>CM071860.1:9133341-9152230 GCA_036759665.1 Gynandropsis gynandra
GCCCGATCGGGCATGATGTGCGCCCGGTCGGGTGTGAGGCATCTGCTCGGGCGTTTCCTTGCCTGAGTCGTGCGTGAATGCGCACCAAAATTTGTCGTAGCCTTTGCCCGATCGGGTGTGAGTTGTGCCCGGGTGGTGGCTCTTCATGCTAAATCTTGCCCCGTTTGTCCCGTAATGATCCTCGATGTTGGTCCTTAGCTCCGTGCATGTCCTTTAGCTCCGAAATGAACCAAATACGCGTAAAAAACTGTAAGAACATGAAAACACGAAAACAAATAAAACGGATACGGAATCATACATAAAGAAACACATATATATCATAAACATCACTTAAATCGTGCAAGAAATTCGTATGAAAACGAGATGATCATAGAACAACCAAGGCAGTGAGCTTATTTTGTTTCCATTTTTCTGATCTGGCTTTTGAATCTACCGGTTTCACATCCGATCCTGTCACAAAACCACAAAGACCTCGCATGCCAAGATTGGCCTTAGCAAACTTCATCCAAATGGAATAATTGTTTCCATTGAACAAGATTGAGATGCTTTTGGTCGAGTCCATGACAAGAGATTTGAGAAAACAAAGGGAAACAAAAACAATGGGAGATTAAAAAAAAGTTTAACCGAAAACAAGTTTTGAAAGAGAATATATTTCAAAAATAACAAAATCAATCAAAAAACTTTTTTGAGATTCGATTACCGCTCTGATACCATGTTGATTTTGTAAATCAAAGATGAATCAGCGGAAGCAAGATTAGAAAAAAATGAGAGCGAGCGAAATATCGAGAGAATTAAAGAGAATAACTATTCTCTTATGCATTTCTTTAAAAAAAAGGTACATATTTATACTAGTAGAAAGGGAGAAAAACAAGGAAAATAAATACAAGGCACAAGTTTAAATGTAACATGCATGAGCTGGAGCGGTCAACAAGGCATAGAAGACCGTGGAGGTCATAAATTTGCTTGACTAGGTCGCAAGACGCGGGACGCAGAACGCAGGACACGGGATGGAGGATAGAGCGGGACACGACCTGAGCGAAGAGAGCGGGACACGACCTGAGCAAAGAGAACGAGACGTGGCCTGAACAAAGAGAACGGGTCGCGACCATTCTTCTTAACATACATGACATGTTTCTTGTATCTTTGTTGAGTCAGTGAGTATGGGTACCGAATAATATACTTGTAGAGTCACCAACAACTTTGAAGAGAGACTTAATGTAAAAAGAGCAACCAGTGCGCATCGTGAATCAATAAATGAAACAATTAAGACATAAATAAATTCTAACGATAATGATAGGGTTTAAAAGTCATGGCGTGGAAGAAGCAACATGAGCAATAGAGGGAAAGATAAGGCATTAATATCCCGATTTGTTTGATAATGAGTAGTATGGTTCTGAATTGGCTGCACAACCAGGATAAGAAGAAGAAAAAAGAGAAAAGAAAAGGAAGAATTTTCGCAGTGTTCTTCGTGGGTGAGTTTTAATCGAGATTATGTTAAATCTCTAAATATTTTCTTGTGATTATTTCTACAAATTGAAGATTTATATTGTGGATATTAATTCATTGAATGGATCTGTAATAGGAGAAAATCCGATTCGTGTTGTTGTTGGTAACACCATCATGAATCATCAAGTTGTTGTGGAAAATTAAAGTGATGATCTTTTCTCATCATAGTTTGGTTTTGTGGTTTATTATGGAGAAATTCTTAGGTTTAAAGTGAACTATGGGTATAGTAAAATTTTTAGGAAATTCATAATGAGGAGTTGAGAGGATATAAGTGAAGCATAAACTCGAACCCAAAATCATCAAATTATGATTGATGGCATATATATGAGATGATTTTGGTGAATTAAAGCGGTTGGATATGATCTGGGAAATTGACATTTGACCAGGTGTCGAGATAAGAGAATGTGGATATTCTAGTTTCGGTGATAGAGTCGAGTGAACATCTAGTCTAGTGTACTCCATCGAGTGATTTCTCACTCGAACCTTCGGAAGGAGGCGTTTGCGAGCGTATCGGTGAGAGGTGTCACGTGAGGAGTATCGGGTCGACGAAGTTGGTATTGCGACACTTGGATCAAGGCCGGTGTCGTAGCGTGTTGGGGTTGTGGTAACTTTTCGAATGACGGATCATTGTACTTAGTCAGATCAATGGATCTTCCGGCGTCGTACCGTGTTGGGGTCGTGATAACCTTTCGAGCGACGGAGCGTCGCATTAGTCAGATCAATGGATCTGCCAACATCGTACTGTATTGGGGTTTTGGTAACCTTTCGAACGACAGAGCAGTGTATTATACCGATTGTTGGGTAAGTTGTGACCTTGCGAGATCTTCAGTGTGCTGGGGTCCTTTGGACTTTGCGAACGTATGCCCGAGCTAGAATCGTGTGGATTTTGTGTGTTATGATATAGTGTGGTACTAGTCTTAGACTTTGGATACTCAGTCGGGTTGGGTAGAGTTATTTATGTGTCTATAGTGTGACAAATGTTTATTTTATATTACATATTTGAGAGTAGGAGAATACGTGGCACGAAGTGCATGCATGTATTGATCTAATTGAGTACGTCGCCGTACTCACCCCCCTTGTGGGCTGTCGTGGATGGACAAGTTATAGCAAGGACGAAGATCATAGAGGTCGAGCAACAATATCAGAGGTTAAAACAGACATATGGGAGAGGTGTACATAAGGTCTCGATAAACTTTTTTACATTTTGTATTTATTTTGATTATGTTTTTATACGTTTTCTTCCACTATATGGTTGAACAATTTTCAATTTGAGTTAAGAGTATTAATTTTATTATGTAATTGTGTTTGAGCGATGATACGTGTAGCCACCTCTTGGAGGTGATGGTGGACACTCCTAGTCCCGAGGTTGTTCCGGGACGAGGGATGTTACCATGTAAATCATTCATTGTTGAATCTTCATGATTTTTTCCTCGTACATATCTTCAACTGAAATTTTGAGGGCAAAAAAATTCTATGGAAATATCATTACACTTACACAGTTGGTTAGATTAAAGTCCTTTGTATGGATGGAACACAAAGAATATTGTTAAGTCGCAAAGAGCAATGTGTAAGAGGAATCGCTGAAAAACCTTTATGTGTGATGGGTAGGTCAGCTTTGTTGCCTACAACAACTTCATCACCACCTTGATAAGGACTATGCAATGATAGATTTCTGAAATCTGTTGAGATGTGATATGAAACGCCATTGTCAAGAACCCATGGTTTGGGGTTATATGGCATTGTGGTCTTTTTATACACTTGCGGCTTCCATGGTTGATCTAATAGACGCTGCAAGTTAGACGAAGTCGAATGCCACGATTGCGAAGAAGGGGTTCATGTTGCATTGACTAGGTGAAATTAATGGCATTGCTTTGCATTATGGCCTTAAGTACCACATGCTCGGAAATGCCCACGATAGGGTTTCATCATGTGACCTTCAGGATGTTTCCATGAAGATCCACTATTAACATCACCACGGGATCCCGATGAAGTAGAATTCTACTGATTCATGACAGAACGACAATGCATATAATATGTTGTCACCGGTGAAGAAGACACTTGTGAGTTTTGTGCTTTGATTTTCTTTTGTTGATTAAGTGCTAGTGAAGCTCATCAATAGAGATTAGCATATCTCGAGCTTTGAAAACATCAAAAATGGATTTGAAGTCATATGGTAAACCATCAAGAATATGATCTAGTAGATCTTCATGGTCAATGGGCTTGCCAACAGAGCAAATTCATATAACCTAGACGTGATAAAACAAATGCATTCATCCGTTGATTGAGTTTTCTTGGAAGCACGTTAGGTTTGATCTCATATTTGACAGATGTGACCACGAGAAACCTTGCATAAGTATTAGCAAGGAGCTCCCATGCATCCCGGATAGAGGCAGATCTAGCCACCATTGGTTGAAGTGGTGCAAAGATTTCACCAAAAAGAGCACTGAAGAGAGTCGATCTTGTTGTTTGAACGGTACAAATTCTAGATTCGAGATCTTAATTCTATCAACAACAATATGGGTATCAAGAACTATATAATACTTGTCAAGAAAATAGTGGAGTAAATATTCTTCAAGAAGTGCGAAAATTTGATTACTTCATGTAAGGTAATTGTGAGCGGTGAGCTTTATGATGTTTTACATATTGATGGAAATGATAAACCTTTGTAGTTTTTGAGGATTAGTGGCGGCATCAGTGCCTAAAATGAGCTCACATTGGCCACTGAAAATTTTTTAGGAGACCAAATAATCCATCGAGTTATAACTAATCCGATGAGAATTCCAACAAGGGTCCTGACAATGAATGGTAGGTTCTGTCATGTTTTTTGGCATCATGAATGGCGTGTGTGGGCCGTGTAGTGTATACCGTCAGTGGCAGTTGGCTGGTGATTCAGATCTGGAAAATGAACTATTCTCGTGGGTGAGTGACAAGAACCGACGATAGGGCATGTCGAGAACATGTGTTGGGGTGTGTCGAGGACTAGCGATGGATATGGCGAGGATGGTGTGATATGGGTAGGGCGACACAAGCGCTGGTGCAATGTAAGCGGTATATTTGGTGTCGTGCGAGGTTTGGACAATCAAAATAGAAGATGCGACAAGATCTGGTGTCACAATGGAGACAACACGATGCGCAATGGCAGCAGGTGACAAGGGCGATGTGGCAAAATGGCGCGACGAGGACAACGCGGCAAATGCGGCACGACGTGGGCAACACAAATTGAGTGCACCAACTTGTGCAACGTGAATTGATCTACATATCGTGAATTCTGTATAGAGGAATGAATGCGGTACATGGTCGGAGCAGCTAGGACAACGTGAATAAAGCGAAGATCTAGTGTGTTACACATAAGGGAATGAGTGCAGCACACGTTAGACGGACGTGTGGTGACGACAACATGCAGGAGCTGGTGGTTGTGTGTGAACCTTGGAAATTTATATGGATTTCAATTGAAAACCAAGATTTAAACCACAGTGATGTTCCACCACCGTACAAAGTGAATTGTTTGTTTATGTTGCAATATGTTCAATTACAAGTACTTATCTCCCATGTATACTTGAACACGTCCGAAATACACCTCATGAACCTGAATTATTTCCAGACTATACCCAACCGTAAACCTCATAATTCATTTTGCATCCGTTCACTATATCACGCATATATGAACCTCGTAAATGAGTCTTCACACTCACCAACCCCAACACTCAATGATTTGTATTTAGGGACACTCATAGGCTCAATTTTTTAACGTTTTTGTGCTTAATAGCTCTTTGTTCATGCTTATGAGTTGTGCTCAATGCTGCTGCATTCTCCTCCTTTTATAGTCATTCTAGCCGACCTATTTGTTGTTAGTTTCTTGAATGGAAGGATGTTCTATTCTCTTGCCAATTTTTATTTGACTCGCAAAAAATAGGTTAAGGTTGTTTAAGTTTTTTGAGTTGTTCAAGTTTTTTGAGTCGTTCAAATTTCTTATTTAACGTTTTTGTTTGCTAATTCCTTCTTTGCTTCCTAACAATCTCTCCTTTTTTAAATTTATGCTCAATCGAAATACTCAAAGTAAGTAATGATAAGCATACACTTCAGTCTTAAAAATCCACGGATAGAATAAACATAAAAGGTTCGGAAATCACACAGACAAGTCAACACAAAATAAGTCAACATAATGACATGAAATTGCAATTCAACATATGTTAAATCCTCTTCAAAGATAGATTTCTTTATTTTCATTCTTCAGAATTTGCTATCTTTTCAGATGTAAAACCGACCATCATTTTTCCTATCCCTTTTCCTTTTTCTCCCCTGTTTTGTTGAGAATAAATTTAAAAATGTTTGAACATTAATGCACAAGATCACTCAAAATAAAAGAGGGAAGAGAAAATGTTACGATGAAGGGCTTTATATGAGTTTCCAACTGCTTTTGCAGTTTTTTGAGTTTTTCCGTCATTGCATCCACCTTCTTGCTCACATTGAGGATGACTATTTTGAGGTCATCTTTCTCATGAATGTCATAGTCAATTTTCTTCATGTTCTTCTTAATGTATATGCACTCAATAGTAATCCAGTGAAGAATTGGCTCTAAGTGTTCATCAAGATCAAGAACGCTCCTTTGTTTTACAATTATTCCATGAATAAGACATGAAAAAAATCAATGAATGATGCCCAATGTTTGAGAAGGTTTGTATCTTGATCTAGTCGAAAATCAACTTTCTAAACTTGAATCCTCTTTCCATTTTGATACAAAAGAGAAGAACGACAAATCTTGGTTAAGGGGGTTGGATTTTTGATTCAATACCCAATTTGTCTTTGAAGTTTATTCAAGATTGAATACTCAAAGGTTAGTCTTGTTGGTGCAATATGTCATGTCCAATCAACATTTGTTTCCCTTGTCTGCTCTCTAGCCACTTCATCTAAATCAACATCGATCTCAAGTTCGTTGGCTTGGACTATGGGAAAATCTGGTGTTCCGAAATGCTTGTTGATTGTGGCCGGAGAGAATCTAATCAATGTCGCGCTGGTATATACCTTGTGGTAGAAGGAACTATCAATCTTCTCTATATCAGGACTAAAATCAGAGTAAAACTCATAGACTAATTTTGGATTATATGTACAAACATGAGGGAAAGTTCCAACAAGTTTCCTTTCTTGAAAAATTTCCCAGAACTCATATTTCTTGAAGATATACAAGTTCAGTTCTCATTCTACAATCGAAACTCTCTGCCTAATCTGATTGAATCTTTCTCTATTTTCAATGAAAAAGAATCATATGTTAAACACACTTTAGAACAAGGAATCAAAGATACCTTGAGATTCAGCTTTAGGATTCTTTAGTGGAAAGTCTTGCATTTCTTTAACCTTCCATTTACTGGTTTCACCATATTTGGAGCGCTTTTGTAACTCAGCAAGTGGGGCATCATCTGATTTTTGTGTCTCAGGTTTAATAGGAGGTACTTGAGATACCTCTGGTTCTAGTGATAGTGTTGCTTCTTTAACAATGGGGGTCCAAGGTTGCTGGTTAAGAAATGCTTACCCATTCAATCTCTTTCTTTTCTT
Organism: Gynandropsis gynandra; assembly: GCA_036759665.1. Lineage (NCBI taxonomy): Eukaryota > Viridiplantae > Streptophyta > Magnoliopsida > Brassicales > Cleomaceae > Gynandropsis > Gynandropsis gynandra. Next base: position 9,140,398 of record CM071860.1, read on the forward strand.
GAGCCGCCTTTGATTCTTTTACATATTAGGCCTTTCCTCGTGTTCTTTTAAGAATTTTGAATTGCATCTCACCATGATTTTACTATGTTCTAGGTCAACAGTCTCTTTCTGCTTTGACTGAACCGCCTTTTTCTTTGATGGTTGAGGCTCCTTTCATCGTGTCTACACCTTCCTCTTCATCGTTCATACGAAGTTCAAACACAAGTAGAAATTGTTTTCTTCTCTTGGACATTAGTTATTGTTAGCAAAAAAAATCTCCTTTTCAATTTTAGTTACTTTCTCTTAAAAATGATCTTTTATGTTCTTAAATTTACTAAAATGTCACCTTAACTTAATAATTTCTTTTAAGATCAAATAGACTCAAAGAAAACAAGAGGAGACTTATACAAATAAGCATATGTAATCATATTTTAATAGTTCAACATTTTATTTTACTTTATGAACTCAACTATTATTAGAAAAAAAATATGTTTTCGAAAAAAAAGATCTTCACTTCAACTATACTTGACTGAATATTTCCAGAGATCCCATTAAATATTCAAGTGTACCTCAATCTCTCGATAATATAGTTTCTATTTTTTAAATGAGTTTTAAATATATTTTAAGTGTCTACACTTTTTTTTCATCTTCTTTTTCACACAATTACTAGTATTGCATACTTCTAGGACATCTAAGATTTTGTTAACTCATGTCAACAACTCATTCCACCACTTAGACCAAGATTATCTCATTGGGTAAACTCAAATAATGCATATCATAGAGGAGTAAACATGTTAATGTCATGTACCTTTTGGACGTCGAAGTTGATGCATTGTCCTACCACTTAGACTTGAGTATGCACTCATGTCAACAAAATGTAAATTCAAGACTTTCATTTATAGGTTGACAACAGAGTGTAGGAATACTTAGTGCTTTCTTTTTACAAATTTTCTTTTTTTCACCTTAGAACATTGAATTGAACTTAAAAAACTGTCATTTGTACCATAAATAGATTCAAACACACTTAAAGATTAGGAGTTCAGTCATCATATTTCATTCTTTTCAAATGTCATATGAACTTACCATTCTCTTTCAGATTTTCTTATACAAGTAGAGAGCTCTTAATGCACAAGCCCCAAGAGATTTTTGTTAGCATGTAAATATGTTCATATCGTGAGTCTGTCTGTTAGTTGATGCTAAGTAGGTACATAGTCTACCTCTCGTTGCTTCTTCTCTACTTGTTTTCTAAGAAAGTGATATCTTATTTCAATGTGCTTGGTTCTAGTCCATACTCGGCCAACATTTGCTTCATCCTCATAAGTTGTGTGCAAAAACTTCCAAGTGTTATATACTCTACTTCAGTTTTAGATAGAGATGTCGGATTTTGTTTCTTTTTGTGCCATGAAATTAAATTATTTCCAAGAAGAAGCATCCACCAATAGTACTCTTCTTATCATTTGCGTTTCCTCCCTAATCTGCATCACAAAACCCTGCAAGATTGCAATTCGTATCCTTGGAATAGTACATATCGTATCTTGCAGTCCTTTTAACATATTTGATAATATGTTTAACATAAAAAAATGTGGCTTCTTTAGTTTTGCTTGATATCTCACAAATATCTCTACACATACGAAAAAGTAAGGTCTACTTGTAGTAAGTTATAGTAGACTTCTAATCATGTTTATGTATATGTAATCTGACATCCACATCTTCACCATCTGCATTTTTAGTGAGTTTTGTTAATATATATTGGCATGTTTGTTGGTTTTCAGTTGTCTAATTCGAAACATCGAATTAGGTATCTTGCATATTTGCTTCGTGAGATAAAGATGTTGTCCATTTGTTTGACCTGCAATCCAAGAAAGAATTTCAATTCTCTAACCATGTTCATTTCAAAAGTGTTTATCATGGTCTTAACATACCAATCAACTTTGTCATGCGAAGTAGGACAAAGAAACAACGTCATCAACATATCTATCTGAATCACAAGAAGCTTTTTACTGCATTGTGAATGAACAAGTTTTGTTTACTTCCCGTCTTTTGTATCCATTTTTCGAGGATAAATTTTGTAAGTCTTTCATACCACACTCTTGGAGCTTGCTTCAATCCATAAAGTGTCTTTTGGAACTTATACACATGTTATGTATTATGTGGGTCTTCGAACCCTTTGGTTGTTCCACATAAACTTCCTCTTGAAGTACACCATTTAGAAAAGAACTTTTGACGTCCATCTAAAAAAGATTTAATCCAAGAAAACAAGCAATTCCAAGTAATAAAAAAATGGATTCTAAACGAGCAACAAGTGCAGAAGTTTCGTCAAAATCTATGCCTTCCACCCGCGTATACATTTGTGATATTATTCTAGCTTTGTTTCTCATAATGACCTCTTCTTCAATGGATTTATTCTTACAAATCCATTTAATTCCAATTACATTTCCATTTTTTAGTCTGTAAACTAACTGCCACGCATCATTTCTAGTGAATTGTTCTAATTCATCCTTCCTGGACATTTACAATTACATCAGTAATGTAATGGTTTCTATGAACCGATTTAGGCTCATTAAAGTCTTTTGTATCATTCTGCTCTTCATCTTCTTATTCAAATTCATCATTGGTAGCTCCACATACATGTATTCTTAGTAGAAGTAGCATTAGAAATTTTAAGTACAATCTCCATTTAAAGTTTCAGTGTAAATAAGATCTTCATGAAACATAACGTTCACTGATTCAATAACACTCTTTGTATGTAGATTGTGAACTCTATATGCAATCAAATTACTCCCGTATCCAAGAAAAGTTCCATCATCATATTTTGAATCAAACTTTCATATATAATCTCTACCGTTTAGGACATAATATTTGCATACAAAAATATCCGTTATTTGGACTCTTTTTCCAAAATTCATATGGTGTTTTAAGGGTATCTGGTCTAACATAAACCATGTTAACAATGTAGCATGTCATATTTACAGCTTCTGCCAAAAATTTTATTGCTACACCTTTTACATGCATAATCATTCTCGCCATTTCCTGCAATGTTTGATTTTTCTTCTCAGCTGCTCCATGTTGTTTTGAAGTTTTAGGCGCAGAAAATAAGTGTAAGATCCCATGTTCTAGCAAAATTTATCAAACTGTTCATTCTCCAATTATCGACCATGATCACTCTTTATTCTAATGATACTTTTTTTTAAATTTATCAAAGTGTATCTAGAATAATCATCCACACAAACATAGATATACCTCTTTTCTCCAATGTTTTCGGTTTGTATTGATCCTATAAGGTCCATATATAAAAGTTCTAGCACATTGTTTGTGTTTATATCGGTTAACTTGTTATCATGAATCCTTACTTGTTTGCCTATTGACATGACTTGCATGTAAAACACTGTTCCATATCAAGTTTTGGTACTCCACGACCGATGTCATGCTTAGAGAGCTTAATAAAATTTGTTGAGCTGACATGTCCCAACTTTTTATGCTAGAGATATAGTTCCCTCTTTGATAATTTTAAACATTTTTCTTCGTTGCTTCACACATACCAATTGTTATCCCCCTCTTATCCCTAATAAAGTACAATTTTCATTAGTATCATACACACATTTTTCTTTTGAAAATTTAATATGAAAACCACTGTCACAAAAGTTGACTAATGCTTATCAAATTTGCTTTCAGTCCTTCCACATAATACACATCAGTCAATTGTAGTTGTCCATCTCCTCTAAGTTATCATTTCCCCATAATCCTGCCTTTTATCCATCTCCAAACATCATATGTTCATTCTTGTTTTCCAAAAATCTGATAGTAACTCCTTCGTTTCTATCACATACCTAGAACACCCACTATCAAAGTACCAAGTGACAATATGTTCATTGTGTGTTGAAGTATAAGCAACATGACATTGTAAATCACATTTTTTAACCTAATCTTGTTGGATTTCCTTTGGTTTCCAATATAAATCAGATTGTTTTAGCCAAATTTATATGATATTCTTGGATTTCCAATAAGAAAACATATATGTGGGATGTATCCTTTCGTAGTATGGACACCATCTCCAAATAAGTCTTGGTTGTCCGTAGACGTAACACATTTTCACAGGTTTCTGTTTCTTCTTCAAGATTGTAGGTTAATGATGATAGACTACAATTTTATTTGTTTGAAATGCATTTCGAATAGTCTGTGATGCAATTTTCTTTTATTATCCTGCAGTTCGAACAGTCTGTGCAACAACTAACTTTGATTGTACAATAGATCGAACACTTTGAATTGTTTCTTCCAGTAAGCCACCGGTAACAAAAGTTACTTTTATCTTAGCACCATGTCCATTATTGGTGTTTCTTCTCTTGAAACTGTTAGAAGAATTGGGCCAAGAAGTCCAACAAGGAGTTATTTTTGGCCTAAACCCTACCTAAGGGCTCGGTCCATTATTTCTTCACATCTCTTGCCTCCTAAGTCTTGTTGTTTCACTAAGGAAAGATTCAAATCGTGATCATTCCCTTGCCTATTCTACAAGATCTGCCCGCCATCATTCTTCTTTCTTCATTATTTTCCTTTTCTTTGATTTGTATAGTTTTCTTTTTCATTTTTTACTTCTTTGCTTCGTTTTTCTGTATATAACAATGCGTATTCCGTGTACAATAAAAAAGATCAAGATAATACAATTCTCATTTTCTCTCAATAATCTCTCTTTTCTAATCTCTAGTTCATAAATATATAATCAGAACACTAATCCAGTGTTTCTTCCGCAAATTAGTTTCTTAATCTCGTTTCTTTCGTTTCTCATCATGGATTTTACAAGAAGGATCCCTATTCTCCTTAATGGTGACAAGTACAGCCTTTGATCGAAAATTGTGGAGGAAAATCTACAAAGTTGTGATATGTGAAACCACATTGAGCCATCCGATACTGCAAGTGATTCGAATCAACAAACATGAAAAACAAAGTGGGCTCAAAAAGAATCCCCAACTTTGGTTCTCATCCAGAATTCGTTGGAGATGAAACTTCTCAAAGCATACGGTCATATGAAGAAACCGAAGGCTCTATAGGATGAACTCACAGTCTTCCACGGTCATGTCTCCAACAAGAATCGAAACTTTGAAATTTGCAAGAATCTCCACACAATTCGGCAAGATGGGCAGCCTTTCAGCAAGGTTATTACCAAGTTTAAGGATTTGTGGGCTGTTCTTGAAGATCTCTGGCCGGAAACCACAGATCCGAAAGAGACTTCCGACCACAACAACCAAGACAAAGTGTTTTGTCTCCTCTCGGCGCTAGATATGTCCTACCAAGAACTAATCTTGCAAGTTCTTAGGCAAACAGAGTTCCCGAGCCTGAATGATGTGTGTCTTCTCATAAAAAAAGAGGAATACATGAATCGCTTGTTTAAAGGCACCTCAGATCTCGCCTACTTAAGCAATGGTAACACCGGTTCCACATCTTCTTCTTGCAAGATATATTATTGTGATCATTGCAGGAAACAAGGTCATTCGAAGGATCGTTGCTAGATTTTACATCCACACCTCAAACGCAAGAGAGAAACCTTCAATTCCTCTTGCGAATCTAGCCGACAAGTTGCTCATCAAGCCTCGAAGCAGCAGTACGTGACCATGGAGGCTCTCATGCAGCTCCTTCACAAAATGACTCACGAAAATTCTGAAGACAGTAACATGTCCTTTATTTTGAATTAAGACATTATATTATATAGATTCAGGCACTACAACTCACATGATTAAAGATAGAGATATGTTTCACACTATTTCTAAGTCTTTCGGCCATGTTACAATAGCTGATGCAAAAGACATTCCTATTAAAGGCTCGAGTGACCTAAAACTTAAAAAAAAGAATCTACGACTCTTTTTGTTCCGGATTTCTCTAACAACTTACTTTTAGTTCGTAAACTTGCTAAAGATTATAGTTGCCTTGTTTGCTTTGATGCTAACCATTTTTGGCTTCAGGATATTGAACCAAAGCAACTCATTGGAGGAGGAAGCTTAAAGAACGGTCTTATTATTTTGGAAGAGCTTCAAGGAGCCTCATTTTTTGCGTTTACTGCTTTCAGTTCTAATAAAACCGATGTTTCTTCGCGTGCGTGGCATACAAGACTAGGACATCCTCATCATAAAGCGCATAATCTCGTGTTTCCTAACATTAAAGTAGATGACTCTTTATGTGAGCCTTGTATTCTAGGAAAGCATTGTCGTACCGTTTTCCTATTTCTACTACTATCTATAATAAACCGTTTGATCTTATTCACTCCGATGTGTGGACCGCTGCTCATCATTCTCGTGATAACAAGAAATATTTTGTGACTTTTATAGATGAAAAATCTAAGTTTACTTGGATTTATCTTCTTGATTCAAAGAACATGGTTTATGACTGCTTCATTCAATTTTACAGGCATGTTGAGACTCAATATGAAACTAGAACCAAATTCTTACGATCTGACAATGGAGGCGAGTACTTAAACCACAAGTTCAAAAAATTTCTTACTAAGAAGGGCATCATGCACCAAACTTCGTGTGCATACACGCCTCAACAAAAGGGCATTGCTGAAAGGAAGAACCACCACCTTATGGAGGTCTCGTGCACTATAATGGTTCATAGAAATGTCCCAAAAACATTTTGGGGAGATGCTATCATTACGAGATGACATCTCATCAATCGAACTCCCACAAAGTGCTTGCAAGACCAATCTCCATATGAGGTACCCAATGCCTCCAAACCTGATCTAGAACATCTTTGAGTTTTCGGTTGCGTTTGCTATATCTTTCTTGCAGAAAATCTTCGAAACAAGCTTGAACCAAGGAGCACAAAGTGTATGTTCATTGGGTACATCACTACTCAGAAAGGATACTAGTGTTACAGCCCTTTAACTCAACGAGTGCATGTCTCCAAAGATGTCAAGTTCGATGAATCAATCGGATACTTCGACAAACGAAATTGGGAAGAATTAGAGAATCTCTCGATCTCATATGATTTTAACTCTACTATGTGCCATATTATCTCTAAAATTAGAAATCAAGGTCTGTCTATTAGTATTGGCTCATCCTTGTAAGAAACCAACGAGGAGATCGTGGAAACACTAACCGAGGAGATCGTGGCACCCTCCACCGATGTGATCATGGATCAACCTCTCCAAATCAAAGGAGTAGAAGGTGCCCCCATCCAACTTAGGGAAACCATCGAGGACGAGCCTGCGGAAATCAATGAAGAAACACCTCACGATGATACTCAAACCACTGATAGAGACATCATCGGTCATACAGTCTCCAATGATGCTCATACTAACGTTTTACATGCAGATCTCAACGAACCTACAACAACAGAGTACGTCGTCGAACAAGCAATGTACAGCTGTCCTTCCTCGTAGAAGCACTCGACTTAGGACTAAACGTGTTTTCTTTAATGGGTTAGCAATTTCTTATCCTATTCAACGTTATTGTGATACGTCTAACTTACCTACTAATCATCAAGCTTTTCTAAGTAAGATTGACCAGGAACCGGAACCTCACAGCTTTGAAGAGGTAAACAACATAAACCTTGGAACGATGCGATGACGGAGAAAATCTCGGTCCTCGAAAGAAGCAATACATGGGATCTTGCTGAGCTGCCATAAGATAAAAAAGTTGTAAGCTGTCGTTGGATATACAAACTCAAATATGACAGTGATGGTTCCATTGAACGATACAAGGCTCGACTCATCGCAAAAGGATTCACACAAACCTATGGAGACGACTACACTAAGACTTTCGCCCTAGTAACAAAACTCCACACAGTAAGCATCTTATTGTCTCTTGCAAATAACTGTAAATGGAATCTTTGGTAAATGGACATCAAAAACGCTTTTCTCTGAAGCGATCTAGATGAAGAGGTATACATGAAACCTCCACCTGGCTACTTGGTTGAACCCGGCAAGATGCGTAAGCTTCCGAAGGCTATCTATGGCCTCAAACAGTCTCCACGAGCATGGTATCACAAACTTCATTATGCCCTCATTCTCCATGACTTTCAAATGAGTGAGGCAGATCATTCCATGTTTTTAATTCAGAGGGAAATATGTACCACTGTTCTACTTGTCTATGTTGATGACATCATCATAACAGGTGATAATCAAATTGGAATTGAAAACACGAAATATTTTCTAAAAAGAACCTTTTATATCAAAGATTTGGGTGAAAAAATATTTTCTAGGAATAGAAATTTCTCATACTACTAACGTTCTATTCTTGTCGCAGAGAAAGTATACACTTGATCTTTTGAATGAGACAGGTAAATTAGGAGCTGAACCAGCGAAGACGCCAATAGAAGAGAAGTTTAAGGATGTCGAGAGGGGGATCTGATTGAAAATGTCTCCCAATACAAGAAAACCTTTAGAAAGCTCATCTATCTGACCATCACACGACCATACCTCAGGTTTCCCATCGGACAAGTCAATCAACACATGCATGCTCCATGGAAGCAACACTGGCATATGGTCAAATGAATCCTTCGCTACCTGTAAGGGTCCCCTCGAGAAGGAATTTGGATGGAATGCAACAACGACACCACTATTGTAGGCTACTGTGACGCTGACTAGGCAGGAGACCAGACTGGTCGCAAGTCAACAACCGGGTATTGCACTTTTTTTGGTGGAAATCTTGTAACATGGAAGAGCAAGAAGCAAAATGTATTAGCTCGCTCTAGTGCAGAGGCAGAGTATAGAAGCATGGCCAACACAACCGGTGAATTGATGTGGGTTAGGGCAATTCTTCAAGACCTCGGGATCAAGAACTCTCACCCCATCTCCCTTCACTCCGACAATCAGGCTGCCATTCACATAGCCAAGAACTCTTTGTTTCATAAAAGCACGAAACACATAGAAGTAGACTGTAACTTCATAAAGGAGAAGATCAAACTACGCATCATTGCCACAGCCTAAACAAGAAGCTCATATCAACTTGCTGGTATATTCACAAAAACCACAAATTCGAAAGTCAACAAATGTCTTCAACAGAGTATCGGATTGCTGGATTTATACAAACCGCTGAATGTGTCAAGTTTGACTAAGTCTATAAACAACACCAAGTGATGGTACTCTTTTTCCTTCATTATGCTTTTATCCCACTGGGTTTTACATGATAAGGTTTTAACGAGGCTTGATGGTAGATCTCTTACCTGGTCGAACTTGAAGGGAATGTTAGAAGAATAGGGCCAAGGAGTCCAACAAGGAGCTATTTTTTGGCCTAAACCCTACCTAAGGGCTCAGTCCATTATTTCTCCATTTCTCTTGCCACCCAAGTCTTGTTGTTTCACTAAGGAAAGATTCAAATCATGATCATTCCCTTATCTATTCTACAAGATCTACCAGCCATCATTCTCCTTTCTTCATTATTTTCCTTTTCCTTGATTTTTATAGTTTCCTTTTTCGTTTTTTACTTCTTTGCTTCATTTTTCTGTATATAACAATGTGTATTCCATGTACAATAAAAAAGATCAAGAGAATACAATTCTCATTTTCTCTCATTAATCTCTCTTTTCTAATCTCTAGTTCATAAAATTCTATAGAAACTAAGTCCATAGTGATGCTTATCAATTTTTCCAATGGTCAAAAGATGATCCAACTTTTGCATAACCATTGTTAAGCATTCACAGTTTCTTTTGAGTTTCCTTGAGTTGAAGCTTGATTAACATCACTTTTCTATTGGTTCAATTGTACTTCATTATGTTTGAGTCGTTCTTCAAGTGGTATATTTTATTTTACCATTTCACTACAAAAGAACAGGCATTTTCCAACGGAAAAATCCGTTGGAAAGGGCTCTTTCCAACGGATGGCAACGGATTTCTACCCGTTGGGAATCATTCGTTGGAAATCCGGATCCTTTGCAATTCGCAATGGAGTTGCAGCGGATAATATCTGTTGCAAAATTGTGGCAGAACTTCCAACCGAAACATCCATTGGAAACTTGTAACGGACACCCGTTGAAGAAATTTGTAACGGATGCCCGTTGCAAGTTTGCAACGGACGACCGGTGAAATAAGGGCAACAGACGTCCGTTAAAATGTTTCAACGGACGTCTGTTGCCATCCAGGCGGGAAAAAAGAGCGGGAATTTACCTTTCCAGCGGGCATCCGTTAGAAACTGGCGGGAAATAGCAACGAACGTCCGTTGCAAATTGGCTGGAAAGGGCAACGGACGTCCGTTACCATTTGGCGGGAAATAGCATCCAACGGATGCCCGTTAGAAATTCCAACGGGCATCCGTTGGAAAAATTATAGAAAAAAAACAAATAATTTTTTTAAATAATAATATTTTTTAAAATAAAAGTTTTTAATTAAAATATTAAATTGTTTTGAAAAAAAAAACATCAAAACTAAAACTACTCCTATCCTATTACATTTCATTTAGATCTGCTGGGTCGATATCGTCTCTCTAATCGCCACCATCTCTAGATGGCGTTGCATCTGAATTGGGACCCGGTTCTTGCTGTGACGTTGATCCCATCCCTTGGCCAGACATCAACTCGATGACGCTCTCTAAGTGCTGAACTTTGGCTTCGAGCTCCTCGATCCGCCGTTGTTGCGTGAAACTCTCTTGTACTGCGGGAGGTACCGTCGTGGTGTCCTCGAGTTGGAAATTCTGCAGACTATTGGAAATTCCCGAGGCAACGGGAGGTACCATCATGGCTTCTATTGGCATATTGTAACGGATGACTGTTAGAATTGTGCAACGGGCATCCGTTGGCAATTGCAACGGATGCTGTTGGAATAGGTAATGATGCCTACCCTAGTCTGCAGAATTTCCAACGGGCATCCGTTGTGATTGCCAAAGGATGCCCGTTGCACAATTCTAACAGTCATCCGTTACAATATGCCAATAGAAGCCCGTTAGAATTGTTTCCACCGCTAAGTTTCCAACGGATGCCCGTTGGAATATTTTTAACGGGTGTCCGTTAGAAAATTTGCAACGGATGCCCGTTAGACATGTGGAAAACTTAGAAATTTTTTCTATGTGTCGGGGGCGAGTTCGTGTTTCAACGGGCATCCGTTAATATTTTCAACGGATGCCCGTTGTTATTAGATAATTCTAATTTGTAATACATCAAACATCATTTATATAACCTGTTCGATTGTATTAACATTTCGATTGTTTGATTACACATCATATACATTACTACACGTCATGGACATTACACGTCATTTACATTACACATCACCTACATTTATTACACATAATAGACATTATTGTATTTACATTTCTTCTTCAGTAGATTCATCGATGGGCAAGTCTTCCTTTACTTGTTTATTGAATTCATCGCCGTTTTCATCTTCAGCATCTTCCGGTTCAACGTATTCATAATCGCGTATTAGTTCTCCGTCTATGTCATTTATCGCAAGAATCTCCTCGCGATCTGTATCAATTAAACGAATCGGCTGCAGATGATCGGGTTGCAACGGATCTTCTTTATCATCAGAGCTTATGATCCCTCGTGGCTTGATCTTTACTATGGCCCACCACTCCTCTCTTTGACGTTTCAATGTTGTTGGATATTGCACGTAACATACTTGATCTGCTTGATCTATTGTGATGAATGGATCATACTTACCATATTATCGTGCCGGATTGACGTCAATTCCTCCCCAACAGTTTTTTTCGTATTCCACGTCCTATGGTTGGGTCCAACCACTGACATTTAAAAAGTATCACCTTCAACCCAACGAGACCGGGATATTCTAGTTGTATGATTTGGTGCAAAATACCATAGTAAGTTATCACCCTGTATATCACTATTAACACAAACGCCATAGTTGTATGTGGTTCTATGTTTTCCGAGTTCGTACGTGTGGAACGTGTAGCCGCGAGTAAACAAGATTGGCCAAC
>CM071860.1:9193373-9205882 GCA_036759665.1 Gynandropsis gynandra
ACGACGCTCGCTGGGTCGTCCAGGGTCTTCGACCGCCGCACGCAAGTCGCCTGCCGCCCGCGTGCCATCCGCATGCAGTCCGTGCGTCGCTCGCGTGTCGTTCGTGTGCAATCCGTGTGACGCTCACGCAGTGACGCTCGCTGCATCGTCCTATCACGGTCGCCCAGGGTCGCACGTCGTCGCCTCGCCAGGCCTAGTGACGCTCGCCGGTTGGCCAGGGCTTCACCCGCCGCATGCTCGGGGTGGCGTCCTCACGCCCGTTCGCGAGCGCTTCGCACGCGCCGCCCCTGGGTATTTCGGCCGCCAGTGATGGATTTCGATCCATTTTTCGTTAAAAATAAAATCCTAATCTAGAAATAAACGACCAGACGCTCTGATACCACTGTTGGGTTGCTACGAAGGGTGCGGAAGCGTGTTTTAACAACCCATTTATGATCTAGTCATATTCGAGATTAGGTTCGATTGGTTTCAACGAAGAACAAATTTAGAAACGATTCCGATGTTACCTGTTTCGTTGAATCTGACGATAAACGGATGTAAGACTTGAATGTACAAGCCCTTTACGCATATCCACGTCGAGATCGAGATCTGCAATCAACCGTTATTGCGGATTTTTGGTCGAGAATGGAAAAACAATATTTTCTTTCTTTGTTTTCTCTGGATGCTAGGGTTTTAACCCGGAATCAGAAAGGTTTCATTAATGTAAATTTTTTTTTCTCCGTATATAAATTACTGAACTTTTTTCGTAATTACGTTTTGACCCCTCAACTATTTAATAGGCATTAAACTTTCAATTTCAACAAAATAGTTCAACCGATATAAAATAAACATATAAAAAGTATCTTTTACATGTCGAGTCTTTATGAATGGAAAAGGAACATTTTCGTATGATTTTATTTGTTCGATTGTTCAAACAATATATTTTGTATTGTTTCGCATTATCTAGGACATAAACTATAAATTCTTATAAATATTATTGAATAACCTCAAAATATTAAGTTACTTTTAATATTAGTTAGACTCAAATATGTGAATACATAGATTCTATAGGAGAAAAATTATAGAAACCTACAAAAGATTGCTACATGTTGTTCTTCAAGAAGCTCCAAACTTCAGCCATAGCAACCAACAAGATGTCAACCTATCCACCTATGCAGAGCAGCCCACGTCTCCGCAAGACTACAAAGAAGACAAGAGATTTTTTTTAATATTTTGGTGTAGTACAGTCGGTTACAACACCTGTAATACCAAGTGTAAATTGTTTTACCTTTTTGGCAGTATAATCGTTGTATTCACTCGAAAAAACGTCTAAAAGTGCAGTTTTTGAGACATTTGTTAAGTTTCACAGATTTGTGAAAATTCAATACGAAACCAAACTAAAAATTCTTCAAACGAATAATTGAGGAGAATACACCAACAACCAGTTCAAATGATATCTTGAATGTCATGGCATCGTCCACCAGACATCTTGAGCTTATACTCCACAACAGAATAGAGTAGCCGAGAGAAAAAATAGCCATCTAATGGAAGTCACACGAACAATGATGTTCTATATGAATGTGCCAAAGCAGCAATAAGGAGATGATTTCATTACTATGTGCCACTTGATCAATCGAATTCCCATAAAGTGTTTAAATGACAAGGCACACCATATGAGGTGCTCAACAACTCTAGACCTGATATCGATTGCTTAATGTTTTTTGGAGTGTTTATTTTATGTTTGTTAAGGAAGGGCAGAGAAATAAGCTAGAACTAAATAGCATCAAGTGCATGTTCATTGGGTACTCTACAATACATAAAGGATACATATGCTATTATCCTCAAACAAGAAGGGTCATAATATCAAGAGAAGTCAAATTTGACAAAGATAAAGGGTACTATGAGCAAGAATATTGGGAAGAGCTGGAAAACCTTACCACACCCTCAAATAATGATTGGACTCTGCATACCCTTGCGAATACATTAAATTCTACTATTGAATTCGTTGCTGCAAACCGTGAATCTAAAGAAAACACTGGATGAGGATAAAGGCTGTAAATGTACGTTGAATTCAATAGAGAAAATCATTTAGTAAAATCCTTTTTCTTCTTTTTCTTTTCTCTTCTTTCACTGATTGTTCACAAGGTATCAACGCATATTCTAGAGGTTACTTATGTTCTTGATCCATGGATGAAAACAAAGAGTTTCCTTTCTTTTTCACGTTAATATCTCTAATTTTGTTTCTCTCAAACTCTCGGATACAAACTTTATGAAATGGAAATCATAAATAGAATCTCTTCTTATAAGTTAAGATTCTATTAGGTTTCATTAATGGGTCTATTCACAAGCCAAAATGAAACTCTACTAGTCTAAAAAATGATGTTCAAACCCTCATACCAAACCCCTAGTATAAGCATGGTACAAGTGTGATTAACTAGTAAGATCGTGGATTTGTGGCACGCTGACATAAAAAAGTCTTTGGAGTGGGCATTGGAGTTGAAACATCTCGGGAGGTAAGGGTAGCTTTAGCTACAAACTTCAATGTTGTTTCGGTTTCTCTTGAGCTTGATTTAATTGCATATCTCCTAAATCTTACTCAAGATGATAAAACAATATCTGAATATCTCTAAAAATTTAAATCTATATGTGATCACTTGAGTTCTATTGGAAAATCTGTCTCCGAACCCATGAAAATATTTAGCCTTTTCAAGGTTTGGAAAAAGAGTTTGAAGCCTTTAGTATTGTCATTCATACCAATATGAATAAGCCACCATATCTCACATTTGATGAGGTGGTCTTCCCAACTCACTAACCTTCCTTGAATATCAAATATTAGAAAGCTACTACCATTAATCTTCACCTAGCCTTCAATACTCAAATTGGTGTAACGAGAGAGGGTGTTTATCATGGATCTTGGAGAAATAAAAGATTTCATAATACTAGAAGAAAAGGTGGATATACCTTAAGAGGGCATGGGTTTCCTCAACAGACCTTTTCCATTCTTCCTTAAGGAACCAACAAACCAATGACATAAACAATCCTAGACCATATGTGTGATTTATGGCAAAACTGGACACAATGATTTATGTTGTTGGCATAGATTTGATAACTCATTTCAGACTTTTGAGGTTTTACAAGCTCTCACTATAGTGAATACCTCTAGACTTGAGTGGTATCCAAACTCTGGTGCCTCCTCCCACATGATAAACATAGTTCTCAACCTGCACAATCTACCTCCATTACCAGACCTTCAGGTAAAACACTTTTGAATGAAGTTCTAGTGGTTCCTTCTCTTGAGAAGCAATTATTGTCTGTCTCTCAACTCACATCAGATTATCCATGTTGTTTTCTGTTTGATAACCTTGGTGTTGCCATTAAGGACATGGCCACATAGGAAATCATAGCACATAAGAGGAAGCATAATGAAATCTATTTCTTGGATAGTCTGTTGTCTCAATGCCTTTACTCTTTTCGCCATCAGGCCATTTATGGTTTTGAAACAGGCTCCACGTGCCTAGTTCAATAAGTTTAGCTCCTACTTACTTAAGTTTGGATTCATTTGTTGCAACTCTGATCCATCTTTATTTGTTTATCAGTAGGGAGATGACACTCTAGTGCTCTTATTATGCTTTGATGATATCATATTAACATGAAGTTTTTCTAGTCTCCTGCAGCAGTTGATTACTATCCTTAGTTCCAGATTGTCAATAAAAAATCTGGGTGCTCTTCATTTTTTTCAAGAGTTCAAGCAAGCTTTCATTCTTGCGGTTTGTTCCTTAGTCAATGTTAGTATGCCAAAGATTTTCTTGTCAGGGCCGACATGCAAGATTGTAAACCCTTGTCGACCTTTTTATCTCTAAGACAACAACATTCAGACCCAGACACTCAAATATGCCATGATCCTACACAATTTTGAAGTCTTCTTGTGTTCTTCAGTATCTCACTCTCACTCGCTTTAATTTGAGTTATGTAGTTAATTCCATCTGTCAAAGAATGCATGAACCTTCAGTTGCTGACTTCAAACTACTAAAGTGTGTCTTAAGGTATCTCAAAGGTTCTCTACATCTTGATATGTTCCTTCATTCCAACAGTTTATTGCGTCTACACTCATATAGTTATAGTGATTGGGGAGTGTGTAAAAAATTTGTCGATCAACCAAAAATCTTATTGGCATCAGATTTATTTCTCGTCTTTTATAATAATTCATCTATGATATATAGCTTGAGTAGAATCAACGTCTTTTATAACGTTTCATCTATGATGTCTAAGTTTTTGGTTTGTATTTTTTTACTACTGAAATAGAGGGTTTGTTTTAAATCTTCCCTTTTGTACTTGTGTTAATTATTCTCCTATGTATTCTTTTGTTATTTATAAAGTTTTCTATTTAAATAATAATTCTGAAAATTGACTATTTTAATAAATGGTGAAAATTAGGGTTTTATATTTATTATAATGATAATATTACGCTAATTCCAAGTTAATTTAATTTCCAATAACATTTGACAAGAAAGAATAAGGAAAAAGTCTTATTTCCCCCTAAACTATCACATTTTAATCTTATTCCCCCTGAATTTTCTCTCCCATATAGTTATAGACTAGAGGTTATATAGTTCAGGAAAAAATAGACTAGAAGTCATAGTTCGGGGGAGGGGAAAATAGGCTTGAGGTAATATAATTCGGGGAAAGAGGGAAAATAGGCTAGAATTCATTTAGTTTGGGAGGAGGAGGGGAATAGGCTAGAGGTCATATAGTTTGGAGGAAGTACACTGTTTTAAAAAATTTAACAGAAAAGTTAACAAATATTTAACAGGGGAAAATAGGATGCATTTTTAGAGTTTAGAGAGAAAATAGGATGAATAATAATAGTTCAGGAGAAATAGAATGCGAAAAAAAATCTAAAAAAAGTAGAATTAACGTGTGATAGTTTAAAGAAAATAAGTGTGTTTTCCAAAAAATATTCATTCGATAGTATAAATCAATATTCGGAATTCGATCAACTACAGTACCATTTGTTAACATATTACTATTATACACAAAATAAATAAATTAATGGCTTAGTTTATAAATGTTTTGGACATAAGTGGAATCAAGCAACTGGATTTGGTTGCTACTGTACTAACGTCGCTTAGTTTGTTTTTGGTTTCTCTTCCCTTTATTTTATTATATTTATTTTATTTAATTTTATAATAACATCAATCAGTTGATTAATTGGAATCGATGTTTAATTTTATTTTGGAACGGTCTATTCTAATTCATCTAGATCTAATTATTGAATTGATATTTTTAAATCGAAGTTTTAATAGTTAATAAGGAAATTGTATGGGGTACTTAGGTAACCAAAATATTATTCATTTTTAATATAATTTTTTGTCCCAAAAATTCCACAATGCGGTTATGATTGACAATGAAATTGAACCCACAATTTTATATAATTATTTAATCTGTTTATTCACGTCTATATAAACTTAATAGAGATTTCAGATTTTTATAAATTCCCTTATCCATTTAGTCATCAAACGGGATAGACGAATGAAAAAAAAAATGGGGAGAGAAGCATAATCATGATTTTTAAAAAATATTTTTAGAAAATTATAGATTTTATAACTGTATCTTCGGGAGAACTTCAAAAATATCTTTTTAGGGTTAAAGTGCTTTAAAAATATTCTTGACTAAAAAAAAAGGTTTCAACTTCAAATCTACCCTTAAAATATTGATAATCTCATATTACCCTTGACGACAATTTTTCTCTCTCCTCTAGAGCACCTCTATTTCTCTCTCCTGTGACGCGGAAATTACTGTTCCCCCACACCACAACAGATTCGGCGAGAGTAGCTTGAAATCGGCATCAGATTCGCTACCAATAGGTTGAAATCCTTTGTTGTCAACAAAGAAGCTTGCAATTAAGCACCTTCCGCAGAAAAACAAGGTATGTATAGTGAGTTTTTCGTGTTTCTCTTGTGTTTATTGCAATTATTGAAAGCGAGTTTAAACGAGTCATATTTATTGCAATGTCAAAGGTGACAGAGTGGGTCACAGAGTCGTACGGTCGCACTGGGTCATAGAGTCTCATCGGGGGGTCAAAGGGATCAAAGGTCAACGCAGGGGTCCAAGGGTAAAGGGGTCGCAAAGGGTTCAAAGGGTCGCATGGGTCCAAGGGTCGTATGGAAAAGGGGTCGAAAAGGGTTCAAAGGGTCAAAGAGGTAAACGGGTCGTAGGGGTCCAAGGGTCGCAGAGGTAAAGGGTCGCAGGGGTCGCAAGGGTCGTAGAGGTAAAGGGGTCGCAGGGGTCCAAGGGTCGGAAGGGTCGCAGGGGTCCAAGGGTCGTAGAGCTAAAGGGGTCGCAAAGGGTTGAAAGGGTCGCAGGGGTCCAAGGGTCGCATGGGTACAAGGGTCACAAAGGGGTGCAAGGGTCGCAGAGGTACAAGGGTCGTATAGGGGTACAAGGGTCGCAAAGGGGTCAAAGGGTCGCACGGTCGCACTGGGTCACAGAGTCTCATCGAGTCGCACGGTCGATGTGGGTCACAAAATTTACCCCTCTTTTTTTGTTTTTGTTACAGGTGTAATGGATACGGTGGATGAGAAAATCACACTGATTTATTTTTTGTACGATGGTAAATGGGAAAAAACCCAAATGGAGAATCTAGATGGGTTGGTAGAGTTCAGAAAACCAGAGAGTATTTTTCTTATGTCCTCCCGTTAGTCTGACATACCAGCAATTGATTGATGAGTTATGCGCAGAGATGATGGTGAGAAATAATACAACGAAGTTGAAGTTAAGCTATTTTCCCAATATTTGTGAAAATAGGAAGCTGACATATATAATGAATGACAAACATCTTATTTGTTATCTGTTCGATCGCATAAGAGGAATTTGACCACTGTTGTATGTGGAGATAGAATCGGCAGGTGTGAATTGTGAAATCGAAATTGATAGGGAAATTGAGCCTCTAATTCCTGCTTTTGGAAGCATTGCTAGAGAAGGTGAGGATCGAGGTGTTGTAGATTATGATGATTGTGTTATTGAGAGTAATCCGGAGACAATAGATATTTTGGATTCGGATGATTCTGATCGTGAACATACAAGCAGGTTAAGAGAAGATGGTGGGTTTGCCATGAATGTGATAGTTGATGGAGTTGTTTCTGGCAGTAATAAAGGTGATTCTGATGTGCCAACAGAGCATAAGTATGGTGATGGTGAGAACAACTCGCAAATGGTAGTTCACAATAGCGAAAATAATCACTACTAGAAAATTGGAAATTAGGGACGGAATTTAGGAACCGACATTTCCGTCCCTAAATTTAGAAACGGATTAGACACGGATTAGGGACGAACGATGAAATCCGTCACTAATCCGTCCCCAAATTTGGGTACCGAGGAGTCGTTTCTAATCCGTTTCTAAATGGGAACCGATTAGACACGGCATACCATCCGTCTCCAAATTTGGAGACGGATGACATGTCCGTCTCCAAATTTGGAGACGGATTTGAAACCGTCCCTAAATTTAGGACTTCAAAAACAGATTTAGGGACGGTTTAGGGACGATTTTTCGGAAAATTAATCTCTTAGTCCCTAATTCGTTCCTAATCCGTGTATAAATAATGTATTTAACCCCTCAACCATTAATCCGTTTTTCATAAGCTACTCTCATATTTTTCGATATAATGGCATCTTCATCAAGATCGAACATTTTCGATTCTAGACAATGGATGTACAGAAGAATTGATCCAGAATCTCAAAGCGTATCGAAAGAGTTTATAGAAGGCGTCACACAGTTTATGACAATGGCGACGAATCAACAAGTTTACAAAGAAACGGGTACGTTGGTTTGTCCATGTGTGAAATGCAAGAATGAAAAATTTGTTAATGAGAGAACTGTGTGTATGTGTATGTGTATGTGTATGTGTATGTGTATGTGTATGTGTATGTGTATGTGTATGTGTATGTGTATGTGTATGTGTATGTGTATGTGTATGTGTATGTGTATGTGTATGTGTATGTGTATGTGTATGTGTATGTGTATGTGTATGTGTATGTGTATGTGTATGTGTATGTGTATGTGTATGTGTATGTGTATGTGTATGTGTATGTGTATGTGTATGTGTATGTGTATGTGTATGTGTATGTGTATGTGTATGTGTATGTGTATGTGTATGTGTATGTGTATGTGTATGTGTATGTGTATGTGTATGTGTATGTGTATGTGTATGTGTATGTGTATGTGTATGTGTATGTGTATGTGTATGTGTATGTGTATGTGTATGTGTATGTGTATGTGTATGTGTATGTGTATGTGTATGTGTATGTGTATGTGTATGTGTATGTGTATGTGTATGTGTATGTGTATGTGTATGTGTATGTGTATGTGTATGTGTATGTGTATGTGTATGTGTATGTGTATGTGTATGTGTATGTGTATGTGTATGTGTATGTGTATGTGTATGTGTATGTGTATGTGTATGTGTATGTGTATGTGTATGTGTATGTGTATGTGTATGTGTATGTGTATGTGTATGTGTATGTGTATGTGTATGTGTATGTGTATGTGTATGTGTATGTGTATGTGTATGTGTATGTGTATGTGTATGTGTATGTGTATGTGTATGTGTATGTGTATGTGTATGTGTATGTGTATGTGTATGTGTATGTGTATGTGTATGTGTATGTGTATGTGTATGTGTATGTGTATGTGTATGTGTATGTGTATGTGTATGTGTATGTGTATGTGTATGTGTATGTGTATGTGTATGTGTATGTGTATGTGTATGTGTATGTGTATGTGTATGTGTATGTGTATGTGTATGTGTATGTGTATGTGTATGTGTATGTGTATGTGTATGTGTATGTGTATGTGTATGTGTATGTGTATGTGTATGTGTATGTGTATGTGTATGTGTATGTGTATGTGTATGTGTATGTGTATGTGTATGTGTATGTGTATGTGTATGTGTATGTGTATGTGTATGTGTATGTGTATGTGTATGTGTATGTGTATGTGTATGTGTATGTGTATGTGTATGTGTATGTGTATGTGTATGTGTATGTGTATGTGTATGTGTATGTGTATGTGTATGTGTATGTGTATGTGTATGTGTATGTGTATGTGTATGTGTATGTGTATGTGTATGTGTATGTGTATGTGTATGTGTATGTGTATGTGTATGTGTATGTGTATGTGTATGTGTATGTGTATGTGTATGTGTATGTGTATGTGTATGTGTATGTGTATGTGTATGTGTATGTGTATGTGTATGTGTATGTGTATGTGTATGTGTATGTGTATGTGTATGTGTATGTGTATGTGTATGTGTATGTGTATGTGTATGTGTATGTGTATGTGTATGTGTATGTGTATGTGTATGTGTATGTGTATGTGTATGTGTATGTGTATGTGTATGTGTATGTGTATGTGTATGTGTATGTGTATGTGTATGTGTATGTGTATGTGTATGTGTATGTGTATGTGTATGTGTATGTGTATGTGTATGTGTATGTGTATGTGTATGTGTATGTGTATGTGTATGTGTATGTGTATGTGTATGTGTATGTGTATGTGTATGTGTATGTGTATGTGTATGTGTATGTGTATGTGTATGTGTATGTGTATGTGTATGTGTATGTGTATGTGTATGTGTATGTGTATGTGTATGTGTATGTGTATGTGTATGTGTATGTGTATGTGTATGTGTATGTGTATGTGTATGTGTATGTGTATGTGTATGTGTATGTGTATGTGTATGTGTATGTGTATGTGTATGTGTATGTGTATGTGTATGTGTATGTGTATGTGTATGTGTATGTGTATGTGTATGTGTATGTGTATGTGTATGTGTATGTGTATGTGTATGTGTATGTGTATGTGTATGTGTATGTGTATGTGTATGTGTATGTGTATGTGTATGTGTATGTGTATGTGTATGTGTATGTGTATGTGTATGTGTATGTGTATGTGTATGTGTATGTGTATGTGTATGTGTATGTGTATGTGTATGTGTATGTGTATGTGTATGTGTATGTGTATGTGTATGTGTATGTGTATGTGTATGTGTATGTGTATGTGTATGTGTATGTGTATGTGTATGTGTATGTGTATGTGTATGTGTATGTGTATGTGTATGTGTATGTGTATGTGTATGTGTATGTGTATGTGTATGTGTATGTGTATGTGTATGTGTATGTGTATGTGTATGTGTATGTGTATGTGTATGTGTATGTGTATGTGTATGTGTATGTGTATGTGTATGTGTATGTGTATGTGTATGTGTATGTGTATGTGTATGTGTATGTGTATGTGTATGTGTATGTGTATGTGTATGTGTATGTGTATGTGTATGTGTATGTGTATGTGTATGTGTATGTGTATGTGTATGTGTATGTGTATGTGTATGTGTATGTGTATGTGTATGTGTATGTGTATGTGTATGTGTATGTGTATGTGTATGTGTATGTGTATGTGTATGTGTATGTGTATGTGTATGTGTATGTGTATGTGTATGTGTATGTGTATGTGTATGTGTATGTGTATGTGTATGTGTATGTGTATGTGTATGTGTATGTGTATGTGTATGTGTATGTGTATGTGTATGTGTATGTGTATGTGTATGTGTATGTGTATGTGTATGTGTATGTGTATGTGTATGTGTATGTGTATGTGTATGTGTATGTGTATGTGTATGTGTATGTGTATGTGTATGTGTATGTGTATGTGTATGTGTATGTGTATGTGTATGTGTATGTGTATGTGTATGTGTATGTGTATGTGTATGTGTATGTGTATGTGTATGTGTATGTGTATGTGTATGTGTATGTGTATGTGTATGTGTATGTGTATGTGTATGTGTATGTGTATGTGTATGTGTATGTGTATGTGTATGTGTATGTGTATGTGTATGTGTATGTGTATGTGTATGTGTATGTGTATGTGTATGTGTATGTGTATGTGTATGTGTATGTGTATGTGTATGTGTATGTGTATGTGTATGTGTATGTGTATGTGTATGTGTATGTGTATGTGTATGTGTATGTGTATGTGTATGTGTATGTGTATGTGTATGTGTATGTGTATGTGTATGTGTATGTGTATGTGTATGTGTATGTGTATGTGTATGTGTATGTGTATGTGTATGTGTATGTGTATGTGTATGTGTATGTGTATGTGTATGTGTATGTGTATGTGTATGTGTATGTGTATGTGTATGTGTATGTGTATGTGTATGTGTATGTGTATGTGTATGTGTATGTGTATGTGTATGTGTATGTGTATGTGTATGTGTATGTGTATGTGTATGTGTATGTGTATGTGTATGTGTATGTGTATGTGTATGTGTATGTGTATGTGTATGTGTATGTGTATGTGTATGTGTATGTGTATGTGTATGTGTATGTGTATGTGTATGTGTATGTGTATGTGTATGTGTATGTGTATGTGTATGTGTATGTGTATGTGTATGTGTATGTGTATGTGTATGTGTATGTGTATGTGTATGTGTATGTGTATATGTGGTTATATGTGGTTATGTGTATGTGTATATGTGGTTATATGTGGTTATGTGTATGTGTATATGTGGTTATATGTGGTTATGTGTATGTGTATATGTGGTTATGTGTATATGTGGTTATATGTGGTTATATGTGGTTATGTGTATGTGTATATGTGGTTATGTGTATATGTGGTTATATGTGGTTATGTGTATGTGTATATGTGGTTATAGAAATTAGACGTTAGACGTTGATGTTAGAATTATGTTAGCGGTTAGACGTTAGAATGATGTTAGAATGATGTTAGTGGTTCTATGACGTTAGGATTCATCGTTGAAATGATGTTAGCGGTTAGATGTTAGAATGATGTTAGCGGTTAGACGTTAGAATGATGTTAGCGGTTAGAGGTTAGAATTTAGAAATGTACGTTGACAATATTTTAATTTCACATTTCAGTATGTCGCGTCGCGTTGGAAGAGGCGGTAAAACGAGAAACCGCCCTCAATCCGAGGAAAGTGGCAACATTTCGTCTCATTCCCGACATTCCAATTCGGGATATGATGATTACATGAATCCACATTTGTTCCGAAACACTGGATCGACACAATCGGGCCAATATATGTCGTATTATCCGCAAATGCAACCACCACCAGATCAAGTACAGCATGACGATCCACATATATACGAGGAACCAACAGTGGAAGAAATTTTAGCAATGGATGAAGAGCGGCGGAAGCTTCCGGTTATAGACCCAGACCCTCAATCCAGCGCACTATGGTACGTATACTCAATTTCAAATATCAACTATAAATAATTAACTAAATGTTAATTTATCCGTAATTGTGATTTGTAGGTTTGGCATTAGGCAACTTAATCGCCAAATAACATTTACGATAAAAGCTGATTTTGATCGGTTCTGTTACAATTGGACACATACCGATCCAGAAATTAAGGAACGATGGTGGAAATCATTTGTTGTAAGTTTTAAACAATTTTAAATTTTATCAAGTAATTTAAAGTACAATTTAAATTTAATAAGCTTATTATTATTTCAG
>CM071860.1:9231512-9267449 GCA_036759665.1 Gynandropsis gynandra
TGCAAAATCATGAAGAACTTCTTAACTTTCATGAGAAGATTTTAGGTTTTTCAATTCCATCTTGGGGTTGTTGAATGGTTCATTTACGAAGTAACATCGTTCTTTCCCTTTCTAATAAACTCATGTCTTGAAATAAACAAAGCAAATCTTGTGCGAACTTGCTTAGACCACTGCAGCTATCGCCAAGTTTAAAGATTGGATTCAACCATATACTTTATATACTAATATTTAAAATTTATATACAACGAACATTACAACATTACCTTGAATTACAACAACTATTAAAGCTATAACATACCATTTATTATTTCTTCATGTTTATAAAGCGTTATATAAAAAAAGTATCATCCCGCGCATCGCGCGGGTACTTTTTCTAGTTTTAGTAAAAGTATTTTACATCCTTTGTTATGGATGAGCAAATAGGAAAGAGCTAATATTTTTTCATACCATTCATATTTGTATTCATTTTTTTTATGAATATTTGAATTTGTTACGTGAAAATTTAGATATTCGTAAATTCGAATATCCATAAAAATTCGAAATATGTTTTTTATCTAAACTAAAATATAAAAACTATATTTTAAATTTGACTTTTTAAAATTAAATTTGTTATTTTTTATCTCTATATCTATACATTATTTATTTAATATTTACGTACAGAGAATTCCAAAATTTGGTATTTAGCTATGTATATATAATGTGTGTAAAATTTTGAGCTAATAATTTGTTATTTGCATTTTGATCTTCTCAAATTATTTTGTAACTTGGTCATATGAAGTTAATTTTATTATATATTTATCTATATATTTAATAAAAAATCTATTTTAGTATTTATGAATACGAATAGTAGAAGAATTGATCATATTATTTGTATTTGTATTTGTATTTGACAAATATCTGATTTGTCAATTACAAATCAATATTTCATTATTTATATTTATATGTGATCCGTCGAATATTCTTAATTTCAATTTAGATAAGGATCGAAATATATATCCAATATTTTACTCATCTTAAATCCATTAACTATCATTATTATTTATAGATGATAAATATTATAAAATATTATTGCTTATAGGGATGGCACAGATTGGTATCATATTTTTTTTAAGATATCCGAACTCGAACAGATAACACAATTTTGTACTCGAAATTGAATCCGCGAGATTTAGATACCCAATCAATAATCCGGCTACCCATGGATATTGAACCTGACAACCTCTTGTTTGTAAGAAACATCAGAACGAGAATTCCATGACATATTAAGATGGAACATGGTTCAGAGATTGCGACAATCATATCAGAATACCAAAATAAAATGTCATACCAAGGAGCAAGGCTACAACACCATGCAAATTGCAGGGGAAAACAAACTTGAAGCTGACCCTTTCCGATAAAAGGTGTCCTCCATGAGAGAAACGAATAGGAGACACTCATGATCCGAGTTTGGATTGTTGTAAAGCCAAGGGATATTATTAATTTCTCACAAAATCGACGATATATATGGAATAGAGAGATACTCATAGACAATATCGATGACAAACATGGAACAGAGAGACACCCATAGACAATATCGATGACAAACATGGAACATGTTAGGTTCGAACGTGGATAAATAATTGTTAGGCAATAAAATAAAGATGAGAAAATTATAAAAAGGGGGCAACTGTATTTTACATGGTTCAAAAAAGTGCCTACGTCCACGGGCGATTAATAGAAGGTTTTTACTAACTCTAAAAAAATTACAACACTTCTCTCAAATTGTAAGAAAAAAACACTGATATTTCTTTCTAACACAATTTGAAGAAAAATTCTCTCAAATACCAAGAGAAAATACCTAAAAATTTAAAAAAAAAATAATTTTTTTCTCTTATGTTTTCTGCTGGGATACTCTTCAAAGGTGAAAAACATCTCGTATATATAGAAAAAATTTGAAGAAAAATTCAATAGTTGTAGGTCCCACAAGGTTAAATTTTTCTTTAAAACGGTGCCTAATTTTGTTTTTTGTTGGCCACTTAAAGTTGTTTTGTTGATTTTTCATTCTCTTACTCGAAATCACTTGTTGTATTCCTTCTTCCTTTCTATTTTGCCTCTGTCAAGTTGCTCATGTTTCTGTTAGATCCATATAAGATCGACACCAAACAAATTTTTCACAGATTTACTGGTTTCCTCACCAAATCCAAATTTTTCTTTGTTTGGATTTTCCTAATATCCATGCTACCTTCCTCCACTTGTTCCCGCACAAATGATATTTTACTTTTTATGTGTTTCATTCTTGGATGAAATGTTGGATCCTTTGAAAGATGCAAAATGCTTTGACTATCACAAAACAAGACAATACTATCTTGTTTATGACCAAGCTCCTTCATCAATATATGCAACCAAATTGCCTCTTTGTTGGCTTGTGTAGCCGCAACATACTCAGCATCTATCGTAGATGTCACGGCGATAGACTGTAGTTTTGAAATCTAGCTTACAACACCGTTAGCAAGAGTAAACACGTATCGTATGGTGGATTTGCTTTTGTCGAGTTCACCGGTATAGTCCGAATCGACATACTCAGTAACAGTCAAGTCTGATCCTCTATAACACAATGCAACATTTGTGGTGCCCTTGAGGTATCTCAAGATCCTCTTTACAACACTCCAATGCTCAACTCCAGGTTTTGCCATATATCGACTAACCGCTCCACTGTTTGTGCAATGCCCGGTCTAGTACATACCATGGCAAACATCAAACTGCCCACTACTATTGCATACAGTACTCGAGACATCTCCATCCTCTCTTCTTCCGTTCTAGGACTCATCTCGGAGGATAACTTGAAATTAGTAGGAAGAAGGGTAGAGATTGGCTTACAATCTTGCATGTTGAAACGATGCAAGATTTTACTGATATATTTCTTTTGTGAAAGCCAAATCTTCCTATTATTTCCGTCTCGGTGAATTTGCATCCCTATAATCTTGTTTGCTTGGCCCAAGTATTTCATTTCAATTTCCCTAGCCAATTGAGCCTTCAATTCTCTGATACGATCGTTGTTGGGGCCTGTTACCAACATGTCATCAACATGCAACAGTAAAATGATGAAATCATCATCACCAAATCTCTTGGTGTACGCACATGGATCTGCATTCAAAATATTGTATCCGAGGCTCATTATGAAAGAATCAAATCTCTTATACCAACATCTCGACGCCTGTTTGAGACCGTATAGAGATTTGTTTAGTCTGCAATCCAAGTTCTCTTTTCCTTTGTTTGAAAATCCTTCTGGTTGGAGCATACAATTTTTTTTCTTCAAGTTCTCCATAAAGAAATGCAGTTTTAACATCTAACTGCTCAAGGTGAATATTTAATGTAGCACACATTGTCAGTACAACTCTAAATATTGTAAGTCGAACAACAGGTGAGAAGATCTCATTGAAATCGCCTCCTTATTTCTAAGAAAATCCTTTTACCACTAGCCTTGCACGATACCTTTCAATTTGATCATTGCAATCTCGTTTTATTTTAAAGACTCATTTTTTTCTAATGGTGTTCCTTCCTTGTGGTAAAGGAACAAGATCTCACGTCTTATTTTGGTGAAGTGCTTCTATCTCTTCTTCCATTGTTGTCATCCACTGAGATGCATCTTTTCCTTGAACTGTCTTATAAAATGTGAGTGGTTCTCCATTTTCATATAGAAGACAGTAATCCACATTTCCCTCCACAATAAAGTCATTATGCCATACTAGTTTTCTCCTTTCTCGATCTGAACGTCGGAGCTGTGTTTCCGAAATTTCAGTTGGCCGAAATTCTTCAATATCCTTAGAAGAACATGGAACTTGTTAATTCGTTCGATTTTAACATCAACTCCCATCGTCTCTGGTCGTTCCATATAACTGCTATTATTTTTCACATTTTTTTCTGTAGATACAACATCTCTGCTGATAATAACCTTTTGGGCAATGTGATCCTACAGGCGATACCCACTCATTCCATCAGCATACCCTAAAAAGACACACTTTTTGGATTTTAGATCCAATTTAGTTGTTTCTTGGGTGTTATACATCACATATGCATTACATCTAAACATATGAAGGTTGGAATAATCAGCTGGGTTTCACATCCACATCCACATCTCCATAGGTCTCTTCAAATCAATTGCGGTTGATGGTGACCGATTGATCACATAACAGGCAGTCACAACTGCTTCGACCCAAAATGTGTTTGCCAAGCCGGTAGTTCTCATTATAGTCCTTGTTTTTTCTAACAGAGTTCTATTCATCCGCTCTGCTACACCATTTTGTTGAGTTGTGTATGCCACCGTGAACTATCTTTTGATTCCCTCTTGTTGACAAACCGATTAAACTCATCGACAATATGTTCTCCTTCATTGTCTGACCTCAAGCCTTTGATCCTTTTTCCGGATTCAAGCTCGATCCGCGCTTTGAAGATTTTGAAAACTTCAAATACATACGATTTCTTTTTGATAGGGTATAACCAACATCTCTTAGAGTAGTCATCAATGAAAGATACACAGTAACTTGCACCTCCTAGGGACATATCTAGTGCTTGCCAAACATCAGAATGAACAAGATCCAAAATACCCTTGCTTCTAGCAGTTGAACTGCTGAATTTGGATTTGTGTTGCTTACTTGTAATACAATGCTCACGAAGGGTAATGAGACCTTTTTGAGCCCCAAGAGAAGATCTCGATCTGCAAGAATCTTCAAGCCTCATCCCGACATGTGACCCAGTTTTAAGTGCCACAACATCGTTGAGTCCACTGTTGAACTTGATTATGCGACATTTGCTTCTCCTTTCCCGTAGTGTATTTCCTTTAAGCATGTACAGATTTAACGCTATCATTTTAGCTTTTAGCACGGCTAATGCATCCATGCAATTGTCATGATCCCATTTTTTCCATATAGGTCTTGCACCCTATGCCATCTAATTGTCCAACAGATAATAGATTCTTTGTCAAGCCTTCCACGTATCATACCTTTAGAATGGTTCGAATTATACCATCTTCAGTTTTCACTTTGATGGTACCAATGCCAACGATATTAAAAATATGATCATTTCCCATAAACACAGATCTTTCTGAGATAGGTTTGATAATCATGGAACAATTCTCTCCGAGAGGTCACATGCCATGATGCTCTTGAATCCAGAAGCCATACATCTGAGAAATTTAGTCTGTCTTTAGAAATCGTGGTTACCTCGATGTACAACACTTGACCTTTAGGGGTATTTATAACGTTGCCTTGAGGCTTTGCTGCTTTCACTCCATTTTTATTATAATACCAACACTACTTATTCGTATGAACTTTCTTTCCGCAGTGAAAGCATTTAATAACCTTCTTACTCCCTGACTTTGATTTATCAGTATATTGACTTCCACTTGAACCACGTTATGTTGATTTCCCTTTGATCACCGCTATGGTCTCTGCTTGTTGCGAGCCTACCAACATGTCTTGTTTATTTTTGTGCCTCAGTTTTTCTTCCAGAATAGTAGTTGCAACATCGTCAAAGGCTATATAGTCTGTGAGAAGATTGCTAGTCATGTTCACGATGAGTGAATCATACGAATCTGGTAAACTTTGGAGAAATATCTGAGCACGCTCTTTTACATCTATTTTCTATAACTCATTTTGGAGAGTTTTGAAAATAACTTATTGAGCATCCTTATATGCTCTATCATGGAAGTAGATTCCGACATCCGGAGAGTGTACAATCTTCTTTTCAAGAAGATCTTATTATGGAATTACTTTGTCTCATATAGCTTTGAGAGATACTCCCAGATCTCCTTTAGAGTCTCTAACTCTTATACACTATTGAGGATGTCATCGACGAGACCGAGGTACAAACTGGCGATGACACTTTCATTTATTTTGTTCCAGTGCTCACCAGCCATATCACTCGGTCTTTCCCCAATAGCTGCCAAACAATCCTCTTTCATCAAAACATCCCTCATTTTTATTTTCCATGTCGATAAATTATTCCCGCTGAACGTCTCTATCTCATACCGTGTTGACATTTTATCAGTACTTATCTCACTATAATCCAATTATCGTATGAACAACTAGTATTGACCTAGAGCTCTGATATCACTGTTAGGTTCGAACGTGGATAAATAACTATTAGGCAACAAAGTAAAGACGAGAAAAATATAAAAATAGAGTAACTGGATTTTACTGACTCTAAAAAAATTACAACATTTTTGTCAAATCGTAAGGAGAAAAAATACTGATATTTCTATCTAACAATTTGGAGAAAATTTCTCTCAAATATCCAAAGAAAATACCCAAAAAAATTAAGAAACTTTTTTTCTAATTTTTTCTCTCTTGTGTTTCTTCTGCTTGGATACTCTTCAAAGGTAAAAACACATCGTATATATATAGAAAATTTAAGAAAAATTCAACACTCGTGGATCCTACAAGGTTAAATTTTTCTTCAAAAATGGTGCCTATTTTGTTTTTTGTTGACCACTTAAAGTGGTTTTGCTGACTTTTCAGAACAGAGAAGCACCCATAGATAATATCGGTTGTAGCTTCACAGAGAAACCAGCAACAAGTAGACCAACAATAACATAACAAACGAGAACAATAAGAAAAACGAGAGATATCCAATAGAACAACGAGAAACTCAACGGAAACATAATGACGACAACACAACCAAACCGAAGAAAACATAATAGACGATACAGAGAAATTCAACGACAACAAAATAAAGAGAATCGAGTTGTTTATCGGTGATGGAGACATGAGACGAGAAAGAAGCAAGTGAGACGAGAAAGAGGCAAGGACAACCGATGAACGCACACATGACTGGCAATATACAGGGACGACTGGTGAACAAAGGACAACAAGCGTGAATGTGACAATGAGCCAAGAGTTAGAAAGAGATGTAGGTGAGGTTGTGTGGTGTGAGATAGAAAGGAAGATAAATAATCTAAACCTGGTCGGAGAACTTCGATAGGCGAGAGGTGTAAGCACCGAGAGGTGTGAAGCCATCTCGTACTAAACAAAATTGAACTTTCCATAAACAAAATGAAAGAAAGTCGACCTCCAAATGCGGTCAGTCTCGATACCTCTTTAGTTACATTCGAAATCACAAAAAAATCGCCTAAGGGAAGAATGAATTTAACTGCCAACCCTAGTCAGCAATCATTTTCCCTTTTTTCTAAGCTCCAACCTATAGAAGACAAGACTAGGGTCGCTTACTAAATGCAGCTTCTATCCCGACCAAACATCGAAAGCCGGGTGGGAATTTTGAAAAAAGAGAATGGGTAGATCGAAACCCTAGTGATATTTTTGTAAATTATATAATATATATGGATATTATAGTAATTATATATATATATATATATATATATCTTTGGGTATCTTCGTGTATCTGTTTTTTAAATTAGAAAATCTAAATCCACAGATAATGAAAATCATTATACGAATCCGTGGATTGAAATATTTTTTTACAGTTTCGATATAGATTTTAGATTGGAATGAATTCTTTGGATAATTGTCTAACCCTACTTGACTATAAATCTAAACAACCTCATAACTTTTATATCAAAACGTTATCTCACCAAATTAATATAAAAATAAAATGTATATTTACAAATGAATTTTTTAGGTGAGTGTTAAGGGTTTAAGTGAATTTTTTTTTAAAATTTAGAGTTTAACGTTTTCTTTGTTCGTCATATATAAATGAATTTATTAGGTGAATTAGAATTTGAGTAAATTATATGATTTTATAAATTTTTTTTGGTAAAATTTGGAGTTTTATAACGTTTTTTCTAGGGTAAAACTCCTATTTCCCCCTTATGTTTGCCTACTTTGCCTATTCCCTCCTCATGTTTCGCACTCATCCTATTCCCCCTCATGTTTCGACCAACATCCTATTCTCCCCTCATGTTTAAAAATTCTGCCTATGTCCCCCTCCTTTGAAACCCCTAATTTCGATCCGGTTTAGACCTAATTTTGACTCGATTAAGGATTAATTTTGACTATAATTTAGGTCCAAATTTGATCCGGTTTAGACTCAATTTTGACCATAATTTGGGTCCAATTTTAATTTTTATCTAAATCCAATCCGAATCAATATGAAATTCAACAAAATTAAACCGAAATTTAAACAAAATTCAATTCTTATCAGGTTATTCGATTTTTTACCCGAAATTAGTATGATTTTTACTCTAATTGCGTACAATTTGACCCAATTTTTTTTATACTATTAGAAATTCGAATCAATATGAAATTCAACAAATTAAACCGAAATTTAAACAAAAATTGATTCTTATCGGTTTGTTCGATTTTAACCCGAAATTAGAATTATTTTTACTCGAATTGTTTACAATTTTACCCAATTTGATTTTCATACCATTAAAAACTCAAATCAATATGAAATTCAAAAAAAAATAAACCGAAATTTAAACAAAAATCGATTCTTACTTGTTTGTTCGATTTTAACCCGAAATTAGTATGATTTTAACTAGAAATGTGTACAATTTGACCCAATTTTTATTTTTATACTATTAAAAACTCGAATCAATATGAAATTCAACCAAAATTTAAACAAAAATCGATTCTTATCGATTTGTTTGATTTTTAACCCGAAATTAGTATTATTTTTACTCGAATTTTGTATAATTTGATCCAATTTTGATTTTCATACCATTAAAAACTCAAATCCATATGAAATTAAAAAAAAATTAAACCGAAATTTAAACAAAAATTGATTCTTATCGGTTTGTTCGATTTTTAACCCGAATTAGTATTATTTTGATCCAATTATTTTCATACCATTAATAACTCAAATCCATATGAAATTAAAAAAATTAAACCGAAATTTAAACAAAAATTGATTTTTATCGGTTTAGTATTATTTTGATCCAATTTTGATTTTCATACCATTAAAAACTCAAATCCATATGAAATTCAAAAAAATAAACCGAAATTTAAACAAAAATTGATTCTTATCGGTTTGTTCGATTTTTAACCCGAAATTAGTATTATTTTTATTTGAATTGTGTATAATTTGATCCAATTTTACTATTTCGGTGTAATTTCGTTAAGAATTGATTTTTCTTTAATTAAAGTTTAGTTCGGTTAAAATTTCATTTTGATTTGAATTTTAATCGGGTAAAAATTAAAATTGGATCCAAATTTTGGTTAAAATTGGTTTCAAATTATGATCAAAATCAAAAATCAAAACCGGGTTGAAATTGAAAGATTTAACAGAATTTTAAACAGAGGGAGGGGGTTATAGACAGAATTTTCAAACATGAGGCGGGAGTAAGATGTTGACCGAAACATGAGGAGGGAATAGGATGAGTGCGAAACATGAGAGGAGAATCGGCAAAGTAGGTAAACATGAAGGGGAAATAGAAGTTTGTTCATTTTTTTTATGTATATATATATATATATATATTATTTTTAATGTAGCATTTAAAAAAAACTATAAAGTGCTGAATTTAATAGTTCCTTGGTTTATTCACACTTCTTTAAGAAAATATGTAAAACTCCTAATATATATCCTTGTTTAAATAATTGAAAAATCATAAAATTTTGAATAAAAATGTTATCTTAGTGAAGATAAATTTTAAAAGTTTTATAAAATTACATAGAAAACAATTTGTCTAAATTAAACAATAAAATGTAAACAGAGAGTATATTCCATGGTATTTCGGATGGGCCAGTAAGAAGACGTTTTCCGACTGAAAAAAAAGTGTCTTAAGGCCCATTTGAACGAATTAACCGGAAACTCTCAACTCATTAACTAACCGAGTCACTCGCTCTCATCTTAACTATACCACAAAATTCGTAAAACCCTAAAATACCCTTGTAACGGATTCTCTCTTCTATCTCGATGAGTTAAGAGGACACAACGACGAACCGCTAATGGCCGCGATCAGACCGCTGCCGCTGGTTTCGAGCTTCTCTTTTTCGGTGTTCACTTTCTTCGACGGAAAGTTCGGAGACCTCTCTCATTCTCCGAGTCTCGTCTCCGAGTTGCGGGCTGAGATTTCCGAGTTAGATCGCAGATGGTTCGAGCTGAATTTCCGAGTCAAATCTGGTCTCTCCGCTTACGTCTCGTTTCCCAATCGTGCCTATGGTCTCTTTGTCCGTGTCAATGTCATGTTGGTTGATCTGTCTTCCTCTACTTGCGTTCCTGGGTCTGAGTCAGGTTCGTTTGATTGCGTTTCGTTTGGGGATTTGTGAAGTGAGGGTTAAGATCTAAAAATCTTGTAGTTATATTTAGAAATCCGTACTCTGTTTGTGGTAGATCGTTGCAATGTGGCAAGACATCTGAAGATTTCGAATATTTTCCCGCTAAAATTTAAGATTTATTATCTAACTTTCTCATTCCGATGGCGGCAATGAAACCAAGACCACGGAGCATGTGCTCGGGCAGGAGCTTCCGGCATTTGCGAAGGAGGTCGCACAAGTGGAGATCGTGCGAGCTTATGCTGGGGTGAGTTTGTTTCCACTGGTTTTATATATCTGGTCAAAGAGATACTCCCAATCTATGTTGGAAAACTAAAGGACAAGAATGAAATTAGTCTTAGGCCAGAGGCTAGGGTTTCATGGCTCCATCTTGTTGACTTAATGATCTCCTTTGATAAGCTAGTTCAGTCTCTTGTATCGCAGTCTGGAATGCTGTCGCTTCAAGAAGATGGGAATCTTCACAGAATTTCATCTCGTCCGGTCTTCTGTGACAGTCCTGATTGGATTGATTTATGGGCTGAGATAAAGCTCGATGATGTGCTCAATAAGCTGAACCCGTATTGTTCTTCAGCATCTATCATTCATAATCGGAAAATGCTAATCACTACCATTCGCACATTTGAGGGCAAGGTTTCTGAGACAAGCTGCTCGCCAATAATACAGAAATTCCTGGATTGCATCATTCTCTGAAGCCAAGGGGCTGAAGGACTAACTGCTTTAACTGAGGATAATGATCTAATCAAGGTCTCAAACTCTATTAATGCTGGTCATTATATCGAATTCGTCCTAAAAATATGGTGTGAGGATGTCTTTTTCTCGAAATTGGAGCTGAGGAGCACAATCCACAGGAAGTAACAGAATTGGAGACTGGAGAACGTTGGGTTATCTACAGTACGTAATTTTGGAGAAGAACTGATGAAGCTGGAGACATTCAGGGTAGAGCGGCTAAATAAGTTATCTGATGTTATCCTGAGAGACTTTGATGTCCAAACTCGTGACTACGTGAAATGGACTTTGTCACAGTGAGGAGAAATCTTGCCTGGTAACTCTTAAGCAGAGCATTCTGATGGGTATGCGAAGTTCTCTGATGATGAAGTCGAAAGGTTCTGTATGGAGTATGCAGGGCATGGTTCCTTAGACCCCAAGGCTTTTTCCCTAAACTAATGGAAAGCCTTACGCTGGTAAATTCAGCCATCTAAACGAGTTTGAAGCCAAGAAGGTGACCTAGAGTAGAATTCTCTCCTAGCTAGAACCTGTCTTGCTGGCGGACTTCGAAAAAAGTAAGCTAAGTACGTCACAAAGATAAATCATTCACAGTTAACTATGTCTGCAGATGATTTGAAGAACCGAACGAATCCCATGTGTTTAAAGCAGAGCTCATTCATCTTCTGGTGCAATAGTCACTGTTTGTCAACAACGTCAACCATGAGAATTTTGAATTCTACTTTCCAACCCTACAATCAGAGAGCTTTAAGCTTTGGCTTCTTCGTCTTCATCTCCTTCTACTAATCCAAGTGCCTGGGTTAGATACTCTTGAGCTTCTTCTAGGGCAGATTCCTTTTCATCCGTTGCATACAGTATTCTCTTCACCGCTCCCATGATCTGCACAGGTGGTTTCAGGGAAGCATAGATTAGATTCACATGTGAACCAGGAAATGACACAATGAGAACAGCATCAGTAAAGTCTCTCTCTGGGTTTTAAATATGATAGGAATCATTGAAATGGTCAGGCCCAGGCCACAGGAATCTTGTTATGATCTAAAGTAGCATGGATTAAGAACTTCTATAAGGGCTGAGTAGTAAAAATGCTAAAATCATGCAAAAGTCTCGCAATAAGGCTAACCGGAAGATCTTCGATTTCAGGAGTCTGGCAGAGTATCTCTATATCTCGGAGCTTGGAGAAGTAAAAATCTCTTTCTTTCTCCAAGAGATCGACAGAGAGCTTCATATCAGTAAGCTGTATCAACAAAGGGCAATTGCTCATGAACACAATAAAAATGCGAAAAGAATACCCAAGAACGAAGCTATCATCTGTGACATTCTCAAGTAGCCAAGAATTCAGCTGAAATCGGTAAAGAGAAAAGAAACCAAAGGAAAGAAAATGATTTGAAAGAATTATCTGTTACTGCTTATACCTCCTTTGACAATGCCTGAACCTCGGCTGAGGAGTTGCTCCTGCCAGCAGCTGTATGTGCCTTCCCTTGCTTGGCCCCTGGGGAGATTAACCCTACTATGTTAAGAAACTTGCAACAAAATCTACCTCAATAGAAAACAAAAAAGTTTTCTGAGGTGATAGTACCGGGAATATTGTTTGTTTGGAGTGACCTTGAGGTCTTATTAGAACACCTAAGACTCCTCTCTTTTCCACCTCTTGATCTTCGTTCTACAGGGTTATAGTTCCTGCAAGCAAACATCGCTGCGTAAGACTCCATGAAAGAGATAAGGAAGAGCTAGAAAGAAACACAATTCCTACAAGTTTGGGATCAAGGGTATGTAATGAAACATACTCGTTCATGATTCCTCCGTTTATAGAATCGCAGTAACGTTTCAGCCATTGCAGAAACTCCAAGTTGTCCAGTGGTCGGCCTTTGACAAGCCTGTTCACTTCAATGTGCTGAGGAATTTATATAAATGCATGTCAACACATACAAGCCAATCTAGTTTCCATTTGGATTTACATTTGGATTCTCAAGTAAATGCATGAAAGCAAAATTGGGTCAAATCACAGTGATGACTACCTTTTCAAGTTTCAATTTGTTGAACACATCTTGAAGGACCTTGTAGTTTTGTATCATCTCATATTCGGTTTTTGCATCAAAGTTAACCTGCAGCGGAAAAATTACCATATAGATTATACGAAGTATGGAACAGAAGAAGCAAGATTAAAATGAAACTGTAGATCACCTTATGCATTGGCACAACTCCTGGAAAGGTCATGTCCATCATTTGACATTGCACAGCACCAGATGCAGCCTACCACGAACCATTAAATATCACTTAAATCAGATTTTGGCGATCTCAACAGTCTCACGAGCAGAACAAAGAAGGGTTTATCTCGACTAATAAAGATTCTTTAGCCGTAATATGAACAAAATTATTGCCACTAGCAGCGATATATGAATGAGAGCGTAAGATAGATCAGAAGTAAGAATTCAAACGAAACCAATTGCATCTCAAGATTGTCTCGGTGACCTTTGCATTGAGTCATCAATATGCCGACCAGAAACCCTATTTGAGATGAGTCTTTGGATGTAATAATCCTCCCAAACTAAAACTCAGACATAACCACCAGAACATAAACCCTCGGATACCCTCCTTGATCATGGGAAGTATAATTCTCACTCGATCATAATGGTTACACGTAATTGGGTGGAAGCCCCACCGACAACTATTTCAGTCCAATGAACACAAATCAAACCCAAATCTGAACTGGTTTTTTCCCACGTCCCTAACCTTTTTTCCTCTCGATTACCTTTGCGAATGCGTCAGATCACCATCACCATAAATCTAATGAGCAGAACTAAGGGGTCCCTTTCAACGAAATTATAAGACAGAAACAAATAAAATGGAATCAAATGCATCTATAAGTCATCATTGAACGAATTGGCATGCAACCAGTGAGGAATTCGGCATGTAAACCCCTCATGCAAACCCATACACACCCAAAGACATTGATTATGTTGTAGTATACCTCTTCGATACGAGAGAGATTGAGCTGAAGTCTGTTGTTGATCCATGACAGAATCTCGTTTCGTCCGACAAAGTATGCACTATCCATTATCCCAATATTCGACGCCATTTCTTCTTCTCTCCGACTGGGAAATACGAAAGAACCCCTTTTTTAAAAAAAATGAAAACCCAGATGAAACGACGGAAAGAGAAACAATGGGTATAAATCGAAAGGGAAGATCAATCCGTTTTGGTTAAGGAAGAAAAACTGAAGCAGAGGAAAGGGCGGAACGAGAGAGAGAGAGAGAGAGAGAGAGAGGGAGACGGAAAAGTGAAACGCAGAAGAAAAGGAAGCAAAACAAAGGCTGGCAGCGGCAACTGCAAATGTGGCAAATTTAATTTCTATTAATTTACAATTTCCTTTTTGTCTTTTAATAATATTATTATCAAATTTTAAATCTATTTGTTAGGATGTCTCGCCTGAAGCAACATTTTTTTTCAATATAAATCGAAAATATTTGTTAAAGGTCACTCAATATATGTTAACATTATCTAAAATGCTTACACAGTACAAATAATTATAATTATCTGATAATTATATATAGTCTTTGGCAGCATATATACACATGTAACGTTACAATATACGTTCCACGGTTTGTTAGAACATCATTATTATTCAAATGTAATTTATTCGTGGTGTTGAGTTTCAGTTAGATTTTTTATTAGAGTCTATACAATGGATATAATTTATTCGGATGTCAGTAAACGGAAATAAATAATTTAAATTGATTGCATTCAATTCTAATATAATAATAAAAAATTATGATTTAAGTAAAATCTAAATATAATTGATTTATTTGTTTAATTTTATAAATCATTTTATCAATTAAAATTGTTAATTATTGATTAGATTTAAAGTATATCAAAATATTAATAAGATGATATTTAATATATTAATACTGTTATATTTAGTCCTAAACTATAAATCTATCTAGATAAAAATTTCGTTAGTTAATTTCCTTTTTAATTTTTTTTAAATACAACCGAATTTTAATTTTAAATTTTTATTTCGGTATAATATTTTAAATATAAAATACTCAAATCCAAAACACATTACCCGATTCAAATGGAAACCAAAGTGGCTAGCATCTAATAAAGATATATACTAAATTCACATATAATAATCAATCTTTTTTGTAAGTATATGAAATTGGAAGATACGAAACATTAAGAATTAAAATATTTGTAATTTTGTTAGGTAAATACCTTTAATGGGCATCATCTAATGTATGTATACTATATCTTGTGAATATATTCCGCTATATCTATATTTTATCCCATGAATATATTGTCTTATTCCACAAACAAAATTATTTTTTCCTTCTATAAACAAGTGTTGTTTTTTTACCACTTTGTGGGATGAAACCTTTATAAGAATTTAAATGGACATAGTGAAAAAAAATTTGAAATTAAAAAATAATAATTTGATGAAAAATAAAATATGTTGCAAAATAAAATTAAACAATATGTGAGATGAGAGAATAAGAGGTAGATGAAGATAAGAGGTAGATGAAGATAATTTTTTATTGAAGATTTCTCAAGTTTATGTCACAAATGGAGTTGCCTCTATTTATAGGCTGACAAGGTGGATGAAGAGAAAAACAAAATAGATGAAGGTGTAAGGTAGTCATAATTCATAGAATTAAAGAGTAACAAAGTGGAAGAGTAAATAGAGAATATGAAGAGTTGGAGAAATTCAAAAGACATTCATATAATTATTATTATTTTATAATAATTCCCTTTGAATGTCCATTAAGTAAAAATAATATGTTTTGTTAAAACCTTTTACTAGATAAAACTCGTAACAAAAACCATAGCAAAGGAAAAAGACTACATACTTTTAATGATATGCAATAGATATATTGCCTCGTTAAAAACTTTTTTTCTAAGAAAACCTAATAGGAAAAACTTAGTAAAGGAAAAAAGAGTGCCTTAGTGAATATCTTTCAAAGAAAACCTAATAGGAAAAACTTTTTTCTCCCCCTGATAGGATCATCATTTTATATCTTTCAAACGACATATTACGATTAAGTAAACCATCTTCTCAAATAATCTCGTAGTTAATGCCTTAGTGAATAAATATGTTGGATTCTCACTAGACTTTATTTGTTGAACATATATTTCACCATTTTGTTGAAGATCATGAGTAAAAAAATATTTATGTGAAATATGTTTTGTCTTATCACCCTTAATTTAACCATCTTTTAATTGAGCTATGCATGCAGTATTATCCTCAAATAATATTGTGGGGATATTTTTATCAATTGGAAGACCACATGACTCCCTAATGTATTGAGATACTGATCTAAACCAAGCGCATTCACGACTTGTATCGTGAATTGCTAATATCTCTACATGATTTGATGAAGTGGCTACCAATGTTTGTTTTATAGAATGCCATAAGATTGCGGCCCCCCACGAGTAAATACATACCCAGATTGAGATCGAGCTATATCAGGATCTGAAAAATATCCAATATCTGAGTAACCAATCGAATTTAGTTTTGATGAGTTACAATAATATAAGCCCATATATGTAGTCCCTCGAAGATATCTTAATATATGTTTTACACCATTCCAGTGTCTGTGAGTTGGTGATGAACTATATTGCTCTAGACTAAGGTTGGAGGGATAGGCCTTATTGCAGCCGATTGCTGCAATGAGTTGCACAAGGTGGGTGGAGCGATTGGCCACACGAGAGTTGCGGAAGGGCTCTCGATTCACCGGCCCATCTTCGAAGGATGTTACGCACCAACGAAGAACGAACGAACGTTGGATATGACTCACCAACGGGTTTTGCTGGATGTTACGCTCCAACAAAGAAGATTTCTCAAAGAAAATCAAAGTTAAAATTAAAAAATTTGGATTGTTCTTCACAAGAGCCATGGCCGGCCATAATAACAAGAACCAGGGCCATGCAACACTAAATGCTTCAATAAATGCAAATCACCATGCAAGGCAACTAATTAATAATCTAGAAAAATACTAAAACATTAAAGACAAGTTATAAATTATGCCGTTGGGCTGCGAACTCGTCTTGAAACCCTTGGGTTAATAATTACGTCGTGGGAAAGTGACACGCGGTCTCGTTAAAAACCCATCATTGGAAAACCCTGTGGGACGAAACCAACGTAGGGTCAATGTCTCTTCCTCCTTAGCCCTAGCTTGGGTCACTAGACCAACGTCTTTTTGTCTGGTCGCGTCCGCCTTTCGTTTAGCTCGGGACGACTCTTCCTTCTCGCGGGTCGCATCTCGAGTCGTGCTGGTGGCATCTCGAGTCACGTTGGTGGCGTCTCGGGTCGCGCTAATGGCATCTCGGGTCGCACTGATGGCGTCTCGGTTCGTGCAGGTGGCGTGTCGGATCGCTCTGATGGCGTCTCGGGTCGCGCTGGAGGCGTCTCGGGTCGCGTAGGATGATTATTCTTTAGCGTTGTCGGTCGCATCCTCCTCTGCGTCATTGGTCGCGTCCTTGAAGTCGTCTGGGATCATATCATGCTCCCCTAGTTGAATTGGATTTGCCCTCAAATCCGTTTGATCTGGGATTAAAGGAACCAAGTCAGTAACATTAAAGCTAAAACTCACGTTGTACTTACCTTGAAAGTTGAGTTGGTAGGCGTTGTTGCTGATCTTCTTGGTCACTTTGAATGGGCCGTCGATCCGGGGCATTAAATTGGACTTTCGTTCGTTCGAGAATCGTTCTTTTCGTAGGTGAACGCAAACTTGGTCACCGGGCTCGAAAGTCAATTTTTTCCACCCTTTGTTTGCCTGTTTCACATAGAGTTTGGTCTTCTCCTCTGTTGTTTTTCCTCGCTTTTTCATGAATATGCTTGACCATCTTGGCCTTTCTCTCTCCGTTGATCACTTGATGGCAAAGGCATCAGATCCAATGGTGAAGCAGGATTGAACCCGTACACAATTTCAAAAGGAGAGAATTTGGAAGCAGAATGTACAACATGGTTGTAAGAAAATTCAGCATGTGGTAAACATTCTTCCCAAGTTTTTAAATTCTTCCTAGCAATTGCACGCAATAAGGTTCCTAGGGTTTGATTTACTACTTCGGTTTGGCCATCGGTTTGTGGGTGACAAGTCGTAGAAAAATAACAATTTTATTTCTAACTTGGACCACAAAGTCTTCCAAAAATAACTAAGAAATTTAGTATCCCTATCGGAGACTATTGTACTAGGCATGCCATGCAAACATACTACCTCTTTAAAGAAAAGTTCAGCTACATGCAATGCATCAGCAGTCTTTTGACATGGTATGAAATGTGCCATTTTCGAGAATCTATCTACCACTATAAAATTGAATCCTTTCCGTTCTTAGTCCTAAGCAACCCAATCACGAATTCCATAGATATATCAGTCCAAGGGTGAGTTGGGATAGGAAAAGGAGTATACAAACCGTGAGGTTGAACCTTAGATTTAGCCTATTTACATGCGACGCATCGTTCGCAAATACGTTCTACGTCCCTCTTCATATGTGTCCAGTAGAAATGATCTTGTAATGTTTTTAGAATTTTTGCAACTCCAAAATGGCCCATTAGTCCACCTCTGTGAGCTTCTCTAACAAACAACTCCCTCATAGAACAGTTAGGCACACATAAATGATTATCATAAAATAGAAAATCATCTTGCCTATAGTAGTGTCCTGAAGCAAATTTCTCACTATTCCATTAAGCTTCTCCAAATTCTAAGTCAGATGCATATAATTCTTTGATTTGTTCAAAGCCTAGAAGCTTAGCATCCAAAGTAGTCAACAATGCGTACCTTCGGGATAGGGCTTCAACCACTACATTTTCCTTACCTCGCTTGTACTTGATGACGTAAAGAAAAATTTCGATGAATTCTATCCACCTTGCATGTCTTTTACT
The DNA here is from genome assembly GCA_036759665.1 of Gynandropsis gynandra. Classification (NCBI taxonomy): domain Eukaryota; kingdom Viridiplantae; phylum Streptophyta; class Magnoliopsida; order Brassicales; family Cleomaceae; genus Gynandropsis; species Gynandropsis gynandra. The sequence goes on from CM071860.1 coordinate 9,250,317, forward strand.
CAGCTTGTTTTGACCCTTCAAATACTTAAGCGATTCATGGTCGGTGTGTATCACAAACTCCTTTGGCCACAGAAATGTTGCCAAGTTTGTAACGTCCTCACGAGTGCATATAGTTATTTATCGTAGGTGGCGTATTTGAGAGTTTCACCTCCGAGTTTCTCGCTGAAGTAGGCAATCGGATTCCGTTCCTGCATTAAGACTGCACCAATTCCTACACCGGATGCATCACACTCAATTTCAAATGTTTTAAGAAAATCGGATAATATAAGCAAAGGAGCGTTAGTTAGTTTCTCTTTCAACGTTTGAAATGCTGCCTCTTGCACTTCTCCCCACTTGAATCCCACGTTTTTCTTAATGACTTCAGTAAGAGGGGTGGCTAAGGTGCTGAAGTCTTGACTAATCGACGATAAAACCCCGCGAGTCCATGAAGCTTCGAACTTCCCCGACGGTCTCTGGGCTAGGGCATTCTCGAATGGCTTTGACCTTCTCTTCATCCACCTTCACGCCTCTGCACTTACTACAAAACCTAGAAATACGACGTTATCCGTGTAAAATGTACATTTCTTCAAGTTGGCGTACAATGCTTCCTTCCTAAGTAACTTTAAAACTAATTCTAGGTGGCCTAGGTGTTCCTCTAAATTCTTACTATAAATCAAGATATCATCAAAGTAGACTACCACGAATCGTCCTATATACTCTCTAAGTACATGGTTCATTAGGCGCATGAAGTTACTAGGTGCATTCGACAATCCAAAGGGCATAACTAACCACTCATACAATCCATGCTTAGTTTTAAATGTCGTTTTCCATTCGTCACCTTCCTTCATCCTAATTTGATGATACCCACTTTTAAGATCAATCTTTGAAAATATCCTACTTCCATGCAATTCATCGAACATGTCATCTAGCCTAGGAATAGGATGTAGATACTTCACCGTTATGTTGTTGATTTCACGAAAATCAACACACATGCGCCAGCTGCCATCTTTATTTGGCACGAGTAGCACGGGCACGGTGCACGGACTCATGCTTTCGCGAATGTGTCCTTTGGCCATGGGCTCCTCCACTTGCCTTTGCAGCCCCTTGGTTTCCACGGGATTAGTTTGGTAGGCTGGCCGATTTCATAACGTGGCTCCGGAAACGAAATCGATTTGATGTTCGATTACCACGTATCGGTGGCAATCCGGTGGGGTTCTCTTATTGAAAGACATCTCCGTATTCCTGCAATAATGTAAAAATCTCACTCGGTAGCACCGCTGAAAGGTTAGCTAAGCTCGAGAGAGCTTCTTTATAAACAAACAATAATACGCACTAATTCGAATGAAGAGATTTCTTGATCTCACCCGATCTCGCGTAAAAATTTGACGATTTATGCTCGAGTGCGCTTTGCTTCTTCAAGTGCAACTGGTCTTGCAACACTTCCTCAGGCGTCAACGGAACAAGGACGGTCTTCCTGCCATTATACTCAAAGTAATGTTTATTAGTAAAACCGTCGTTTTTACCTTGTGATCCGATTGCCATGGTCTACCGAGTAGAATGTGGCTCGCCTCCACTGGCAGCATGTCGCACAAAATTTCATCTTCGTATTTTCCTATGGCAATGGGCACGGTCACTTGGATAGTCACCTTCATCTCGCCATTTTTATTCAGCCATTGAAGCTTATAAGGCCGCAGATGTTTTTGGATTTTCAATCCGATCTTTCAGACCATAGTAGCGCTTGCAACATTCGTGCAACTTCCTCCATCGATGATAACGCTACAAACCTTTCCATGAACAAGGCAGCGTGTGTGGAATAGATTTTCTCGTTGTTCTTATTCGTCACCCTTAGGTTGTACGTTCAACGAACATCGTATTACCAGCAACTCGCCCGTGGCTGGTTCCTCCTCACACGTCTCGTCCGAAAGTTCAGCCGCTTTGTCTTCGGACTCGAACTCGCCGTCGTCACGAAGGATCATTACTCTTTTGTTCATGCACTCACTGGCGTAGTGTCCTCTCTCGTGACACTTGAAACACTTCATGTCCTAAGCCCTCGAAGTCGTTGCTTCGGCCTTCCCTTTGTCCCACGACACTGCTGGACCGTTCTTCGTCGCGTCTCGGCTTGCTGGATTTACCTTGGGCGTGTCGTGGCTCGCTGGAACCATGTTGTCCTTCCTTGGATAGCTCGGTTTCTCATCCCATTGTTGGCCATATTTTCCAGCCCCATAGCCCGAACGTGGATTCCTTTGCCTCTGGAGTTGTTGCTCGATGAGGATCGCCTTGTGGAGCATTTCCTCAACCTCCACGTAGTGTTGCATCTTGAGATGGTCTTGAATCTCTAGGTTGAGTCCTCCGAAGAACCGAGACATCAATGCCTCTTTATCCTCCAAGATATCCGCCCTCAACATGAGCAACTCCATTTCCTTAAAGTATTCCTCCACGGAACGGTTTTCTTGGGTGAGCTTCCTTAACCGCCGATGCACTTCTCGGCGGTGATGACTTGGCACAAACCTCTTGCGCATAAAGGTTTTCATTTCCAGCCATGTCGCTACTGGTTCTACACCGTTTCACCGCCTAGAAATCGTGAGTTGATCCACCAACTCAATGCATAATCGTAGAACTCCGTGGCCGCCACCCTAACCTTCTCGGCCTCGGGGTAATTTTGACAACCGAAAACGAGTTCCACCTTTTTCCGGATCGGCTTTACCATGGAACAACGGAATTTTCAACTTGATACCAGCGAGGTCATCCCTCGGGTCGTCTCGTCGTTTCCTTGGCGCACGCCGCCTTTGGTGACTACTTCGGGATGAGGATGAACTGCCTCGTTCGTAGTAGTTGTTGTTCTCCTCATGCTGGTTCCTTTCTTGTTGATGGAATGCATGAGCGTTTCTCAGTCGGGTTGGATGTTCGGGTCGAAATTCTTGCCGAAACTCCTCCATCTTTTTGGTGATACTTTGCTCCAAACGAGCCGTGAGAGCCTCGATTAGTCTCTCGTTCACCCGGCTTTTCTCGGCTCCTTTATCCCCCATGATACCCTACGGTTGTTGCGTGTACCTACTCTCGAATTTCCTACACATTAGCGCACGGAGCAGCCACAAGCGGAAAACAAAACAACGAAACACAAAGACATGTATGAGTAACAAGACCCGTAGCACGTACGATATATATATATATATATATATATTTGTTTTTGTTGCGTTCAATCCTAGCTATGATTGAAACAATCAAACCGAATTGAGCTAACCTGTTTTGCTAGAACGAGCACTGATACCAGTTGACGCGAACCCGCAGGTCGGATGATAGGCCTTGCTGCAACGAGTTGCACAAGGTGGGTGGAGCGATTGGTCACATGAGAGTTACGGAAGGGCTCTCGATTCATCAGCCCATCTTCGAAGGATGTTACGCACCAACGAAGAACGAACAAACATTGGATATGACTCACCAACGGGTTTTGTTGGATGTTACGCACCAACAAAGAAGATTTCTCAAAGAAAATCAAAGTTAAAATTAAAAAATCTGGATTGTTCTTCACAAGAGCCATGGCCGGCCATAATAACAAGAACCAAGGCCATGCAACACTAAATGCTTCGATAAATGCAAGTCACCATGCAAGGAAACTAATTAATAATTTAGAAAAACATTAAAACATTAAAGACAAGCTGGAAATTATGACGTTGGGTTGCGAACTCGTCTTAAAACCCTCAGGTTAATAATTAGGTCGCAGGAAAGTGACACACGGCCTCGTTAAAAATCCGTCGTTGGAAAACCCCATGGGACAAAACCAATGAAGGGAAAAGAGTAAACGCGGGTCACTTGGGGGGAGGGCGGGCTTCGACTTGAATAACGTTATTTAGATTCGTGACTTCACGTGGACTTGAATAATCTTCTTGAATGTGGACGGCCGCAAGGATCCCGATGATTGCGTCCTTAAGCTTTGTAGCCTTGGCTTGGGTCATGGGACAAGCTAGTAAGGTCAAGGCCTCTTCCTCCTTAGCCCTAGCTCGGGTTACTGGACCAACGTCCTTTCGTCCCATCGTCTCCACCTTTTGTTTAGCTCGGGACGACTCTTCCTTCTCGCGGGTCGCATCTCGAGTTGCGCTGGTGGTGTCTCGGGTCGCGCTGGTGGCATCTCGGGTCGCGCTGGTGGCGTCTCGGGTCGTGCTGACGACGTCTCGGTTTGTGCAGGTGGCGTCTCGGGTCGCTCTGATGGCGTCTCGGGTCGCGCTGGGGCATCTCGGGTCGCACAGGCCTATTCTTCTTCAGCGATGTCGGTCGCGTCCTCCTCTGCATCATTGGTCGCGTCCTCGACGTCGTCCGGATCATATCATATTTCTTGCCAATAAACTTACTGCAAAAAAATGTATCAGGATGTGTATTATTAGCAGGATACATCAGTGCTCTAATACCACTAAGATATGGTACTTCAGGACCAAGTGTTACCTCCCTTTCTTCACGTTGTCTAAATACATCTTTATGAATATCTAATGATCTCACAACCATTGGTGTACTTAAAGGGTGTGATTTATCCATGTAAAACCTTTTATGTGTGTTTTCTGTATAAGAGGTTTGATGCAAAAATATCTCATCTTTAAGATGCTCGATTTGAAGACCTAAACGAAATTTGTTTTTCTCAAGGTCTTTCATTTCAAATTCTTTCTTTAAGCATTGCATAGCTTGTGATAACTCTTCCGGAGTTCCAATTATATTTAAATCATCAACATAAACCGCAAGTAGAACAAACTTTGAGTTTGAACCTTTTATGAAAACACATGGACATATAGGATCATTTTTATATCCTTCTTTTATCAAATATTCATTCAAGCGGCTGTACCATATTTGTCCAGATTGTTTCAACCCATACAGAGCTTTGTTGAGCTTAACAAAATATATCTCGCGAGAATTATTATCATGTGCTTCATGCATCTTAAATTATTTAGGGATTTTCATATATATATATATATATATATATCATGGTCTAATTAACCATATAGATAAACTGTTACCACATCAACGAGGCACATTTCAAGTCTTTTATTATTTGCCAGACAAATCAAATATCGAAATGTTATTGCATCCACCACAGGAGAATATGTTGAATCATAATCAATATCGAGAATTTGGGTAAAACCTTGAGCGACAAGTCTTGCTTTGTATCGAACAATTTCATTTTGTTCATTTCTCTTTCGTACAAAGACCCATTTATTACCCACAGGTTTAATTCCTTTCGGTGTTTGGACTACGTGTCCGAAAACTCCTCGTTTTTCAAACGATTCTAATTCAGACTTGATTGCCTCTCTCCATTTTGGTCAATCAGTTCTAATTTTACACTATTCAAAAGAGGCAGGTTCATGATCCTCGTTTTCTTTTGTTATATCGTGCGCTATGTTATAAACAAAAATATCGTCGACGATTGTATTGTCTCGGTTCCAAAATTTTCCCGTATAGATATAATTAATCGAGATCTCTTCATTCTCATTAGGTACTTGTTTGTCTTCATCATTAATTATATATACTGTCTCTTTAGGAGAGACATCCTTGTTTTGACCATCATGACAAATTTGCTCCTTTTCTTTTCGAGGATGTTTATCTTCGGAACCAAGTGGTCTACCACGTTTCAAGCGTATCTTAGACTTACTAGCAATTTTTGCTTTTCCTTCTGGGATTTCAATTCTTATCGAAGCATTTTACAGCTGGAATATGAGATTTTGTAAATCTATCATGGTTAGCAAATGCGTCCGGCAATTGATTTTCTATACGTTGTAAATATATTATCTTTTGAACTTCTAGTTCACTTTCTTTTGTTCGAGGATCTCAACCTCTTAATGATAATACATTCCATGATATTTCCTTTTCCAACTGTTTGTTTTCTCCCTTTAATGTTGGGAATAATGATTCATCACAATAACAATCTGTAAATCTTGCAGTAAATATGTCTCCTGTCGTTGGTTCAATATATTTAATTATCGAAGGAGATTCATACCCAACATAGATTCCTATCCTCCTTTGAGGTCCCATTTTTTTCGTTGTGGTGGATTAATTGGGACATATACTGCGCATCCAAAAATACGTAAGTGGGAAATATTTGGCTCATAGCCATGAACCAATTGTAATGGGGAATGTTCATTATAACTAGTTGGTCAAATGCGTAAAAGATTCTGCAAAACCGTTCTGAGTATGAACATATGGTACATGATGTTCTACCTTTATCCTAATGGACATATAGTAAGTCACAAAAGATTGTGATATAAATTCACTAGCATTATCTAAACGAATTGTTTTCTTAGATAATCAGGGAAATGTGCCCGTAATCGTATTATTTGTGCAAGCAGTTTCGCAAAAGCTAAATTACGAGATGATAATAAGCACACATGTGACCATCTATTTGATGCATCAATTATTACCATCAAATATCTAAATGGGCCATACGGTGGGTGAATCGGGCAACAAATATCACCATGTATTCGTTCAAGAAATGATAATGATTCATTCTTTATTTTAGCTGGTGAGGGTCTTATTATCACTTTTCCTTTTTGAACATGCAACATAAGAAAATTCATGAGTTTGAAAAATCTTCTCGTTTTTCAACAAGTGCCTACATGAATTCTCAATAATGTTTCACATCGTCGTTGAACCCAGATAACCTAACCGGTCATGCCAAACTTTAAAATTATTTGTAAACCTCGAATTTACTGTATTATATGCTTCAATCATCTCAATAGATGTGTAATATAAACTAGATGAGAAGGCGAGCAACTTTTCTAACACACACCTCTTACTCATCATATTTGAGGTAATACAAAAGGTATTTAATTTTTTTTCATTCGTAGTTTCAATGTGATATCCATTGTTACAAATATTCTTGAAATTTAACAAATTCCTTGAAGACTTTGCTGAATATAAGGCATTGTCAATGATAAACTTTGTGCCTTTTGGTATCATAAAAATTGTTCTTCCGGAAGCCTTCAACAATTTTTCCACATCTCGATATGGTATTGACATGTGCTTGATCATTTCTTAAATTTGAAAATATTTCTTTTCGTTAAGAATTGTGTGTGTAGTAGCACTGTGTGCGAGACATAAATCCTTATCTTGGAGCTTTATTTGATTCATATTCACAATATATATAAATGAAAAATAAATACGAATAAATAGACATTAGATTAAAGAAACATTATATTGCATAAATTTTATTAAAATAAAGAGTACTAAAAGTTCAACATAACTAGAAAAAAATAAAAAAACACATAACTTATAATATTGAAATATAAAATGAAATAACTTATAATGGTTTCACCACATAGTTTTATTTGTGAACTTATTTGAAATATTGCCGAGTTATACTCGCTCACAGTTTGTAAATCTTAGAAATGTATATGCTTCCAATAATAACGACTTTTGGAAGGATCACGATTTTTTTTACGATCATACATCTCTTTCAACGATTTCCAAAGATCTGCAGGATATTTGACCGTGAGGTATTTGATTTTCAATCCATCATGAAGATGATGACAGAGAAAGACCATGGCTTTCACATTATCTTGATTCGATGATTGATTCGATGATTGATTCGAAATACCAATGGTTTCTTTGAGACCTTTTACATCCAAGTGGATCTCCGCATTCAACACCAACGACAAATAATCTTTGTCGGTAATGTCAAGAGCCTCAAACTCGAGTTTGACAAGGTTTGACATGATGAAATATATGAATAAACCAATGTGAAATATTATATTAAACTATAACTTTTTTGATACACAAGATCCATATAAATGGCGAGTGTAGAGCATACTTAGTTATAATGATCTAACTATTAGAGAATAAATATAATAACAAAATAGAATATAATTGTAATGATTAAAGAGAAAAAAACCTCAAAGATTGAAGATAAAACATTTGTGCTGATAACGTGTTGCAAAATAAAATTGAACAATATGTAAGATGAGAGAGCAAGAGGTAGAGGAAGATAATTATTCATTCAAGAAGATTTCTCATGTGTACATCACAAATGGAGTTGCATCTATTTATAGGCTTACAAGGTAGAGGAAGATAATTATTTATTCAAGAAGATTTCTCAAGTTTACATCACAAATGGAGTTGCATTTATTTATAGGCTTACAAGGTACATGAAGAGACAAACAAAATAGATGAAGATATAAGGTAATCATAATTCATAGAATTAAGGAGTAATAAAGTTGAAGAGAAAATAGAGACTATGAAGAGTTGGAGAAACTCAAAAGACATTGACATAATTATTCTTATTTTATAATAAATATTTCTAACAACATTTGATTTAAATTTAACTTCAACCAATTTTTTTTATAATAATCATGTAAACAAAAGAATATTTTTAATTTTTTAATTTTTCTGCGATTTGATTGGTTGAAAATGAAACCTTTTAATTGGTCGAGGTATTGTGTACATAGCCGTTTTTCTTTTTACGATTTAGATTTTACGAAAAAATCAACCGATTTCTACTTCACCTCTCACGCAAAAAATCTCTTCTTCTAGGTGTAATTTCCGCTTCTGCACAAAGGTAATGTATACTCGTTCCTCTTGTGCTTCATATGCTCGTTCCTCGTCGTTTTATTCTTCTTTTTCATATGCATGGTCGTTCGTCTTATTCTTCTTATATGGTGAAAAATTGGTGGACAAACTTAGCACAGATGTTGTACACAAACGTTGTGTACAATATTTTCACACACGTTGCACACACACGCTGTGCTAAAGTACTAGGACAAACGTTGTGTGGTACAACGTTGAAATCGCACGAACGTTGTACCAGACACCAACTCACACATATCGTACCAGGATGAATGTTATGTTATACAACGTCTGTGGTACAACGTTGTACTGGTATGAACGTTGAACCACATACATTGGATTACACTCATTTTGCCACACATATTGTACAAGCACGAACATTGTATCACACACGTTGTATTAGTAACATTGTACCGATACGAACGTTGTATGGTATAAATTTGTACCACATACATTGTATCACACACATTGTATAACACCTGTTGTACGATAACATTGTACCACACGTGTTTTGCCACACACGTTATACTAGCACAAACGTTGTACTCCACACATGTTGTAGCATTAACATTATACCAGGACGAACATTGTGTAGTACAACGTTTTGCCACACACATTGTATCACACACGTTATACCATACACGTTGTACCACATGTGCCACACACATTGTACCACACACGTTCTGTCACACACGTTATATCTACAACGTTGTACCCCCAACGTTGTACCACAACCTTGTACCAACAACGTGTTGAAGCTGACAATGAAGTGTCCCTTGATGATTTAATGATTGTTGCATGTAAAGATGATGTCGTGTTGTTGCTTTAAATGACTGCATACATTAAATGCTTTGGATTTAACGTAGTGAAATTGACAAAGAAATTATTTTCTACAACATACAACAAAGAGATTTCAGATACAAATTGTCATTACGTGTGGCTAGACACAATCTTTTAGATGCTTTCTCAGTGAGGGTACACAACAAGGCACATACATTCTCTCTAGGTGAATCGAGTAATAATGTTGGCATACTAAAAATGGTTCAATCCCTTTTGAATGAAGGATACCCGGGAAAAGTAGATACATCAAATCAAAAAATTATTACAACAATGGTGCATGGATGTTTTGGTGTATAAGTATCATATTCTACAACATGGAAAGAAAAGAAATTGGTTGCGAATGATGTACGCAGTAGTCCAGAAATTAGTTTTGAAATGTTTCCACGTTACCTATACATAATAAAGAAGATGAATGAGGGGTCTATTACACATCTTGAATTAGACAACAATAACAAATTCAAGTATTTATTTTTGTTGCATTGGGATCTTGTATTGAGGGTTTTAGAGGATTAATAAAAGTCATGGTCATGGATAGAACTTTCTTGCATATGGTGGAGTCTTGATCATTGCTACCGGTCAAAAGGCCAATTTTCACCACTATCTAGTTGCTTTTGGAGTAGTTAACTTCGAGAATGATGCTAGTTGAACATGGTTTACGATGAAGCTTCAAGAGATAATACAAGATTACCATGATTTGGTATTCTTCTCAGATCGAAATAAGAGCATTGCCAAGGCGCTAAGTAAGGTATACAAGAACGCTAAATATGAGTTTTGCGTTTGACATTTATCGCAAAATGTTACCATGGTAGAAAAACATATAGGGAATCTATAGCTGAGAAGTTTAGAAAATATGCTAAGGCCTATTCAGTGACTCAATTTCACGAGCTTTATGACGAATTCAAAACTAAGTACCCTCAAGCTGCTACCTATCCTGAAGATAGTGTTGAGCTAGAAAAATTGCCAAAATGTTATTTTCCTAGAAAGTGGTACAACATTGATACTACCAATGAAGCCGAATCTATCAATTTTTTATATTTAAAGAGGCAATGAAATACTCATTATTATCAATGTTGGAAGCTATAATACAATATTAAAAGATAGCAGAATAGTTCAATAAGCATATAAAAAAGATTATGTGGAAACGTTCAGCTCGACGACAAGCCACCTCTCACGTCTCCGATTCTCCCATTATGTGCCATTAACTATGATATTTATCCCAGTTTTCATCTTCCACATTTCGCACTCTACCATTACTTTGTCTTCTTTGTTTATGCAGAGAAAACATCTTCATTTCCTCCACCGAGTTCTTAACATGCCTCCACTCCCTCCCCTCGATGACCGCTCTCCTTTTCTCGCCGATGCGACTCACTATCGATTGCAATTCCTCTAAATTCACGTACTGCATTGAATCCCTTTCATTTTTTGAACATCTACAATGATATGTCTCATGTCCTCTCCGATCTGCTACTCTTCCTCGAGTCGAAGAACCCTCCAACCAATCCACATGTACCTTGATTCTTTGATGGCCATATGACACTTTAGGTACGTTTTAGAGGATTTGGGTTGTCAAATATTGCCATAGGTTTGACTAGATATTGGATGTTTAGTTTTGTAGACATCGGGTTTAGCTTTGAATCTGGTGACACGTCATTCGATTGATCAATTTGCAGAGAAGGTCATCGGCTTCATCGGAGGCGAACATACCCATGCCTAATTGGTTTCTGTACACAATCGATGGCAGGGTCAATGATTTTCAGGAGGTTAGTACGACATGCATTGAACATAAGGTAGAGGATGAATTCTAAATTGCCGACCAAGTACTCGACGGAACTACCGTCGTTAAACGGACATGACGAATGAATCGTATAAGAATTTTTGGAGGAGGAGAGATGAGGCTTTTGTTGGAAAATTAAACTGCTCGATGATGGCTTTCCATTTGTGAGCTAGCTTGGGTGCTACTTCAAGGGGAATTTCCTTTTCTACACTTTTATTTCTCAATCAAGCCCACACGTGAAAGTGGATAATTAAGCTTTTCCAGCTCTAGATTATGGTTTCATTCCTTTATTCTAGACATAAAAGAGGGCTTGATTGTGCAAGTCAATGTTATGAATTTGAACCTCATATTCCTAAATTCTTTCATTAAACTTGTTGGTTGAAAACAAAATCAAATATGGTTAAAATCAAAACCCATTATTCGCTCTGTTTGGTATGAGTTTGAAAATTGACACATAGAACAGATTATTGAGAGTGTTAGGAAATCAAAACCCATTATTCGCCCTGTTTGGTATTACTTTCCCCCTTCGTTAAGTTAAGATGGTCATTTAAGATTAACAGTAGAAATAAGAGCACAAAAGTACAATTATCAAAATGAAGATTCTTCTACTATATAGGATTACAAGAATGACTCACACTCGGTGGCTCAATCAAGCTTGAGGATGGATCTTCCCAAGCTTCTTCTCTTCTCTCACAAAGAGGCTCTCTTAAGTTTCCCCACTCTAAGTGGCTTTTCTCTTAATCCTTGAGTTTTGGATGATTAGAAATAGATGCTACTATCCTTATTTATACTACTCCACCTCTAATTGGATGGTGGAGATTTCTTGCATCCAATGGTGGAGATTGATTCTTTAGAATGCTCCACACTCTAGGAATCTCTACACTTCCACCACCTTCTTCATCCTTCCATACTCTTCCATGCTCTTCCATAAGCTTCTACACATCTCTAGAATATTCTAGAGGGTTTCATATTTTCTACACTCTTCTAGAGAGTTCTACGATTCTCTGGAATTCTCCACAACATTCTAGAGACTTCTACACTTCTTTAGAAATCTCTAACTCTCCAATTAAGGATGGATCCCAACAAATCTCGCTCTCCAGCATTAATTGGGGGTAGTAGTAAACCGAAAATTTGACAAAAATCTTCAAACTTCTTTGTTGATATTACCTTGGTCATCATGTCAGACCAGTTCTCATCGGTGTGAATTTTGTCAAGATGTATTCTCTTTTCTTCGAGAACTTCTCGGATCCAATGATACCTTATATCAATGTGCTTTGTGCGGGAATGAAATGTTGAATTATTTGCTAGGTAAATTGCACTTTGACTGTCATACTTTAAGACATACCTTTCTTGATCTATTCCCAATCCAAGCAATAAGTTCTTTATCCACAACATCTCCTTGCAAGCTTCACTAGTTACGATATACTCTACCTTCGTTGTGGATAATGCAACACACTTTTGTAGCTTTGACTGCCATGAAATAGCTCCCTCTGCAAAAGTAGTTCGATATCCTGATGTTGATTTCTTTAAATCAATGTCACCGGCCAAATCTGCATATGTGTATCCTTCTAACACAGGTTTTCCTTTTCCAAAGTATAAACATCTTTTGGAAGTTACACGCAGGTATCGAAGGATCCATTTAACTGCAGCTCAATGTTCATAACCTAGATTTTCCAAGAAAGGACTAACAACACCCACTGCATAGGCTATATTTGGTCTTGTGCGAATCATTTCATACATGACGCTGCCTATTGCAGATGAGTATGATATCTTCTTCATTTTCTCCATGTCTTTTTCAATTGTTGGACTTTGCTTCAAACTCAACTTGAAGTGCCTAACAAGTGGGGTGTTAACCGACTTTGAATTTTGCATGTTGAACCTTTCCAGAACTTTCTCAATGTACCTCTCTTGGGATAGCCATAGCAGCCGCTTTGATCTATCACATTTGATTCTCATCCCAAGGATTTGTTTAGCCGGTCCCAAATATTTCATGGCAAAACTCTTGCTTAAATTCTTCTTTAAAGCGACTATCTTTTTGCGATTTGTCCCACAATCAATATGTCGTCAAGATATAGTAGGAGTATGAGAAAGTCTTTTTTTTTCATACCTATTTATGAAGATGCAATGATCTCTATCTGTCACCATAAATGATTTGAACTTCTTAAACCGTTGCCTCGGTGCTTGCTTAAGTCCATATAGACTCTTCGTGAGGCGGCAGGCTAAATTTTCTTTGCTTGGCACTTTAAATCCCTCAAGCTGCTCCATGTAGATCTTCTCTTTGCCTGACACTTTAAATCTACTAGTTCATATGTGTTATTCTAATGCAAGGATTACATTTCTTCTTGCATGGCTATTCTCCACTCTTCTTTATGATAATTACTCATTGCTTCTTTATAGGTTTGAGACTCCCCCTCATCAGTGAGCATAATATAATACTCTGTGTTGTATCGAGTGGACAGTCTTCTATCCCTCGATGATCGTCTCAACTCTTGTGCGATTAGAGGGTTAGATTGAGGCTCTTCCAAAACTGATGTGTCCTAGTCATTTATGCCATAACTCCATATCACCAGTGGTGATGTTTACCTCTTCCTTGTTTAGTTTTACTTGTGTTACGTACAACGACCCTTCCTTCTTACCTCGAGCCATGACTAGACTTCCTTTGGTGAGCTTTCATGTTCCTCCACCAAAGTAATTCATAAAACCAGCATCATCTAGCTTTCCAGTAGAGATAAGGTTGAGACGCATGGCTGGAACATGTCTCACATCTTTCAAAATAAGCCTATTTTTGGTGTTTGTTGTCAAGACAATATCTCCTATCCCAATGATCTTACTCCTATTTTGATTTTCCATTTGCATGGAAGGAAACACCGGAATCGAAAATCCAAGAACTATCATCGGAAGCAATGTTTAAGATGTTAGCTTCTCCAACGAAATACAGAAGATCTTCTTTTGAAACTAGAGAAGTAGTGGTATTCTCTTCTTGCATCTTCGTTGGGCTGATTTGGTCTTGTTTGACATTACCCGCCTTTTGATCTTTCTTGAAGGATCGACATTCAATTTTTTGTGACCTATCTTTCCACAATAGTAGCACGTGATCTTTGAGCGCGATTTGGATCTACCTCGAGTTTGATGTGGATCTTGGTTCTTACTACATCCACGAATTTCATTTTTACCCCGATTCTCAACAACATTAGCTTCGGGGTTGATAGACTCATCTCGTTCCATTCTTCTTGTTTCTTCATGAAGAAGACTATCACTGACGGTATCCATCGTTAATTTTCCTTCCGAAACTGAGTTACTAAGTGTAACTACCAATGTGTCCCAACTTTCTAGTAATGAATTAAGGAGTAAAAAGGCTTGTAGCTCATCATCAATCTTCATATCAATTTTTTTAAGTTGATTGACGAGCCCTTTGAAATTATTCAAGTGTTAAATCATACTATGACCATCTTTTGAATCATGGACTCAAGCTTCATCCATAACTCGTAAGAATCTATATAAGTAGAAACATGTTCGAAGAGAGTTTTGTCAATGTACTTACAGATCATAGCAATAGCCTTTTGATTTAGTAACTCCCACTAAGCGTCACTCTTGCCATCTACTTTGTCTTTGTAGATGATAGGTTCATGCAAATCCTTACAATACAAGTGGTCCTCCATCATCGATTTTCAATATGAGTAGTTGTTGGCTCAAAGCTTGAACATTTCTCCATCATGAGGACATGATCCTCCATCTTGAACTACACTAGCTTAATTAAGACTATAGAGAACCAGACTCTAATACCACTTTTGGGAAATCTCGACTTTCCCGCTTCGTGAAGTTAAGATGGAAATTTAGGATTAAAAGTAGAAATGGAAGCACAAAATACAATTATCGAAATGAAGATTCTTCTACTATATAGAATAATAGTAGGATTACAAAACTGACTCACACTCGGTGGCTCACTCAAGCTTGAGGATGGATCTTCCCAAGCTTCTTCTCTTCTCTCACAAAGAGGCTCTCTTAAGTTTCCCCACTCTAAGTGGCTTTTCTCTTAATCCTTGAGTTTTGATTGATTAGAAATGGATGCTACTACCTTTATTTATATTACTCCACCTCCAAATAGATGGTGGAGATTTCTTGCATCCAATGGTGGAGATTGATTCTCTAGAATGCTCCACACTCTAGGAATCTCTACACTCTTCCGCCACCTTCTTCATCCTTTTATACTCTTCCATAAGCTTCCACACATATCTAGAAAATTTTAGAGGGTTTCATATTTTCTACACACTTCTAGAGAGTTCTACAATTTTCTAGAATTCTTCATAATGTTCTAGAGACTTCTACACTTCTTTAGAAATTGCTAACTCTCCAATTAAGGATGGATCCCAACAAAGAGATCCACAATCAATAAAAGAAAATAGTATAAGCTCCTTTCTCATGTTGGGAATCTAATGAATGGTGTTGATGGATTCAGGTGGCAAGTTTTGGGGGTATCTCATGTCACGAAACATAATAACAATGTGATTTGGTTGTGATGCAAACCATATGACCATCTTATTTTGCTTGATTCAGTGTTCAAATTCTTTTACATAAGGGTGTTGGTTTAGCATAACAATGTTCAAATTCACCTCAACACAGTTTGAGTGTGAGCCTTTTGATGTTTCACTTAGAACAAAACTTTTGGTAAAATAGAATATATATGTTCAATAGAGAATATAGCAAAATATATGAAATGTTATTTATGTTCATTGGTGATTGTTTGGTTTGTGCTTTCAACTGGCAGAGAGATGGAGGAAGACCGACAGAATTATGTATTTAGACTCTAGATTAGTATTATCAGTATTGTAGTCATATTTTCATTGTAGTTGAGATTGTATTATCAGGATTATAGTCATATTTTAATTGTATTATCTGGATACATGTGCATTTATATTCTAGAGGCGAATAATGATAGATGCTTGAAATCACACCAACCTTTTTTCCCCCTCGACAAAACTTCTTTCTCTTCTTTGTTGTGTAGAACTTTGATGTGCTGGAAACACGAGTTATAAATATTCCTAGACCACTTCACCGCAAGTATACGGATCGTGTAGTACCAGGCTCGATCTCTAGGGACTAAAGCAGCTAAACTAAGAATAGAACTAAACTAAGACGAAAAAGAGATAGAAAGGGATGTGATCCTAAATTCCTAAAACTAACCTAAATGGTGACAACGAAACTAGGTTGGGGATAAAGTCAGATATGGCAAACACTACGAGTGTACGGGATACCGGGAATTGCATAGATGAAACAACTAAGAATCATAGATCTATCAACTATTCTTGACAACGGGAAATTCATGCCCTAAGGTGAGGAGTGATTCTTCCGAGCCTAAACCTCCTAACAATGGATACGTGCAACCTACCTTCCAGCAGTGATTAACCTGTATCATGGCAACATTACGAATGCAATCATTATCCCTAAGATGACTAACCGACCGGTCAGATTCTCATTAGTCAAACTTAATCTACAACTTAGCAGATCCGGATTCATCCTTTAACCTTCCAGCAAAGTCCGAAATCCTATGTCGCTGAGCGGTCAACACTAGCGTAGGAATGATAATGCTAAGCGTAGAACCGTAAATCAAGAATAAATCAATAGAACTAAGCATTAACGCAAGTCATTGCTCATACAATACAAATCCGATATTCCTACCCGCAGTAGGGACTCTACTCACTCATGGAGAAAATAAAAGACGAAGATAACATAACCCTATACATGATAGACTCTAAGGAACTCGATGCCTCGACCTTCCCTATCGTACCGATGCAAGGATTGATATTTCTCTTCTTCTCCGATGCCTCCCGAGCCTTCCCAGATGTTTTTCCAGCCTTTCCTTGCCCTGTCCGTCGCCCCCCTTGATCTAGATCTATTATGTTCCTTAAATTCGCTCGTTTGAATGTTAGATCTAGGTTGTTGCAAATTACACGGCCCGCTCGGGCACCACTGTTGCCCGATCGTGCAGAGGCTCGCCCGGTCGT
>CM071860.1:9269000-9286068 GCA_036759665.1 Gynandropsis gynandra
AGAGGTCTATAAAGATAAAAAAGAAAAAGAAATAGGAAAAAGGAAGAGATGATCTAATCCTCATTCGCTCCAGCGCGGGTAGTCGGTAGGTCCGCTGGCTCCGACGATGCTCCATCCCCAGGTGGGAAGTAGAATGCCTCCAGTTCGTATGGGATATGAGGACGGTATGAGATGGCTCCAGTGTGGTAGTCCTGCGGGATTGGAATGTAGGGCTCCTGGTGGTGTGTCATGCTGAGCCGCTGAAATCGCCGGACGAACTCAGTGAGGTAGTAGGTATGCTGGATAGATTGCTCCTGGAATTGCTGCTGCTCTGCATACCTCGCAGCCTCTATGTCGTACCTCTGCTCTGCCATGAACGACTGGTACCTGGTCTCCTCCACTACGTACCTGAGGGCGTCGGAGACTCCTTCCATCAAAGGGAAGTCAGAGCGGCTGTGAGGATACTCTGGAAGCGCGCATGCATGTGTGGCGCGTCGGCTGCGCTGCCTCGAGATAGACGGTCTTGGTGCGGCGGCGGGAGGTGGATCCATCTCTGCTGCCCTCGGGCCAATGTGCCCGAGCCCGGTACCTCGCTGATATCGACTTTCAAATTCCGACCGTGCTCGTCCTTGTAGCACCAAATGACGTTGTACCTTTCCAATGTGATTGCTCTTCGGTTGCGCAGATTCTGGAGGTTCAACTCTGGTTCCTCGTCTATCTTATCCTCGGTCAGGATCCCAAGGTTGATCCCGACCCTCCGTGCGATCACAGTGACAATGCCACTGCACATGATCTTTGTATCTGTGCAAATCTTCTCGGTGGATATGTCAAGGAAGTGCCCAATGATCAGCGATGCTAAGTCGACGGTCGTGACGTCCAAGTCATCGTCCGCACTGTTCGTCTGCACCACCCGCCTCAGGTAGCCCAACTCGGTGTGGTTGACACCACCTTGTGCTCCCTTTCCTAGTATAGAAGAAACTAGGAAGTAGTGAAAATACCTCAAGGCGGGGTGGCGTATGTGGCTCACCTTCGACCTCGTCGAGTACTCGCCATATGCTATTTGAGCCCAAAATTCTGCTTGACGGCTCCGGTTGATCTCGGGTAGCTTCGCATACACGCTATGCGGAACATCAAGTATCATAACGAACTGTCGCGCGGTGACCCGGTAGTTCTGCCCCAGCAGGCGGAACTCCATGAAAGTCTTCTCTCGGTCTCCGGACTCAGCAAAGAAGGCAGTGAAAATCGCGAAGAACTCTGCTGTGAGTTTGCGGTAGGTGTACTCCCTCGCTGTCCGCAATCCCGTCCATCCTAAGGTGTGAAAGATGACATCAATGTGCTCCTTGATGCGAAGAGCACTCATCGCCTCGGAGGATAAGAAGCGGGATGGGAAGATCCGCGATTGAAGTTCGGTGAACCTTGACTTATGGCGGGGCATATACGGCGCCAGCTCCGTAATCATATCCGACCTCGCTGGCCATCCGTGCTCTGGGTCATGTGCGTCAGATCGACGTTTCTTTGAGCTCTGGGAAGTTTTAGAGGCCATCTGCAAAACAATCGGAAGACAAAAATCAATACAAAATCGGTTTGCAAGATGCCCGATCGGGTACCGGTGTGTTGCCCGATCGCGTGAAGGATGTAGAAATACCCCCGTGAGTAGTGCCCGACTCGGGCGAGAACGTGGCCCGATCGGGTGAATGCTCGTGCTGCCTGACCGGGTGCTAGCCTTTCCCGATCGGGTGGGATCGCGAATTCGTGATCTGCAGTTCGCGAATTGAGATTAATTCGACCAATATAAATCTAAATCTTCCTAATCAGACCTAGATCTAAACCATACCAATCCTAATCTCAAGATAGTTCATAATTTTACCTGGATTTTGCGACGAGAGAGAAGGAATTTCAGATTTTTCGAGAGAGGGGGGAAATTTTCGAGTAACCGAGTGTTTCTACCGGTGGCGGTGAAACGGCGGCGATACCAGGCGGCTCCGGCGGCTAGAATCGGCGTGAGAGGGTTGCCAACTGAGAGAGCACGATCGGGTATTGGATTTGTGAAGTGTATGGCCGCTCGGGTTACTCGAGTTTTAACTTACCGTGTAAAAGTTCCTCTGCCCGATCGGGCACTCTGAAGACGCCCGATCGGGTACCCCCAATTTGACCTACCCGATCAGGTGAATGTGCAATGCCGCCCGACCGGGTTCTTCTTTAATCTGAAACTGCCCGATCGGGTGGAGAATTCTTGCCCGATCGGGTATTGCTGCAAAACCGAAAAATTAGACGAGGAAAACAATACGCAGCAATAACCGATAGATCTCTAAGTTCCTAAATCTCAGAAAATTGTCTGAAACTAAAAAAAATGAAAAAGGAGTCCGAAAATACGAAAATAAAACTACTAAAGGATATGGGGCTCGGGTTGCCTCCCGAGAAGCGCTTGTTTAAGGTCGCGAGCCTTACCAAAGCACGCTACTCATCAGGTAGACATCCTCGACGTCGTCTTGTCTGTAGCGTTTCACGTGCAATATGTGCTCGATATGGTGTGGCACGCGAAATTGCCGAATTCCTCGCACGATCGGTGTTGTCATCCCTAAGATCGTCCATAATACTCTCTATGTTCGGGGCTGGATCGTGCTGTCCAAACATTCTGGTTGAGCTGCTCCTAGGTCCGGTTAAATACTCCATGCAACCGGTTAGACGTTTGTTGTTCGTTTCCTTCAGCTTTTCCAGAAATGTTGTGCATGTAAGCCCTTCGGGTGAAGGCTTCATCTTTACCCTGGGAGCTTTGTCGATGTCCCAATTATGAGTTGGACGTTTGGTGTGGCATCTCGGCATCTTGGGGTCATGTGTGTACTGATCTGCTCCACATTTAGCTCGGGTTGTGTGGAAGTCATGGTTGGAGGATTCCTTTTTCCTTTCGTTGTTGAGCGGCTCGGTTGGTACCTTGTAGCTACCTTCCTCAACCGCTACGCGATTCAAATCTAAGGAATCCTCATTCTGATCTTCCTCACAAGTATCCTCGGCTAAACCTTCAAAACTGCCCTCGGGGAACACGAAATCGATATGGCATGGTTGCTCAATCGTGTCCACTAAGCTGAATTCTTCTTCTGCCTCGGGTTTCTTCGTGTACTCGTCAACGCCCGTAGCCTCATCTATTGTCGTGTTAGATTCATCTTCTTATTCAATCAATGACGGACTTGGCTGATCTACCGTCTCACAATCTCTTAGGTAGATCTCGCTGACATATTCACGAGGATAATATTACGAACCTTCCGCTGCAACCTCTTGCGGTTGCAATGCCCCTTGTGCAAGTTTTGAAGCTTGCACGCCCAATGATCCAAATAAATCGCCTATCTGCTCATTGGCGCTTTCTTGTTCCGCCTCCACTCCCATGAATTAATAGTCTCGATTCTCAAGCATTTCAGGGAGGTAGTTGTACGTGGCGGGATATTCGTGGGCCGCTACAGATTGAGTCGAGTATGGCCGAGGCACATAGGATTGATTGCTCTGAGTTTGGGGTTCCGTCCATGGCTGGAAATTCCCAAACGATGGCTGTGCATTCACCATACTCTCGGTGTTACTATACGGGAAGTATGCGTAATCGCTCCGTTCGTGATTGTAGGTATTCCCGTAAGGATGAGCGTAGCTGTCATAGATCTCCTCTTCATACCCCCAAGCGTTTCGTTCCCATGATCGCTCTGAGTATTGCGGATGGTATAATTCGGAGAACTTACGACGAAACTCAGAAATCTGATACTTCAATTCAGCTATGTTGGCACCCGAAGGGTTGAAGTCGTCCATGTTACCTCGCAAGATAAAGGACATCAAACTCGATTAAGCTCAGTGAGGTAAATTATATTTTTTTTTTATTTTTTGACTCTATTAAAGAAAAGAAAAACAAAAGCAAAAACAAAAATACGAAAAATAAAAGAAGCCTCCGGAAAGGACTAGATCTTAATCTAGCTAATTCCTAGTCTAGGCCGTTTTTAGTCCCCGGCAACGGCGCCAAAAACTTGATGTGCTGGAAACACGAGTTATAAATATTCCTAGACCATTTCACTGCAAGTATACGGATCGTGTAGTACCAGGGTCGATCTCTAGGGACTAAAGCAGCTAAACTAAGAATAGAACTAAACTAAGACGGAAAAGGATAAAAAGGGATGTGATGCTAAATTTCTAAAACTAATCTAAATTGTGACAACTATACTAGGTTGGAAGCATTAAAGCAAATTATTTTTTATACAAATACAATTCGGATATCCCTACCGCAGTAGGGACTCTACTCACTCATGGAGAAAATAAAAGACGAAGATAACATAACCCTATACATGATAGACTCTAAGGAATTCGATGCCTCGACCTTCCCTATCGTGTTATCGGTGCAAGGATTGATGCTCTCTCTTCTTCTCCGATGCCTCCCGAGCCTTCCCAGATGTTTCTCCAGCCTTTCTTTGCCCTGTCCGTCGCTCCCTTTGCTCTAGATCTATTCTGTTCCTTAAATTCGCTCGTTTGAATGTTAGATCTAGGTTGTTGCGAATTACACGGCCCGCTCGGGTACCAATATTGCCCGGTCGTGTTGCTTTATAGTGCCCGATCGGGTGGCAGTCACCCGATCGCGTGGTTAAGCGGCCCGAGTCGTGCAAACTCTCGGGGCAAATTGGATGAATTAATGCCCAAGCGGGTATACGTCTTGTGCCCGATCGGGTAAGGCTACTCGATCTCGTTGCCTTTGTGCCCGTGTCGTGCAAGGTGTGCGGATAAAACCCCGTAGGTTTTACCCGAGCGGGTGTACGTATGGTGCCCGACCGGGCACCCTTGTCTCCTTGAAATTTCTCTTTTTTGCTCGTTGCTCGGGTGTTCCTTTGGGTTCTGAAGCTCGATCTTGGCTCTGAGTAGATATATCTTCAATTCATGTGGTTTTGATCAGGAATCCGTCATTTTAAGCTCATTTAGGCCTTGTCGCCTAAAAACCTGAAAACCAACAAAACGGGTGTGTGAACCGCATAATCATATCGGATATGTAAGTCTCTATATAAGATATATGCGAAAATGGTGCTAAAATCTATCCTAATATTGATACACTTTCAGTGTTATCAAACTTCTACATGGTGAGTCTCCATTGATTAATGTTATCAAAGGTCAAATCCATCTGAAATAACATAGAATTTATAACAAAATAATCACTACCATAAATGGAATTCTCCTATTACTTTCAAGTCTAAACAAAGACCATAACGCTCGGTCTAGCAGAATAGGAAAATAAATATTTTTTTATCAAAATATAAATGTACGTATTTAAAATCTGAAATCTGTTGTTAGTGTTAACTGATATCAGTGATCTTCTTACCAAGGATGAATATAAACAATCATTGTTTAAGCTATATATTATACATTAATAGAACTAGAATCTGTACCCGCGCGATACGCAGGTCTTATAAATAAAAGTATTTTAATTTAATTAAGTATATGATTATTTATTTTATCTTAAGTCCATCATTAAGATGTCTATATCACAAAAGAATTTTAACAATTTAAATCGATCAATGAACCAAAATATTTAAGATAGATTTTTCAATAAAAGTTGAAAAGCACTGCTATTGCAATAGAACAATCAACACTATCTTTTACCGTAAAGATTTTCTTTTAGAGAAGACTTCTTCAAAGAATTTTTACTTTGGAGAAGGTAAAAGAATTGATTTGAAGATTGAGAAAAGTGCCTTTTAACAATGATCTAAAAGGCTAATGGATAAAATATAAATTATATTGGCTTGACATATGCATTTCTCCATTAGAGTAAAATATTAGTTCTTTAGTTTCATAAATTCAATATGTCAAAAAATCATGTTTGAAGTATAAAGAAGAAAGTGAGCACATGTACCAACAAGTTGATAAGAAAGAACAACCGCTGCTTCCTATATTTTGGGACATTGAATCGGCGGTCGTTCTATAGTCTTGTTCTTTTTATGGGTTTGCCTTGTAAGTAAAACTCGCCTCTTTATTTTCCAAAAAAACTTGTTTTTTTTATTAGGAACTGCTTCGAGAATATATAATTCACTTTAGTTGTAGAGTCTCTCGCAATTGTTTGGTTAGTAGTTGCAGCTTCCTATGCAAACATATTTTTTTCAATTGCATTTGTAGATATGTCTTGGTGGGTAATAGAATGGATGAACCAACAAATGACTTTGATAGATAATTTGATCAGATCCATGATGAAGTTTGCTAATGCAGCAAAATAGATGCAACATGGGCGCACACAACTCACTTTACTCCCACACTTAAAAATTCGAATTATTCGTCTTTATCGCATCAAGAAATACACACATACAATAAAAAATCTAATTATACACCAAAACACACATATATGCATATATACTTATCCCAAGATCCAAATGACTGCACATATAAGCTATAATACCAGAGCTATCAAAGCGAAACACAGCTCCAACTCGAAATCAAATGGCATGCATTTTCCATCGAAACTACAATCAAAATTTACAATTTATAAAAGAGTTCATGAATAGAAACCAAAAAATCAAAAGTAAAAGAAACAAAACCTTAGAAACCACAATCAAAACCAAATTAATTGCGATTGTGGACCTCATTTTTTGTGTCGTAGATAGAGTTGGGCAAATTTTGTAGAGTTTCCTTGAACATGTAAAAGAGATCCTATTTGGTAGTGATTTTGTCCGTGGATTCTGAAAGTAGCTATCAAAGCGAAACACAGCTCCAACTCGAAATCAAATGGCATGCATTTTCCATCGAAACTACAATCAAAATTTACAATTTATAAAAGAGTTCATGAATAGAAACCAAAAAATCAAAAGTAAAAGAAACAAAACCTTAGAAACCACAATCAAAACCAAATTAATTGCGATTGTGGACCTCATTTTTTGTGTCGTAGATAGAGTTGGGTAAATTTCGTAGAGTTTCCTTGAACATGTAAAAGAGATCCTATTTGGTAGTGATTTTGTCCGTGGATTCTGAAAGTATAAGGACCTTAGAGGTTGCAGAATGGTCGATTTTTTCACCAATTGATGTAAATGTCAAAATAGAATTATAAGCCCTGATGTTTGTCTAAAGGGCAAAGGAATTGCTATATAGATCTTCTGAGAGAACATGTGGTTCTGAAACTTTTAGTTATTAATAATATATTAATATCTGTTTAAGTATAATAAATTTATAAACATTTTAAATATTTATATTTGCATAATATATTTATGAATAATATATTAATATTTAATTAAGTATAATAAATTTAAAAACATTTTAAAGATTTATATTTGCATAATATATATCGATTTTTTCTATTTTTATGTAAAGATTTTATAGATATTAATAAGATATTAAAAGAGATATTTAAAAATTTTAAGTCATTTAATTATATTAATGATCAATATAATTATAATCAATAAAAAAATTAGTTTAAAAAAAAAAAGACTTGCTTAGGTGGCTTCACCACAAACATTCTTTTGAAAGAACTTTTATATATATAATTTTATTTAAATATATAGTTATGAATAATATATTTATATTTGATTAAGTATTAATATGTAATTAAGTCTTTTTTTAACTAATTTAATAAGATATTTAAAAATTTAAGTCATTTAATTACATTAATGATCAATATAATTATATTCAATAAAAAAATTAGTTTTAAAAAAAGACTTGCTTAGGTGACTTCACCACAAGCATTCTTTTGCAAGAACTTTTATATATATAATTTGAAACCACACCAAACCACCATACATCCAATATCTTTAACTAACATTTTGCTAGAGAAATAATTGCTATAAAGACTGTTACTAGATTTTTTCTATTTTATGTAAAGATTTTATAGATATTAATAAGATAATAAAAGAGATATTTAAAAATTTTAAGTCATTTAATTACATTAATGATCAATATAATTATATTCAATAAAAAAATTAGTTTTAAAAAAAGACTTGCTTAGGTGACTTCACCACAAGCATTCTTTTGCAAGAACTTTTATATATATAATTTGAAACCACACCAAACCACCATACATCCAATATCTTTAACTAACATTTTGCTAGAGAAATAATTGCTATAAAGACTGTTACAATTATATTCAATAATATGCATTAAAGCCAAATTTAAGATTACATTTATTATTAGAAATAATATTTTTACTATGAAAAGCAATACGTATAAATCAAAGTTTGTCACAAAATAGCTACCCTTTAATCTCCCATGTAAATTAATTGTATTATAAAATAATAATATTATGTGAATGTCTTTTGAGTTTTCCAACTCTTCATATTCTCTATTTACTCTCCCACTTTATTTCTATTTAATTCTATGAATTATGACTACCTTATCTCTTAATCTATTTGTTTGTCTCTTCATCTATCCTTGTAAGCCTATAAATAGAGGCAATTTCATTTGTAAATGTACACTTGAGAAATCTTCTTGAATAAAGAATTATCTTGCTCTACCTCTTGCTCTCTCATCTTACATATTGTTCAAGTTTATTTTGCAACACGTTATCAGCACGAGGCTCTGTTTTTCTTTCAATCTTTCGAGGTTTTTTTTCTCTTAATCATTACAATTTTTTTCAATATTATAGTAAGATCGAAATAACTAAGTATGCTCTACACTCGCCATTTATATGGATCTTGTGTATCAGAAAAGTTATAATTTGATCTGATATTTTTAAAATCGTTTACATTTTTTTTCATATGACATCGCATGCCGTTGTTTTGTAGAGCGAATGAACTACCTGTTGTTTTGTGAACATGGAAAAATTGCATGGCCCATGAAAAAATTGGTGGCCCATGCGTGAAAATTAATTTGAATATTTGAATATTTTAAAATTTGAATATTTTAGCAAAATTTGAATACCTCACGGTTTGAAAATTTGAATAAATGCAAAATTTAAATATTTTAATAACGGTTTTTAGAAACAATTAAAATATTAATTGTCATCATTAATGTAATTAATTATTTTTTTTGAAAAAAAAAACCAGAAAAATTATGATATATTCTGTTCTTTTTCAATTAATTAGTCATTTCAATCTTTCGAGCATCAACATGTCAAACCTTGTGAAACTAGAGTTTGAGGCTCTCGACATATCCGGCAAAAACTATTTGTCATGGGTATTAGATGCGGAAATACATTTGGATGCAAAAGGTCTCAAAGAGACCATTGGTGTTCCGAATGAATCTTCGAATCAAGATAAGGCAAAAGCCATGATTTTTCTCCGTCATCATCTTCACGACGGATTGAAAATTGAATACCTCACGGTTAAAGATCCTGCAGATCTTTGGAAATCGTTGAAATAGAGGTATGATCATAAAAAAAAAACCATGATCCTTCCAAAATTCGTTATTATTGGATGCATATACGTTTCCAAGATTTAAAAAATTGTGAGCGAGTATAACTCAGCAATATTTCGAATAAGTTCACAAATAAACTATGTGGTGAAACCATCACTGATTCTGATATGATGGAAACACATTATCCACGTTTCATGCATCTAATGAGCTTGCATCAACAATACCGTGAAAATATGGGGATCTAATCTCTCGTCTCCTTGTTGCTGAGAAAAATAACGAATTATTGATGAAAAATCATGAATCTCGTTCCACTGTTCTGCTCCATTCCCTAAAACGAATGTCGTAGCATTTAACAATTATCGTGGATGTGGATGAGGAAAAGGTAGAGGTTATTCCCACAGTGGACTAATCAATTACAATGCTAAAAATCGAAAATGAGAGAATAATAATGGAGGCAAGAGTAAGAAAAGTATTTGCCACCGATGTGGGATGCATGGATATTTGGACGCGTACTTGTCATACTCCTAAGCATTTTGTAAACATCTACCAAGAGTCATTGAAAAATAAAGGAAATGATGTTGAATCTAATTTCGTTGTCAATGACCTCCAACAAGATTATTGAAGGATTGGATGACTCCAACAAATTTATGGAAAACATAGATGATCTGATGTCCCTTGACATTGTCCATTTCCTTATCCATCCTGAAGATGGAAATGATCAGAATTGATCAAGAAGTTTAATTTTTTTATTTATTTCAATATTATGAATTATGTTTCTTTTCTAAGTAATGTTGGTTTTATTTTAGTTCTCTTTATTTAAATAAAGTTTATGCAATAATATATGTTTCTTTTTATTTTTTATTTTATGTCTATTTATTCATATTTTTTATTATATAGATTTTGGAATATGAATCAATTGAAGATCCAAGATAAAGATTTATGTCTCGCAGACAGTGCTACTACACATACCATTCTAAAAGAAAAGAAATATTTTTCAAACTTAAGAAATGATAAAGCATATGTCAATACCATATCAGGATGTGCAAAAATTGTTGAGGGCTCCGGAAGAGCAATTTTTGCGATGCCAAATGGCACAAAGTTTATCATTTACAATGCCTTGTACTCTCCAAAGTCTTCAAGAAATTTGTTAAGTTTCAAGGATATTCGTATTAATGGATATCACATTGAAACTATGAATGAAAAAGGCATTGAGTATCTTTGTATTACCTCAACTATAATGGGTAAAAGGTGTGTGTTAGAAAAGTTACATGCTTTATCATCTGGTTTATATTACACATCTATTGAGATGATTGAAGCATATAATACAGTAAACCCGAAGTTTACTGATGTTGTAAATCATTTCAAAGTTTGGCACGACCGGTTAGGCCATCCCGGTTCAACGATGATGCGAAAAATTATTGAAAATTCAAGTGGTCATTCATTGAAAAACCAGAAGATTTTTCAAACCAATGAATTTTCTTGTGTTGATTGCTCAAAGGGAAAACTAATAACAAGGCCCTCATCAGCAAAAATAAGAAATGAATCATTATCATTTCTAGAAAGAATTCACGGTGATATATGTGGCCCGATTCATCCACCGTGTGGATCATTTCGATATTTCATGGTATTAATTGATGCTTCAACAAGATGGTCACACGTGTGCTTATTATCATCTCGTAATTTGGCTTTTGCGAGATTACTTGCACAAATAATACGATTACGGGCACATTTTCCTGATCATCCGATTAAAACAATTCGTCTTGATAATGCCGGTGAATTCATGTCTCAGTCTTTTGTGACTTATTGTATGTCGATTGGTATACGAGTAGAACATCCTGTAGCATATGTTCATACTCAAAATGGTCTAGCAGAATCATTTATAAAACGAATTCAATGGATTGCAAGACCAATACTTATGAAATCCAATCTTCCCATTTGGGCTTGGGGTCATGCTGTTTTACATGCAGCACAACTTATACGCATTCGGCCAACTAGTTATCATGATAATTCCCCTTTGCAATTGGTTTATGGTCAGGAACCAAATATTTCTCATTTGAGGATTTTCGGATGTGCGGTATATGTCCCAATTAATCCACCACAACGAACAAAAATGGGACCTCAAAGGAGAATGGGAATATATGTTGGGTATGAATCTCCGTCAATAATAAAATATATTGAACCAATGACTGGAGATATTTTCACTGCAAGATTTGCAGATTGTCATTTTGATGAATCATTATTCCCAACATTAGGGGAAAGTAACAAACATTTGGAGAAAGAGATATCATGGAATGTATCATCACTGACAAATTTAGATCCTCGAACAAAAGAAAGTGATTTAGAAGTTCAAAGGATAATCCATTTACAAGGTATTGCGAATCAATTGCCAGACGCATTCGCTGACCCAAAAAAAAAGTCACAAAATCTCATATTCCAGCTGTGAATGCTCCAATTAAAATACATGTCCCAGAAGGACAACCTATAATTGCTAGTGAGTCTAAGGTGCGCATGAAGCGTGGTAGACCACTTGGTTCCAAAGATAAACTTCCTCGAAAAAGAAAAGGAGCAACTAATCTTGATGGTCAAAATGATGACGTATCTCCAGAAGAGATCATTGATATGGTTAATGATGAAAGTAATCAGGTACCTGAAACCAATGAAAATGAAGAGATCTCAATTAACTACATCAATACAGGAAGAAGATGGAACCGAAAAGAAATAATTGTCGACAATATTTTTGTTGAAAATATAGCGCGCGATATAATAAATGAAAACGAGGATCATGAACCTACCTCTATAGAGGAATGTAGAAATAGAAATGATTGGCCAATGTGGAAAGAGGCAATCAAGTCTGAATTAGACTCTATTAAAAGGAGAGGAGTTTTTGGACCAATTGTCCAAACACCAGAAGGAATCAAACCAATTGGAAATAAATGGGTATTTCTACGAAAGAAAAATGAACAAAATGAGATCATTAGATATAAAGCAAGACTTGTTGCTCAAGGTTTTACCCAAATTCCTGGTGTTGATTATGAACAAACATATTCGCCTGTGGTGGATGCAATAACGCTTCGATACTTGATAAGTCTGGCAATGACCGAAAGACTTGAAATGCGCCTCATGGATGTGGTCACGGCTTATTTGTATGGCTCGTTAGACCATGATATATATATGAAAATCCCTGATGGATTTAAAATGCCAGAAGCATGTAATAATTCTCGAGAAATATACTCTGTTAAATTAAACAAAGCGTTGTATGGGCTAAAACAATCTGGACGGATGTGGTATAATCGTCTTAGTGAATATTTGATAAAAGAAGGATATAAAAATGATCCTATATGCCCATGTGTATTCATAAAAGGATCAAAATCAAAGTTTGTTATAATTGCGGTTTATGTTGATGATTTAAATGTGATTGGAACTCCTGAAGAGTTATCACAAGCTATGCAATGCTTAAAGAAAGAGTTTGAGATGAAAGACCTTGGAAAAACAAAATTTTGTTTAGGTCTTCAAATTGAGCATCTGGAAGATGGAATATTTTTGCATCAATCATCCTATATAGAAAAAGTACTTAAAAGGTTTTACATGGATAAAGCGCACCCTTTAAGTACTCCTATGGTAGTAAGGTCATTAGACATTAATAAAGATGTCTTTAGACCACGTGAGGAAAATGAAGAATTACTTGGTCCTGAAGTACCATATCTTAGTGCTATTGGAGCACTAATGTATCTTGCTAATAATACACGTCCTGATATATCTTTTGCAATAAGTTTATTGGCAAGATATAGTTCCTCGCCAACTCGAAGACACTGGAATGGTATAAAACATATCTTTAGATATCTTCGAGGGACCACAGATATGGGCTTATATTATAATAACTTATCAAAACCAAATTTAGTTGGTTATGCAGATGCTGGATATTTGTCAGATCCTCATAAAGCCCGAATTATTTTGTCTCATAAAAACCGTGCATTTTATCAGCTATTTTTTATTGTCATAAAAACTGTTAAGATGTTTGAATGCTATTTACAGTAACTGCAGATTATTTCATCATCCCATAACATTTTCTTGGTAAGTAAAATACAGATTTCAATATAATATTGTTATAAACAAAACAAATTCTATTATAAAATAATAATATTATGTGAATGTCTTTTGAGTTTTCCAACTCTTCATATTCTCTATTTACTCTCCCACTTTATTTCTATTTAATTCTAAGAATTATGACTACCTTATCTCTTAATCTATTTGTTTGTCTCTTCATCTATCCTTGTAAGCCTATAAATAGAGGCAATTTCATTTGTAAATGTACACTTGAGAAATCTTCTTGAATAAAGAATTATCTTGCTCTACCTCTTGCTCTCTCATCTTACATATTGTTCAAGTTTATTTTGCAACAAATTGCTATTTAAATTGCTATTTAAACTTGTCTTTAAATAATTTTTTTACGGTTGCTTCAGACAATTTGTTTATCCCCTTATACATTCCAAAACATGTTACAACTTAAGTCACTTATCGACATCTTAATCTCATAAGTCCTCTATAAATTGTTATATTTTATCGATCTTTGCTAAGATGGCTACTGTACAGATCAACGAACAACTTTTCAGCAAGTCCAAAGTTTGCTTTGATAAGCTTTTGGTTGGACGCAACATGCATGAGGTTATAGGAAGAGTTTTTAGGATTTGAGAGGCATGGAATGTTAAGAAACGCGAATAAATTATGTGGACAAAGTTCCTCTTGATTGATGAATATGTAAGTTTAGTTACAAGTAAAAACAAATTAGTTTCTATATTATTTTCAATGTCGTATATTTTTTCAGTGCACATTGTTCAATGGTACTCTTAGCTTTGCCCCATTAACTTGTTTCAAAACCAAGTTAGTTGAAGGTGTCATTTTACAGTTTCAAGGTAATTCTTAGTAACGAATCTTACAAATTAACTGATACCATAGTGGCCATTCGTTTAAATTGGTTCTCTGTTGCCCAACTCTGTTAGTATCGCTGATGAGTTTTTTCGATTAGAACTTATGAGGATATTGTTTCTTTGCAAACAAAAATAGTGAACTGACAAGATTGTTCACTGCATCTTTCTTTTGAGTTTTCTATTTTATTCTAATTTTCACACGTTCTCATTGCTTGATTGTTTTTCTAATAGATGTTATTGGTCGTCTTACATCCATCAAAGACTTCAATGCTAAATTTACATCTTCTCATGACCATGTGATTTAGATTTTTAAAATTTTTTAGGTAAGTACATTCTCTCACAACCATGTTTAACAATCATTTAAATTGTTCCTCAATTTTAACTCCTGAATTTTTTGGCAATATGCAGTCGAATGGAGGTCAGCATCTCTGCTTGGGACTAAATGGCATTAGCATTTTGAACCAAAATATCTAATACCAATCCGCATTCTTCTATTGTGTTGGTCACGGGTGTTAACCCTAAATTAGTTGTTTTTTTGGTATTTTCTTTATATTTTAAGAGTATACAACATTATGTGCTTTAGGTTGTTTATAAATTGTACAATTTAATTTTAAAACTAGGGTGTTTTTAGAGATCTAAAATATCTAATATCAATGTACTTTAGGCTGTTTTTAGAGCTTACCATTGTCAAATATATACATTGCCTTCAATTATTAAATAAGGAAATTAGTTTGTCATGTTGGAATTTTATGTAGGGCAATTGTATCTCAATACCACCTCAACCACTCGATTCTATTTTGATCTTGAAACCTCAACAATTTTATTAATATGATAATGTTTTTTATAGCTTTTATCCAAGCTCTAAAATATTTATTTTGCATTTCTTATAAATATGTCCACGATGTTCAGGATGGGTTCAATGATGCAATTATTAATTGTGATAAGATAAAAAGTGGTGTGAAGATAGAAACAATGTCCATATTAGACTTATACAATTATATTACACAATCTGATCGTGAGGTAAATGTTTTAATTTTAAGATCAATTTTTTAATTGTCATATAGTTTTACTCTTTCAACTATTTCTGGAGACGGGGTTCTTATGTATTACATAAGTTGTAGACATTCTACCTAACAATGGATGAAGTTACGTTGCATGTGGCCAATGTTCTAGAAAGTTTAAGCAAACTAGAGATTCAATTGTCTGCACACATTGCCATGATGAAAACATAGTTGGTGTTTCAAGGTACAATTTCATTTTTATAAGTTTTTCACTTGATATCACTCTAAAAATACTTTTTACTTAGTTCATTGACCTAATTTTACTCATTGAAAAATAGGTTTAGAGTTAAATTAGTCATGTTTGATCAAGATATTAGTAAACTCGCTAATAAGCAACC
Organism: Gynandropsis gynandra; assembly: GCA_036759665.1. Lineage (NCBI taxonomy): Eukaryota > Viridiplantae > Streptophyta > Magnoliopsida > Brassicales > Cleomaceae > Gynandropsis > Gynandropsis gynandra. The sequence continues at coordinate 9,284,589 of CM071860.1, forward strand.
TGCACATTTGATAAGGTGCAATTTATGCCATGTTAAATTGTTGTCAGTTCTAATTTCATTTTATGAATTGTTATTATTTAAAAGTTGTAACATTTTTTTGTATAAATAGCACGATGTATCTCCACTGGTTGTTCGAAGATGTTTGCTTGATATTGTAGGGAAGACATACACATTCCACGTAAAAGTTACATTCAATTTTACGTTGAATCATCAATCTATTACTGTGACACGCATCAACCCACACATTTCTTTAGCTGATGAGAAGATAGACATATCTAATATAGTTGCGCAAGAAGACAATATGACAGTTAATAAAGGAGATCGTGGAAAGAGGATTCGCCTCAATTAGATTATGGAGTTACATTTAGTTTTAAATGTGGTTTAGACTTTCTAAAATCTTTGAGGCATTTTGTTGGCATTTCTTTATTTTGTCTTATAAAGAGTATTAGAACATTATTGTACATAAGGGTATTATTGTAATTTCTTATTCCGTAATTAGGTTTAATTCTTAACCTATTGTACTTATAGCCGTTTAGGGCTATTCTAACTCAATTATTCAGAAATACAATTTGAGATTTGAATCACCATTCACATGGTATCATAGCTGGTTGTGTCTCACCACACTTCCTAGCCGCCGCCGTCTAACCTATTGTTCTCGGCCATACCCTGCCGCCGCGCCATCACAGGTCCGGCCGCCGCATCCGCCCACCCTCCACCACTCTCCGACGACTCATCCCTAGGATTAGCTGCCTTTCCGTTGCCTCACCATCACGGATCTCCCCAGCTGCCTCTCCGTCCGCTGCATCTGTGCCCCGTCGCTTAGAAAACCCTAGGCCGCGTCCAGCTCAACTGCACCGCCGACCGTCTAAACCTAATTCCGGCATCCTCCCCTTACCTCCGTTGTTTCCTCATCACGGATCTGCCCTTCTACCTTTGGCTGCAAAAGAATTCCTTGTTCCTAGGCCGCATCCCAACCACCTTCCTAAATTCTAGGCCGCCTACACCAATTCCGGCCTTGTTCCCTTGCCTCCGTTGTCTCACCACCACGAATCTACCCTCCCAAGTTCAGCTCCCCACCACGATCTGCCATTACCATCCACGAAACAGAATTCCTTGATTCAAGGTCGCGTCCCAACCGCTTTCCTTCAATTTAGGCCGCGTCCCAACCGATTCCCTAATCGTGTGCACTGCGTCTTCCTCTCATGGAAAACCTCCCGGAGCAATTGCATCGCACTGAAACCGTCAACATGTTTGATCCGCAGCAACCACAGAAGCTTCTCTTCGCTTGCAACATGTCAAGCGTCATGAAGCTCACCCCGACGAACTATTTTACGTGGAGCGTTCAAATCCGCTCTCTCCTTGAAGGGTACAATCTTGAGTGCTTCATCACCGAAGACTCTATTGTACCACCGGCTATGATCCAAGTTGATGGGATCCAGCAACCAAATCCCGCCTTCAGCCCATGGAAACACCAAGATCG
>CM071860.1:9287628-9299772 GCA_036759665.1 Gynandropsis gynandra
TCTCACTACACCACCCCACCTCACACTCCCGAGCATAATGGGATATCCGAGCGTCGACATCGTCACATTGTCGAAACCGGATTATCCCTTCTTATGCACGCCTCCCTGATCATTGTTGAGAGCACCACGGACACGAGCGATGCTGCGGACTCTCCTTCTCCCGTGTTGTCTCCGGATGTGATCCCCCGTCCGGTCTTGCCCTCGGACGCGGCCCATGTTACTACTGCGGATCCGGGAACTCGAAATGTGCATCCGATGGTAACTCGCAGCAAGGTCAAGCTCGCTTGGTTGCCAAGGGTTTTCATCAACGTCCGGGTGTGGACTTTCACGAGACTTTCAGTCCGGTTGTCAAACCCGCCACCATTCGCATCGTCCTTAGTCTTGCGGTCTCCAATGGATGGTTTATCAATCAACTTGACGTCAACAATGCATTCCTTCAAGGCACACTCACTGAAGATGTGTACATGGAACAACCACCGGGGTTTGTTGACAAGGACCATCCTCATCACGTGTGCAAACTTCGGAAAGCCATCTATGGTCTCAAACAAGCTCCTCGTGCGTGGTACTCGGAATTACGGACATTCTTGCTACAAATTGGATTCAAGAACTCTCTTGCGGATGCCTCCCTCTTTGTTCTCAACACGGCAACACATAAACTCTATGTGCTAGTTTATGTTGATGATATGATCATAACGGGCTCGTCTTCCTCTCACATTCAGCACTTCATCAAGGAGTTGGCGTCTCGGTTTTCCCTCAAAGACCTCGGTGCCCTACAATTCTTTCTTGGAATTGAAGCGTCGAGGACATCACGGGGTCTCCACTTGTCACAGCGGAAGTACATTACGGATCTCCTCCTTCGCACCAACATGAATGAGGCCAAGCCCGTCTCCACACCCTTGCCATTCACCTCTCGGCTCACCATCACCTCGGGCTCACCTTTGTCCGATCCCACCGAGTATCGTCAAGTTATTGGCAGTCTACAATACCTTGCTCTCACGCGCCCAGATGTTAGCTACGTCGTCAACAAGTTGTCTCAATTCATGCATCAACCGACGGATGAACATTGGCAATGTGCCAAACGTGTGCTTCGCTATCTTGCTGGAACTCGTTCCCAAGGTATCTTTCTTGCAGCTCACAATACTTTGTCTCTTTATGCCTTTAGTGATGCGGATTGGGCTGGCGACAAATCGGACTTCAAATCTACGGGGGCGTATATTGTTTATCTTGGCAAACATCCCATCTCCTGGTCGTCCAAGAAACAAAATGGCCACGCTTGCTCTTCCACCGAGGCCGAATATCGATCCGTAGCAAATGCCTCGGCTGAACTTTGTTGGATTGGTAATCTTCTCAATGAACTTGGAGTCACTCTTCCCTTGGCGCCTACCATTTATTGTGACAACATTGGAGCTACCTACCTAAGTGCCAATCCGGTTTTTCATTCACGCATGAAGCATCTCGCACTTGACTACTTCTTCGTTCGTGGTCAAATAGAAGCTGGTACACTTCGAGTTTCTCATGTGCACTCCAAGGACCAGCTTGCCGATCTCCTCACCAAGCCACTTCCGCGGTTGCCTTTTCAAGACTTGTGTTCCAAGATTGGAATCACATCGGGTGATTCATCTTGCGGTGGAGTATAAAGAGTATTAGAACATTATTTTACATAAGGGTATTATTGTAATTTCTTATTCCGTAATTAGGTTTAATTCTTAACCTATTGTACTTATAGTCGTTTAGGGCTATTCTAACTCAATTATTCAGAAATACAATTTGAGATTTGAATCACCATTCACATGTCTTTCTATATTTTGTTTGATTAATATTTTAACAAGTTTATTAGTTACACTGTTAGCTTAAATGTTTTATACCACAGTCTTGAAATTTTCTAGCTATTTAATACAACCAAGAAACAAATTTGCTATTGTTATATATTGTTTGCTTATTGTTTTGGTCGTCATTCCACATCTTGTAGCTTATCAATTGCCCTGAAAAACAAATGTAGTTCAATTCAGTGTTCTTATACAAAAGATATTGAGATCAATTAAGTGTTATTGAAATATGTTAATATTCGCAAAAAAAGCAACTCAATTTTCAAAAAAGAAACAATCTTTCTTAAGAAAAATTCACAACTACCATTGACACTGTTTTAGAACTCCTCAAGAATTTATATAAAAAAATTCCACAATATGAATTTACACCTTTGGCAGAAATACACATTCTAATAGATGTTTGAATACTATCCTGGCCAATTCCAGCTCACGATGTCTAGGCAGTAGTGAAATTCCTAGATAGTTTCAACTAATAGATCTGAGAAATTGTTCATAAATCCTACAAACAATGACTATTCTTTACCCCTCGCGTGACAACATATTAGGTAAATCTCATCAAGGAAAGCTGAAGGTTGTGTTTAGCATCTTTCCAAGCCTTAGTTTAGCATAAACGCTTACACCGTCACTCCTATTCGTTGGTGCTCTTATTCATTTCAGCTCAAACAAACAAAAGGACACAGACGATTGCGCTAAGCTCGGAACCAGATCCCGAGAAAAGAAAGAAAAATGAATCAGTGCCACTCGGAACATAAAGGTTGCATAAGATAGCCGTTGGTAAGTCTCCACTCTTGCGTCGTTGATATGATCAAGATTTGTAACATATTTCGGTTCAATAAGAGTTTTTTTTAGTATGGTGAATTCGAGGACACCAATTTCCAAAAAAAAGCAATTAATATTTCCCGCCTTTCTCTTTATAGAAGCCAAGTTAACAACTCATAACGACTAACCACCAAGGTTACAACTTATAACGGTTAACCAAGAATGAAATAAAAAAAACACTTATATTTCTGTCCATTTGAAGTACACTTGCTTCCTCCCTTCATCAACTTCCTTGCTCCTTGATCCTTTGGTTTTATCTGCGTCCTCCCCATCATCCAGATTAAGAGTTTATCACCTTGTTCTCAAGGTGAAGATTTAGAAACCTTGCCATCAAATATGGCATTGGTTCCCATGTGGCCTTGTCCTCCAACAGTCCAGTCCACCTTACCAAAAGTTCCTTTTCGCGTGATCTAGCCTTCGTCCTAATTTACAAATTCACCCCAGGTTCCAGATTTGTTCCCAAAGCTTCAACTACATATATCGGCAACTGATATATTTCCTCTGTTTCCACAACTTCCTTAAATTATGAAATATGGAAAACTGGATGAATCAAACATCCTATAGGTAAAGCCAGTTTGTACCTTTCCCACTCTTTGAGTTACTTCAAATGGGCCATAATATCTAGGCCAACTTCATATTTGGGCGAGTGACCAAAGTCTTCTCTTTGTAAGGCCTAAGTTTCAAGTATACCCAGCTTCCAACCTCAAACTCCAATTCTCTGTGTTTCTTATCAGCTTGATTCTTTATTCTCTATTGAACCTTGTTTAGGTTAGTCTTAACAAATTCAACCCTTAGTAGCTGCTCTAAATTCCTATAATTTTGGTACATCAAAACGACTGATCAACTTAGGAGGTTCCCTTCCATAAGGACCATGCGAGGCATAGTTAGTAAAGATGAATGGAATGGAGTGTTTTATGAATATTCCGCCCACGCAAGCCACGTGACCCATGTCTTGGGTTTATCTCCTACAAAACACCTAGGGAAAGTTTCCAAACACATGTTTAAAACCTCAGGTTGCCCATCACTTTGGGGGTAGTAGCTGAACTGTAATTCAAAATGGTTCCTTGAGCCTTGAAGAGTGATTTCCAAAAATCACTTAAGAATATCCTATCGCGGTCTGATATGGTCTTGTCTGGAAATCCATGTAGTCTTATAATTTCCTTGATGAGTACATCAACTACTTGGGTTATAGTAAAAGGGTGTTTCAGTGGAATAAGATGCCCATACTTACTCAATCTATCAACCACAACCAGGATATAATCATATCCACGAGACTTTGGTAAACCTTCGATGAATTCTAAACTAATTTCAGTCCACACTTTCTCGGGTATAGGTAGAGGTTGAAGAAGTCAGACTCGTAATAACATGGGATATTTGTTCCCTTGACAAACTTCACATTTCTGAATATAGTCTTGGATAATATGCATCACTCATTCCAATATACTTCTTTAGCCATCCTCTTATAGGTTCGAAGCAATCCTGAGTGACCACCAATAGGACTAGCATGAAAAGCCTTTAAGATGACATGAATGATAGTTGAGTTTTGAGGCAAAACTAGGTTTCTTTTCCTATATAACAATTCTCCCACCAGTTCATATTCTGAGTTTTCACCCCTCCATTCTTCATTTTTTGAATGAGCTCAAAACAATTCTTATCTTCCCTCAACTGATTCCCCAATTCAATCATATCCATTGTCCAAGAAGTTTCTAGTACTAATAGCTCATCTCTTGGCTCAACCCTACGCGAGAGTGCATCTGCCACCTTGTTCTCAACTCCAGATGTATACTGAATTTCAAAATCCAATCCAAGAAGTCTTGTAGCCCATTTATGTTGATATATGGTGACAAACCTCTACTCCAACAAATATTTAAGGCTCTTTTGATCAGTTTTAATAAAAAAGCATTCTTCCTATGATGTAATGCCTCCATTTGTCAATAATCATAACTACGGCCAGTAACTCTTTCTCATATACAGATTTAGCCTTCTCTTTAGTTGAGAATCCTTGACTAAGGAAAGTCAACTGGTCTTCTATTATGTGACAAAACAGCTCCAATCCATTTCCAGAAGCATCAGCCTCAATGAATAAATTTTGTTCAAAATCTGGGAGTGCTAGAACTGGTACAATTGCCATGGCCTTCTTCAAAGCTTCAAAAACTACTATAGACTTCTCAGTCCATTTAAAATCTTTTTTCTTTAACAAATCTGTCAATGGCCTTGCAATCTTGCCATAGTTTCCGACAAACCTCTTATAATAACGAACCAAACAAGAAAATCTCCTTAATTCTATTAAATTTTTGGGAATAGGCCACCTTACCATTGCATTTATTTTACTGGAATAGGTAGCAACACCCTTCTGACAGATAACATGCTATGAGATCTTATTTTGTCCAAACTTTCATTTTTTAAAGTTAGCATAGAACCTATGTTGTCTTAGAATCTCCAAGACTTCTCTCATATGTTGTGTGTGTTTCTCCATATCCTAACTATATATCAAGATAACATAAAAAAATACTAACACAAATTTTCTCAAGTACCTTCTGAAAATTTCATTCATGATAGACTGAAATGTGACTGGTGCATTAGACATCCCAAAGGGCATCAACAAAAACTCATAATGGCCTTAATGTGTTCAGAATGCTGTATTGGGAATGTCCTCCTCCTTGATTGTGATTTGGTGGTAGGCTGATCTCAAATCCAGTTTGGAAAATTCAATAGCCTCATGGAGCTCATCTAGGAGTTCATCAATGACGGGTATTGGATATCTATTTGGTACTGTAATCTTGTTTAATGCCATGTAATCTACATAGCACCTATATCCTCCATCTTTATTTTGTACCAGCAAAATTGGACTTGAGTAAGGACTAATACTAGGACGTATGATTTATGCAGCCAACATCTCCTTTACTAAGCTTTCCACTTCATTTTTCTGTAAGAATGACTGCATGTATGGTCTGATATGCACAGGTGTAGCCTCTTTAACCAGTGTGCTTGAATGTTATATGTACCTCTTAGGGAGTAATCCTAACTTCTCTTGAAACACCTCCTGGTATATTCAGCAAGAAATGATTGAATTTGGGGATGCAAAGGGTTGGCTTCTGTCTCCCTTCCATCTTCAAACATCTTTGCAATTCTAGATAAAACAGAACCGGTTCTTTTTGTATCAACTTGTTCATAGAACTCAAAGAAACTCCACTCCTTATCAAGCTTGGATCTCCCTTTAGTTCCATCAACTTCTGGCCTTTGAAGAAACTGATCATGTGCAATTTCCAATTTACACTGGTTTCACCAAGGAAAGATAACCATTTGTATCCAAGGACTATGTTTGTGGTACCCAAATCAAATAGTAAGTAATCTTCAATTATTTCCACCCCTTGGATAGTCAACTTCAAGGGAAGATACCGATGACTAAGAGATTACAATACCAAATAGAATCCTGTGCAACATCTTCTCTGAAATAAATTGTTAGAAGCTCCAGAATCTATCAAAATAATGACCTATTCTGATCCAATGTATCACTTCATCCTTGGTGTCCTTGTATTTGTAAGTCTAGCACTGGTGTTAAGAGACAACTCAATCAATTCCTTGTCTCCTGGTTCCTCCTCTAGTCTTTCCTCTGCTTTAGGTACTCCATCTTCTTTCTAAACCTCTATGTCAACCTCATCATCGACTGCCAACGGCCAGGATGAAACTTATCCTCACACTTGAAGCACAATCCTCTACTTCTCCTATCAACAATCTCACTTGCAGAATGGTTAATGGAGAAAAATTTGACTTAAATCCACCAGGTTTCCTCCGGTTTCCATTTAGAGGGATCTTGCCTTGGTAGTAGAATTTCCTAGTTTAGGATTCTTGTTAAATCTAGTATTAAATCTGTCATCTTTACGATCTTGGGCCTCGATGAGTAATGTAAGGTCTGTGATCTCATCAATCCTACATGTTTATACTTGATCTTGAATTCCTCGGCTTAATCCATTAAGGAAAACATCTTCCAGTACATCATCTAAGTGAGGGGTTGCAACAATCAATTCTTCAAACCTTTGAAGATATTCCTCTAAAGAACTGATATGTTTTAGTCTCATCATCTATCAAAGAACAAACCCATCATAATTGCTCATGAATCTTTTACACAAACAGTTCTTGAAATCGCTCTAACCATGCAGTACATAGAGATCCTGGATCCATCTTGACCATGTTAATGCCTTGCCCTCCATGTGAGCCAGATTAGTTTCCACCATTTCCCATTCTTGAGTATGGTTTAATCTAAAGAACCTTTCTGCCCGAAACACCCAATCATCGGGGAATTCCCTTTAAGAACAAAGGTAGATATGCTTTCTTGATTGCATTTTCTAGAGGATTTATTCTTTTGGTGATCGGATTTCTTGTAGGTTCTTACTCCATCATCCCACTTCCTTGTCCTTCTTCCACAACATGTCCTTTTCCCAACTCCATCCTTCTGGTTTAGTTCATCTCAGCAGCCATCTTCTTGAACAACTTTAGTGACTCATGCAATTCCTCAAATCCTTTAACCATGGTTTGCATTTTCTCAAATAATTTAACCAACGATTCCAATTTCTCCATGGTGACTTCCTTCTTCGTGTCTTCTTCCTCCTTCGGAGCCGCCAGAGCTATCTTAGCAGCTTCTGTTTGTCGAGTCATCAAGAACCAATGCTCTTATACCAATTTTATACGATTAAGATTTGTAACAGATTTAGGTTGAAGAAGAGTTTTGTTTTTGTAGTATGGTGAATTCGAGAACACCAATCTCCAAAAAAATTCAATTAATATTTCTTGCCTTTCTCTATCTTTTCCTTGTTTTTATAGAGGCCAAGATTAATAACTCATAATGACTAACCACCAAGGTTAGAACCTATAATAGATAACCAAGAATGAAATAAAAAAAATGGAAACAAAAAACAAAGCACTTATATTTGTGTCCATTTGCTTTCTCCCTTCGTCCACTTCCCTGTTCCTTGGTCACTTGGTTTTATCTGCGTCCTCCCCTTCTTCCACTATTCATTCTTGCAAGGGGTATTAAGAGTTTATCAATCGTTTCACCTCTTCGTCGCGGTTAACCCTTGTGGTTTGGGGTCGCCGATGGGATTTCAGGGCTCGGTTGAAATAGTCGAGAAGAAAGTGAAGAAAAATAGGTTTTCTCATCAAACAAAGAAAACGCAGCTCTATTGTGATTATATATCGGGATCAAGAACTAGAAGAGAAAGAATACGAACCTGTATTCATGATGATAGACGCAACGGAAATGGTCTTCTAGTTCAACGTGTAAACCGTAATCTACACAATGATGAGATATGTGTAGTGAGAGAATTTTGGGAGATTGATTTTTTAAGAGAAAGAAAAATGACCTAATTTTTTAAGTCTTCCCAAAAATCCCTTTATATACACGTGAACTAGGGACCATAACCGACAGATAACCGGTTAATTATCGGTTATCAATTGTATCGTTTAATTCCGTCCATCATGAAAATTAAACGATATACGAATGGTCTCTATGCATATAATTCTCCACACTCGTTTCAATACCGAAGTCCAATTAATTAAAACCATATTCGATCACATTTTATTTGGACTAAATCGAATCACTTTGTTCTACTCCTTTCATTTATACTTTAAGCGCGATTGCTATAATATATACTTCCTTGACCACTTCAAGACAGATCGATCTAAAGACAACCTTATTCCATTATTATTCACATATTTGGTCCACAAATATTCTTACAATACTCCCACTTGGACCGTATATGTGATTCCGAAAACTATGGAATAACCTTAAGAGCGCTCATTATATTTGTTGTCATTAAACCGGTATTGACTGTCGTTTCGTCCATCAACCATATTCATGTAGAACCAAAGAGATTCAACAACTTTTTAATGTAGTTGAATCCACAAATGATCACATACATCAATATAAATGAATGACATAGACTATAATGTGGATGCATAGCAAGGAGATTTCACGTAAAGTGATCGATACATATTTATCCCCAACTGGTCCTGTTTAATCAAGATCAACTTTAAACTATAACATTCAGAGTGGACACTGAAACTGAAACCGAATAACTCCGAACATAATACCAAAATGAATAAGTGTACGTCGCGATTGTAAGTACAAGAGCAAACTGAAATAGATACAAAGCTCCCACTAAACCGACATACCGTCAAAAGAAATGATACCCATATGAGCGGTGTGCTCATAAAAGACTTTGGGGATGACACCCTTAGTCAGTGGATCCGCAACCATGGAGTTTGTACCTATGTGCTCTACAAAAATAACCCCACTCTGAATTCTCTCCCTAACAACAAGGTACTTAATATTAATGTACTTCGACTTCGATGTACTCTTGTTGTTGTTGGAGTATAGTACCGCAGAATTATTGTCACAATAGATCTTGAGCGGTATGTCTACACCCACCACAACACGCAGCCCCTTGACAAGATTCCGCAGCCACACAACATGATTAGATGCCTCATAACATGCTACATACTTCGCCTCCATGGTGGATGATGTCACAAGCTTTTGCTTGGCACTATGCCAAGAAATAGCTCCACCAGCAAGAAGGAATACATAGCCTGAAGTGGATCGAAGACTATCAAGACATCCAGCAAAATCCGAATCCGAATAACCAGTGATCTCGAGCTGGTCTGATCGTCTATATACGAGCATATGATCCTTTGTCTTTTGAAGATACCGCATTACCCGTTTGGCTGCTTTCCAATGATCAATTCCCGGGTTGCTCAAGTATCTTCCCAGCATGCCAACAATGTATGCCAAGTCAGGTCGTGTACAAACTTGGGCATACATCAGACTCCCTACAGCCGAAGCATAAGGAATCTTGCTCATTTCCTAAATTTCTAGATCAGTTTTTGGGCACTGACTAAGGCTGAATTTATCATCCTTAGAGATAGGGGTATCTATGGACTTACATCCTTTCATGCCAAAACACTCTAAAACCTTACCGATGTAGCTCTTTTGTGATAAACCTAATATACCCCGAGAGCGGTCTCGGTGTATTTTTATACCCAATACAAAAGAGGCTTCACCAAGATCTTTCATCTCAAAATGCTCTGAGAGAAATTTCTTGGTTTCATGCATTAAGCCTACATCGTTCGCAGCAATCAGGATGTCATCTACGTAAAGGACAAGGAAGATGAATTTCCTCCCACTAATCTTTTGGTATACGCAATCATCAACTGGATTCACCTCGAAACCATAAGAGATGATTATACGATGAAATTTGCGGTACCATTTACGAGAGGCCTGCGTTTAAGCCGTAGATGGACTTTTTAAGCTTGCAAACCATTTTCTTTGGATCTCCGATCACAAAGTGTTCTGGTTGCTCCATATAAATCGTCTCTTTAATGTCACCATTGAGAAACACAGTCTTAACATCCATCTGATGCAGCTCTAGATCATAATGAGCTGTTAGTGCCATTAACACCCTAAAAGAGTCCTTCGATGAAACCGGAGAGAAGGTCTCTTTGTAGTCTATGCCTTCCTTCTGAGTAAACCCTTTAGCGACAAGACGTGCCTTATATCTTTCCACATTGCCTTGTGAATCCCGTTTGGTTTTAAAGATCCATTTGCATCCAATGGGTTTCACATCCTTAGGCAAAGGGACAAGATCCCAAATGTCACTGTCATCCATGGACTTTATCTCTTCCTTCATGGCATCAATCCATTTTTGAGAGTTAACACTTTGAATGGCTTGACGGAGGTTAACTGGATCCTCTTCTGCAACCCAATGCCATCCTCGTGTTCTTGGAGAAAGACTATATAATATTCTGAAATAGTACTTTTCCTCTCTCTAGTGGACCTATTTAATGGAACCACTTCTTGAGGCATCCGTTCTTGAGATTGAGGAACGTGTTCCTCATGAATTACCCGTTCCTCATGGATTTCAGGAATAACTGTCGGAGTTTCTAGATTTGTAGCTCTAACAACATTTGGAACATGTTCCATATCATTGCCAGCTACAACAAGCGGAATAGGAATCCTAATCTCTTGCGAAGTAGAAGGATTATCCTCTTCCTCTCCAAAGACAAAGTCTATAAACTCGTCATCCCTTTTCCCAAGTTCAATGTCCTCAAAGAACATTGCTACTCCTGTCTCAAAGATTGTCCCTTTCGTTCGATCATAAAACTTATACCCCTTAGACATTTTCGAGTAACCAACAAAGTAACAACTCATGGTTCTGGCATCCAACTTCTTTTCATCGGGCCGATAACATCTAGCCTCTGCTGGACAACCCCAAATGTGAAAATGCCTTAAGCTAGGACGTTTACCCGTCCGTAACTCATAAGGCGTTTTTTTGTTGCTTTAGTCGGTACTCGGTTCAAGATATAGTTCGCGGTCTTTAGTGCCTCACCCCACAGGGATTTTGGGAGAGTAGAGAACGATATCATACTTCTCACCATTTCCTGAAGTGTCCGATTTCGTCTCTCCGCAATACCATTCATGCTAGGTGTACCCAACATTGTGTATTGGGGAACAATCCCACACTCCTAGAGGTATTTGGCAAATGGTCCTGGACGTTGTTCACCTGATCCGTCATTTCTACCGTAGTATTCTCCCCTACAATCAGAACGAACGGCCTTAATGTGTTTACCAAGCTGAAGCTCAACCTTAGCCTTGAACGCCTTAAAAACATCCAGAACCTCTGACTTCTCACGAATCAGGTAGAGGTAACAAAATCGGCTATAGTCATCGATGAATGATACAAAGTAATGCTGACCATTCCAAGATGTCGTAGGGAACGGTCCGCATACATCTGTATGTATCAATTCTAAGATTTCCAAAGTCCGATAAGTACCTTTCCCCGTTTTGTTTGTCTGTTTACCCTTGATACAATTGACACAATGGTCAAGATCCGAAAAATGAAGAGTTTCAAGAATTCCATCCGACACCAAACGTTCCATTCTCTGTTTAGAATCGTTTATGCCACAAAACGTCATCCATCAATTTGCGCTTCACACCACGTGAACTAACATGCAAGATTTCACTATATGAACGCACAATATCGAGCATATATAAATTATCCGAAATAGATAAAGAACCAGTGCCAATCACAACCGAATGAAATGAAAGGTTAATCTTAGAGTTTCTGAAAGAACAAGAAAATCCTAATTTGTCCAAAACAGAAACTGAAACCAAATTTCGTCTAGAAGACGGTACAACGAAAACACCCTTCAAATCTAGAAATTGACCGTTCTTCATTAGAAGCCTGAATTGCCCGATCGCTTCCACTTCCACCCTTTTACCGTCGCCCACAAAGATGTATCTTTCACCATCATTCGACTTTCGGTAATGGAGGCAACCCTGCATAGACATACTTACATGATTTTTAGCACCTGAATCAACCCACCAAGTATGTTTTGGTACAGAAGCTAAATTGATCTCAGAACAAACCAAACTGAGAGTCATACCCTTTTGTGCACGCCAAGTATGATACTTGGTGCAAACATTCTTCATATGACCAGCCTTGTG
>CM071860.1:9329305-9374716 GCA_036759665.1 Gynandropsis gynandra
AAAAAATAATAACACCACAAACGAGCTTCACTTTCTTCATCCTCCATCGGAGCTTCACGTCGAGGACGCCGTTCAATTCAAGTCTGGGGGAGCAGCTCACGTTTTTCAGGTGATTTCGTTTCATTTTCCTTTGATTTTTAGTTTTTAGGTTATTTTTGCGATTTTTAGTTCGTTTTTGTTTTCATTGAGTCAGAGTCGTCCCAAGGCACTTGTCCGGTGCCACGTTTTGAGATGAACCCTGAACTTAGGAATGCTTAAGAGGTTGACCTTTTCCGTTAGACTTTGCATGATTGAGCTAGGTTTTCCTATGCGTTAGAGCTTATTAGTCGGCTGAAAAACAATAGGTCGTAGTTCTTGGGAATCCTAGTGTTACTTGTGGGGATGTTTAGACGAGGTTGCTAGGCTGGTCTGTCGTTTATTTTCTCTACCCAGATGGTCATACTTCGTGTAGACGACACTTTACTTTTGTCATATTGAGGATTATTGGATCATATAAAATCGAGCTTGTTTTGCAGATTGAAAAGCACACACTAACACTCCGCTGTCGATAGAAATAGTGCCTAATAAGCATGATCAAAAATCGATATGAGTGCATCGACCTTGTTACTCCTTCGGTGGCTCGGGTCTAAGTGGTGGGTTGGCGATCATCTTTCTACGTCCTAAGGGCAAGGCACAAAAAGCCACCTACTCCGCTGCACTCTTACACGAGATGCATGAGTATACCGTCATCGGTAGTCTGGGTCTAAGTAGAGGCTGGGTCCCTTCAAATCCGACGTCCTAGAAGCCTAGTGTGTATGCAAAGAAAAAGAAGAAAAGAAAAATGGAAAAATAAAAGAAAACAAAAGAAAAAAAAGAGAAAAAGTCATAAAAAGAAAACAAAAAAAAGAGGAAGAAGAAAAAGAAAAGAAAAAGAAAAAAAAAAGAAGAAAAGAAGAAGCTCGGAAAGAAAGAAACAAGTATCCTCGGTTGACCTAGGTTTAGCATAGTCTGAAGTCTTGTCTGGTGGAGGGAGTTACGGTAGCGTGTCTAGTCTCCTTTGATTTACTTTCTTATGGGTAACCGTGGTGGACCTAGGATTAAGGCTGAAAACTCGATTAGGCCGAATTTGCTCTCGACGTGCTAGTTGATCGGTTAGGTTCACTTTAGCGGTATTTCTAGGAGAAGGGGAATTCTCGTATTTTCATACCCCATGTATTCCACGTTTACGTTTGCTTAGGGACAAGCAAACATTCAAGTCTGGGGGATTTTGATCATCTCGTTTTCATACGTATTTCTTGCACGATTTAGGAGACGTTTTTGATACATATGTGATGTTTTACGTATGATTCCGTATCCGTTTTACTTGCTTTCGTGCTTTTTATGTTCTTACAGGTTTTTACGTGTATTTGGACTATTTTGGAGCTAAAGGAACATGCACGGAGCTAAGGAGCAACTTTGGGGATCATCACGGGACAAACGGGACGAGATTGAGCATGGAAAAGCCTCACCTGGTCGGGCACAACCCTTGCACGATCGGGCAAAACCTACGGCCAATTGTGTGGACCATTTAGCACGACTCGGGCAAGCATTTAGGACCATTTTGCCTTGTGCCCGAGCGGGCACACATGCCATGCCCGATCGGGCACCATTCCAGCACCACAGGACGCGCACGAACTGCCCTAGCCGCACCCGAGCGGGTACACTCACTACCCGAGCGGGTAGCGGCCCGAAACTGCTCAAAACTTAAGTAAACTTAACTTAAAACATAAGGGAACTCGTGGGGCAATTTAGGCAACAATTGGACCGACTTAGGAGGCTTAAAAGGAGGCAAAAAGACGTGATTAGAGGAAGCATACAGAGGAGAACAATTCAGCGAAGTTAGAGCAGATTCTTGCGAGGAGATAAGCGAGGAGCATTGGAGATCAAGCACCGCCACTTCGGTTTTGTTTGGTTTTTATGTTCCTTAGACTTTCTACTATGTTTATGTTTCTTTACAGACGCATGAGCGAGTAGTTTGTTTGTTCTAGGAGAAGGGATTAGCCCTTGGCTATCCCGAGACCGCTTTTGATCTATTTTGAATGCATCTTCCCGTTTTAGTTTATCTATTCTTTATCTGAGTACTTCAATTTACTTGTGTTTGCGCTGGCCACGTAGATGCATGTGTTAGGGGTTAGGATAAGGACCGAAAGGAGAATTCTAATCCTAGAAAGTCAGGTTTAGAACAACCGAGGTTAGGCCACGAAAGTAGGGTAGCAACGGTTGAGGGTGAACGGGCGAATCACAGAGTTTATGGGTTTAGTTCATGTTGTCAGCCACGAAAGTAGGGGGCAGCTTGTCTAGATCACGTGTCTATGCCTTGAGAGAGGGTAGATATCATGTTAGGATCGTCCGCCTTAGATAGCTTTAACTGGGATTGCATGATAGATAGGTTGGTCGTCGGTTTCGGTAGTCTTGTGGTGAAACCAGATTCCTAGGACGTTTGTCTCATCGTTAGAACCCAAGTAGTTTAGTTAATTTCAGTATTTCATTCCTTATTCACATTCTTTCGTTAGCAAGTTTGATTCATAGTTCGGGTTTAGGTAGCGTTGCATAGTCTCTGTGGGATCGACACCTAAAATACTACACACGTGCCGTGCACTTGCGGGTAGATTAGGTTATATTTAACTCTGATACGCATCAGTTGTCGTGAGATCAGTCTCGCTTATCTTTATCGTCAATATTGATGAGTATAAAAACATATTACAATGTTGCTGAAAAATTGCATGGATTCATTTTTGCAAAACCATGCGTGAATATTTACCAGAAAATAATCAAGCTCCCGAGACATACTACGAAACAAAGAATGTGTTAAAAGATTTGGGAATGGCACATGAGATAATTGATGTTCTTAGAAACAGTTACATGTTGTTTTGGAGAAATGATAAAGACTTGTCGGAATGCAAGCTTTGCGGTGCAAGCAGATTTTGGCCAAAAAACCATCTTCACGTAAATATGTACCATACAAGAAAATGTTATATATTCCTGTAGCAAATAGGTTGAGAAGCTTATTTGAATCGAAAAAAACCACTGCGACAATGAGATGGAACGCAGAACATTCCACGGCTGAAGGTATAATGCAACATCCATCGGATGGTAAGGCTTGGAAAGATTTAAATGAAATATTTCTCGAGTTAACGTATGAAACAAGAAATGTGTATATTTTACTGTGCACGGATTGTTTTAGTCCATATGGACAATCTGGAAGTCAATATTCTTTGTGGTCGGTGATTTTATCTCCGTATAATTTGTCTCCCGAGATGTGTTTGAAAAGAGAGGTAATGTTTCTTACGTTGATGATTCTAGGACCAGAACATCCAAAGAAAAGTTTCGATGTCTTTTTGCAACCCTTAATTCATGAATCAAGACATTTGTGGAACAAAGGAATTCTTGCTTATGACGTCAGTACGAAGTAAAATTTGACATTGAAAGCGGTCTTGTTGTGGACAATTAGCGACTTTCCTGCCTATGGAATGTTATCTGGATGGAGCACGCACGGAAGATTGGCATGTCCATATTGTATGGAGGATACAAATTCATTTCAACTAGTACATGGTAAGAAACCATGTTGGTTTGATTGTCATAGAAGATTTCTTCCACGTGGACATGCTTTCCGGAAAGATAAAAAAACATTTTCGAAAGAACCTGGTACAAAAAGAAGAGGCACCTTGCGTGCAAACCGGAACACAAATCATTTATGAAAGATTGAACATGATGGGCGATTTACAGGAATCGGTAGAATGCAGTGGAGATCATGGGCGTCGTAAACTAAAAGGCCAAGGTGAATGGCATAACTGGTATAAACTTAGTATCTTTAGGGAACTACCATATTGGAAATCATTGATATTACGTCATAATTTAGATGTTATGCATATCGAAAAGAAAGTTTTCGATAACATCATCAATATTGTTTTGAATATGGGGGGTAAAACTAAGGATAATATACAATCAAGAAAAGATTTGAAGACAATATGCCGACGACCAGAGTTGGAATTAAGAGATGGAAGGTCCCTTGTCCCAATATTCAGATTGTCTGGTCCGGCAAAAACGATATTGTTAAAGAGGTTAAAAGAAGACATTAACTTTCCACATGGATATGCCGATGTTTATTGTTTATAGAACTTCATATGATCTAATACCAACGGGCATCTATTCGAAATATTAACAGATGCCCGTTGGAACACAAAATCACCTCCAACACTTAGAAAAAATTTCTAAGTTTTCCATAGTTCTAACAGCCATCCGTTGGAAAATTGTAACAGACATTCGTTAAAAATATACTAACGGGCATCCGTTGGAAATATTAATGAATACTAGTTAGAAATTTTAATGGGCGTCTGTTACACTTTGCAACGGACGCCCGTTGCAAAGTGTAATGATTCCTACCCCAGTCTGCAGGAATATCCAATGGGCATCCGTTGGAAATTGTAACGGATGCCCGTTGCAATAGGAGATGAGCCGCCATTTCATCGTCCGTTGCCTTGGGAACAAGCATTTCCAACGGGCATCCGTTGGAATTTCCAACGGATACCCGTTGGGAAAACAAAACATCGCGTCACTTAATTGCATCCGTTGATTGACGGCACACAGAAATCCTCTCAAACACTCCCTTTCAAACACTCCCTTTCACACAGAAAATCACATTTACAAACACTAAACACGAAAATGAGGGCTAGACGATTCATACGTTCGGGAGGTATGTTGGTTGGTTCAGCGGGAGCTCCTCCCTCGCCTCCATCGCCACCATATCGCCCTCATTCACCAATATCGGCACCGCCAATATTTGATGAAGAGGATGATATGGTGGATATTGATTCCTTAATCGATAATTTTGATGGGAGTTCCACCCTTCAAATTATCAATCTCGAGCATCCTACTGAGACACTATGGTAAAAATTTTTATTATTTGCATTTATATTGTTGTAATTTATAAATATTATCTAACTTTTTAATTTTAATCTGCAAGTTTGAGGTGGATGATGTTCTAAAACATACGAAAAACAGCATCATCCAAGGGTCCTTATTGGACCAACTATATTATTCCTGGCAAGTTACGCAAGAAGTCATATGCCACCGATGGTAGTGCACTTTTATCGTAAGTGTATTTCAAATTATATTTTATTTAAAATGATTAGTTATATATGTTATAAACTAACTCGTTATAAATTATTTTTGCAGCGCGCATACAGATGGCGAAGGAAGGATACGACACACATCTACACAGCATGGATGCGCGACTTGTAGGCTTGGATGCGCTTGATAATGAACAATGCCAAGCACAACTACTACACCAAAAATCGCAAACCAGCATGGGCAACGGACGAGGTCTTCAATCAACTAATTCAGCATTGGGAGTCTGAAGACTTCAAGGCCAAGAGCGAGAAGGCCAAAAAATGTCGGTACGCATGAAGGTTCCTGGAGATGGTTCGCATCGCCATACTTCGGGATCAAAATCATTCCCGAAGAGAAAACAAGATTTGGTAAATTTATTTTTATTTAAATTTTTGGTTTTTATAATATTTATCTAATTAAATTTATTTTATATCATAGATGCCACAGATAGGAAGAGAATCGCTCTTCTTGAGCTGGTATTGGAAACCCACACCACGAAGAAGCCGCTCGTCGGGGAAGAGATCGTGGAACCCGAACTCGTCGATCCTTGAGCGGCAAGAATCGTGAAAGCTGTGATAGAGAAGATCAGACAGCAATCACAAGCTTGCGAATCAACTCCCGATGTGCTCAGTCATTCACAAAAGGAAAAAATTTATTTAGAGGTAAAAATTTATTCTTTTATCTTTTGATTATTAATAAAATATTTTGTAAATATCTAACTCTAATTTTGTTTGTCTTGTAGTCGGTTAGACCGTATAAGTGGCATTTATACAGTCTCAGGGCACTTCAAAAAGATATCGTCGAGGATGCAATTTCTAACGGGCATCCGTTGGGCACAATTTTCCCACCAAATGGTAACGGATGCCCGTTGCCATTTTCCGCCAATTTGTAACCGACGCCCATTTCCCTTTCCTGCCAGTTTCCAACGGATGCCCGCTGAAAATTTCAAAATCCTGCTCTTTTTTCCCGCCTGGATGGCAACGGACGTTCGTTAAAACTTTTTAACGGATATCTGTTACAATTTTTCAATGGTCGGCCGTTGTAATTTTGTAACAGGCATCAGTTACAAATTGTTTCAACGCGCGTCCGTTACAAAATTTCAACAGCGTCATCCGTTGGCCGTCCTATTACAAATTTGCAACGAATATTATCCGTTGCAACTCTGTTGGAAATTGCAACGGATCCCGATTTGTAACGAGCGATTCCCAACGGTCTCGGATCCAGCGGATTTCAGGCGTGTTTTTTTTTTGTAGTGAATAAAGAAGAACTGATTTCGAACTTGAGAGGGATCGATTTGAAGTTGGCAAGAAGGAAATGGCTAGAACCAGCAGCAGCAGCAGTAGTGAAGAAGAGAGCACGAGTCAATCTTCAATGGCGTTAATAAGTGTAAGTAGATTGATTTCTAGGGTTTGCAGGCTGTCGAGTCGCAAAATGGTTTATTGATTTGAAATGGGTGTGAGTGTCGGTGGGTCGGTTGAGTCGAAAAAGTCGCAAGAGTTGCATGACCATCTTCGACTCAGTGAGTCGGTTGAGTATCAGTGAGTCGGTTGGGTCGCAATGGTTGCTTGAGCGTCGCAGGGGGTCCAAAGGTCGTTTGAGTCGAATGGGTCGCTTGTGTCATCAGGTCGAAAGGGTCGTTTGAGTCGCATGGGCCGTTTGTATCATTGAGTCGCATGGGTTGCTTGATATTGTGTCCCGTGGGTCGCTTCAGTCGCATGGGTTGCTTGATATTATGCCCCGTGGGTCGCTTCAGTCGCATGGGTTGCTTGAGTCTCAGTGAGTCGGTTGAGTATCAACGAGGGTTCAAGGGTCATTTCAGTCGCATGGGTCGCTTGTATCATTGAGTCGCATGGGTCGCTTGATATTATGCCCCGTGGGTCGCTTGAGTTGATGGGTCGCTTGAGTCTCAGTGAGTCAGTTGAGTGTCGCAGAGGTGCATGGGTCGCAAAGGTCAATTGAGTCGCATGGATCACTTGAGTCTCAGTGAGTCGGTTGAGTGTCGTAGAGGGTCCAAGGATCGTTTGAGTCGCATGGGTTGCATGGGTGAATTGAGTCGCATGGGTGAATTGAGTCGCATGGGTCGCTTGAGTCCAGTGAGTCGGTTGAGTGTCGCAGAAGGTCCAAGGGTTGTTTGAGTCGCATGGGTCGCAAGTGTTCATTGAGTCGCATGGGTCACTTGAGTCGTTAGATGTCTAATGTTTTCTTAATTGGTTATTTTGCAGGTGGCGCCAAAGCCGAAGTTTGTGTATGAATTCAAGCACGTGGACAGAATGCCAAAGATCACCACGAAGTGTTATCCTCATGAGACAATAACGAAGCTGAGAGGAATCTTAGATGAATACGAGTTGCATTACTTCAAGAAGGAGTCACAATTTAGGCATTTATTCCATTTCCAATGTGACTCCACATTGACAAAGGTTCAAATGTCTATCCTACTAAATCACTCTGTGATTGTACGGGACAAGAAGGAGTTGTGGTTCCTCTTAAACGGTTTTCCCATCCGGTACTCTATAGTGGAGCTCGCACTAATTTCCAGATTGAAATTGGGACCATATCCCAAAGGATGGGAGTCCAAAAAGGATGATACATTCAGGTTGAAGAATTTCGACCGTGGAAAGGTGACCCCTGCACAAGTCAGTGAAAAGCTTGTGAAGGCGAAGAATCCCGACGACCGGACGAGGTTGGCAACTTTGATGTTGTTGGCGCAAGTTATGGCTCACAAGCCTTCAACAGATAACTTTATCAGCCATGATCTCATTGACATGGTTGATGACTTGGATTTTTGTGAAGGCTTTCCATGGGGGCATTACACATTCGAGAAGATTATGGAAACTTGCCGCAGGCACGTTAGCGGGGAATCACCGAAACCAAAATGGTATTGTGGCGGTTTCATGATCCCATTAATGTAAGTTGTATATATTATTCAAATAACTTGAATGTTTTCGTACTTTTTGCATTGTTATCATTTTGTTTTATTGTTTCGGTTACTTCCATTTAAAATCGTCTTTAGTTTGGACAGAAATGGATGGTATGTTGATGTTATGGATGCAGATCCATCATGCCCAAGAATGTGCAAGAAAATGGTTAAATTCAGTATTAACCTGAAGTATGTAGATGTGATAAGGCTGATCGGAGATTCTAAGGTAACAATTACACAAGGGTCACAAGGGTAACAATTACAAAGAGGGTAATAATTGTTATTTTTTGTTTTTCAGGATATTCGAAGTATTCTTCTTGCTGAACACGAAGAGGAAGCTTTATTTTTTTATCTGGAGGATTACGAGGGATGCCACGATCCCGATATTCAGATATGGATGGAACGTCATCGTAGAAATCCAAAGGGGATTTGTTGAGAGGACATCCGTGAGCAAGAACTGCTGACGTGAAAAGCAACTCTTGGTGATCAAAAGAAGGCGAAAGGAAAGGGGACTAAGAGGAAGAAGAGCGTGAGTGAAAAAATAATAGATGTTGAAGATGACGAAGACGAAGGAAGGGTAGGTGTTGTTGAAGCTGAAGATGAAGCTGAAAGAGAAGGTGAGGATGAAGCTGAAGCAGAAGGTAATGATGAAGCTACAGTTGAAGGAGAAGAAGCTGCAGTTCCTCTGACACTAGAGTAGAAATTAATAGAGGAAATAAAGAATTCGGAGAATAGAATCATCAACTTCGTAAGTGACCTTCTAAGGGATGTCGGGTTTCATTTGTCTAATCCAAAATCAAAGGCGGAAAATCCCAAATGTGCTGAAAAGGCAAAATCAAAATCTTTCGAGAAAGATGCGAGCGCCGCAAACCAATCTTCTAGTACTATTAGAGATGAAGATCTTGAATTCCTTTGACGTCTATATCCACCATCAAGACAAGAGCCAAGCCAAGATCCGGTTGAGTCAGAGGCTAAAAATAACTCTGGAGATGGCTCAAAAGAGGATTTGGGAAACATTTCGAGATTAGTTGAAAATATCATTTCCGGAGAGGTACTGCAGTCGTTGTAGTGGATGAAGTTCCACCAAGTAAGTAATATATAGTGACAAAGTTCACTTGAGTCAAATTCCATCGAGATTCGACATGGATCGCAAGAGACACATAAGTCGCACGGTCGTATAAGTCGTAGGTTCGCATAAGCTGCTAGAGTCGCATGGGTCGCATGGGTCCCATGGGTTGCAAGGGTCACATCAAGTAACGAATGAAGAGTCTAATGAATGAAGTAATTATATGCAGATGCTCTGGTGGATAGTGTCGATGAAGTTGCTGACAAAGACGACCACGCTAAGGATGTTCCTGCGGAGTATACTCTAGTGGGTTCTGTGGACGTCCCCGCTGAGGAGGTTCCTACTGTAGATACTCCAGCGGATCCTGTCCAATACATCCCCGAGGAAAAGGTTCCTGCCGAGGATACTACAGTGGGTCATGTCGAAGAGGTCACCGCTAAGGAGGTTCCTTCCTAGGATCCTACAGCGGATCCTGTCGAAGAGATCCACTCTAAGGGTAAGGAGGTTCCTTCGGATGATACTCTAGTGGACTCTGTCGAAGAGGTCACCGTCACGGAGGTTCCTTCCGAGGATACTCTAGCGGATCGTGTCGAAGAGGTCACCGCTAAGGAGTTTCCTTCCGAGGATACTTCAACGGATCATGTCGAAGAGGTCAACTCTAAGGGTAAGGAGGTTCCTTCTGAGGATTCTCCAGCGGATTCTGTCGAAGAGGTCGCCGCTAATGAGGTTCATTCCAAGGATAATCCATCGGATTTTGTCGAAGAGGTTGCCGCTAAGGAGGTTCCTTCCGAGGATACTTCAGTGGATCCTGTCGAAGAGGTCCACTCTAAGGATAAGGAGGTTCCTTCTGAGGATACTCCAGCGGACTCTGTCAAAGAAGGGGGAACTCCAAAACTTAGTGTCATTGATGCCGAAGTACCACCAAATAAGTACGATATTCTAAATCACAAAGGTCGCATTGGTCATATGGGTTGAATGGGTCACAAAAGGTCGCATAAGGTCGCATAAGGTCTCATATGTCGCATAGGTCGCCATAATTTTAATGAAGTAATTTTTTTGCAGGTGCTAGACCTTTATTGAAAGAGTTCGAGCCATATGTTGAATCTCCGTTGTTACTTAAACAAGTTTTAAGACCACGGAAGGCATATGTTGAACTTCCACCGGCAAAAATAGCAAGAATAGTGCAAGGGAGAGGGCGAGGGAAAGATGTTTACGGAGAACCCACAGAAAATGTAGTTCAAGAACTCGTAAAGAATGTGGTTCAAGAGCCCATAAAGAAGGTGGTTCAAGAACTCAATAAGAAGGTGGTTCAAGAACCCGATAAAAAGGTTGTTCAAGAACTTCAGGGAAATGGTATCTTGTGTGGAAGCCCAAGGGATTAGTAAAGGGCGTGATAACCTGAGAAGCTTCATTCATTGACGCTAAAGGTGAAAAGTTGACTGCTCTATATATGCTCTAAATATTCCCCGGGGCTAGAGTTTTGGGAGAACATATTAAAGCCCAACGAATGGCTTGAAGATGATGTAAGTTTTTTTAAACCCAAAGTCACAGAGGTCATTTTGTGTCATATGTATTAAAGTGTGTTAATTTTTTTTTTGCATCAATTGGATGAGGCGTTGTTGATGTTGTATTGTCGCATAAATACATTCCCTGGGATGTATAAGAAACTTTAGGTTTATCCTATTGCTTTCATGCAGACGCTCACGCTGTGGATGTACGAGGATATGGACGCTTTGCCGAAATGTCTTAGTGATTGTTTGCATGGCAAGTTTCTATTCAAAAGTATGAAACCAATGAGTTCTTACGAAGGCTTTGTCGCGATTCTAAACATTCCATCATCACAAGTCAATATGTAATATGTCATTGGGCATCCATCAAAACGGATTTCGTGACCCGATGCATCATGGTATACGACTGCCAGAGCAGAATTAAGGAAACACATATCAATCCAGTGATTGAGAAGTTAAGAAAAGTTGAACCAAGATGCTCTTTCTCGAAGGGTTCGATTCTTTGGCTTCTGGAGAAGATGAATGGAAGTATGAGTATTATGAAGGTCAGTCACTGAACAAAAGTAGGAATCACCGTGGTGTTTACTGCTTCAAATTCGTAGAAGCCTCGGTATTGATAAGACGTCAAGTTTTCAATAAAATGCGACGACAAAGTTCTTTCCATGCGTGAGAAGATAGCGGCTGATATATTTAGTAATGGAAAATGTATCTCTCCACGCCAAGACTAACTTGATATTTTGGTACATTGTTTATTTTTTGTTGGTACATTGTTATTTCTTAAATATTTGGTACATTTTTATTTTTAAAATATTTGGTACATTGTTATTTTTTAAAATTTTCTTCATAAGGGTTGCAGGGGTAAAAGTGATACGCGCACAGGCTAAGTGGCTCGGGACGTGTATTGGGAAAACTGAAATCCTCGTTTGTTAAGCAGGATTTCTTCAAGTCGGATGGAACGAAAGACACCACAAGAGGTGTGGAAGCCTCTTGATACAGTCTAGACACACTTCAATTGTTTCCAGAACGAATTGAAGGCAAGACGTTTCTCGGAAACGTTTAAGAGAACATAAAATATTCTCTCGAACTTAAATTTATTACCCAAAATCCAAGTTGTTTACAAATGAAGGTTGAGATTGTTTTTATAGGCAAGTCTCAAGCCTTGAAAGAAGAAAAAATACAAAAAATCATTGCACTAATGCCCCTATTGGTCGAAAAGTGTCTGAAAAATAGAAAAATGGGCTAAAAACTTGCGGGAGTGTCCAAATGACATCATCTGACCGTTGGGCATGCGGGAGTGACATCATGTGACCGTTTGGGTGGGGGGTGACGTCATGTGACCGTTGGGCATGCGGGAGTGGCGTCATGTGACGGTTTGAACGCGTTGGAGCGTCCCAGTGATGTCATGTGACCGTTGTGAGCACGGGAGTGACGTCACCCGGTCGTCTAGGTCATTTAAGCGTCCTAAGCGTTCGGTTCGATGCTGAAGACGGTCGCGAATCATCCGACGGTTGTGGGCGAGTGGTCTTCATGAACGAGAGCCTCTCATGCTTCCTTCACAATCTCGGCGGCCTTGGTTTGTAAGTTCCACGCTCGTCCCCTCGTGATTAGGCCATGGGAGGATTCCACTTGCTCGGTGCCTAGGGTCACCTCCTCGCTCGCGTGTCCGGCTCTCGGGTCATCCTGGTGTCCGATCTCCTCATCATTCCCTCCCCCTTGTAAGCGTTCCGTCTGTGGAATGCTATCACCAACATCGAAAGGAGATAAGTCAGCAACGTTAAATGTTGTTGATACGTTAAACTCACCGGGTAGCTCAAGACGGTAGGCATTGTCATTGATCCATTGAAGGACACGAAATGGCCATCTCCTCTTGGTGCAAGCTTTGAGCTCCTCCTGTCCGGGAATCGCTCGAGTCGCATGTATAGCCACACCCAGTCTCCCTCGCTGAACACCTGTTGTCTTCGCCCCTTGTTAACTTGCTTGGCGTATTGTTCGGTCTTGCGCCTTATATTTTCTCTAACCTTCTTGTGCGCTTTTTTTATGAGTTCGGCCTTCTTCTCACCATCCTGGCTGGTGACCTCCTTGCTTGGTAGGGCCGAGAGGTCCAAGGGAGTTATGGGATTGAACCCATAGATGAACTCAAACGGTGAGTGCTTGGTGGCAGAATGTTGTGTCATGTCGTAAGCAAATTCTGCATGGGGTAGATACTCGAGCCACTTCTTCGGGTATCGTTCGATGAGTGACCGTAAGAGTGCTGCCAAGGTGCGGTTGACCACCTCGGTCTGACCATCCGTCTGCGGGTGGCATGTTGTGGAGAACAATAGCTTGGTCCCTAGTTTCCGCCAAAGTGTCCACCAGAAGTGACTCAAGAACTTGTTGTCCCGGTCGGACACAAAGGTCCTCGGTAGGCCATGGAGGCATACGACCTCCTGGAAGAAAAGGTCCACTATTTGAGTGGCATCGGCGGTCTTCGAACACGGTATAAAATGCGCCATCTTGGAGAACATGTCCACAGTAACACAAACCAAATCTTTGTTCTGGATCTTTGGGAGTCCAAGAACAAACTCCATCGACAAGTCAGTCCACGGATGAGTTGGAATTGGTAGAGGAAGATACAAACCGTGGGGCTTGCTACGGGACTTTGGCTTGGTGGACGTGATACATCGTGCACAAAGCCGTTGTACATCCCTTTTTAGGTGCAGCCAGTAGAAATTCTCCTTGATTGTGGCCAAGGTCTTCTCTACGCCAAAGTGCCCCGTAAGAGCTCATCCATGAGCTTCTTGTAGTATTAACTCCCTCATTGAGCTCTGTGGGATGCAGAGCCTCCTGTTGCGGAAAATATATCCTTCGTCTTGTAGAATGGTCCTTGGGCTCCTTTCTGGCACATTCGGAACACCTCGCCGAGCTCCGGATGTTGTTCGTAGAGTTCCTTGATGTGCTCAAACCCTTGGTTCCTTGCCTCCATCGTGGTGATGAGAACATGCCTTCGTGATAAGGCGTCGGCTACCACGTTCTTGTTACCCTTCTTGTACTTGATTATGTACGGGAAGGTCTCGATAAATTCCATCCATTTGCCATGTCGTCGCTTGAGCTTGTTTTAACCCTTGAGGTGCTTCAGGGTCTCATGGTCCGTGTGGATGATGAATTCGTTTGCCTGTAGATAATGTTGCCATGTCTGTAGGGCTCGAACAAGAGCATAAAGATCCTTGTCATATGTTGGGTAGTTGAGCATGGCTCCACTTAAATTCTCGCTGAAGTATGCCACGGGTCTTCGTTCTTGAACGAGGATTGCTCTAATTCCGATTCCTGAGGCACCGCACTCTACTTCGAACATTTTGTCGAAGTTTGGCCAGGCAAGGACAGGCGTGGTGGTCAAGCTTGCCTTGAGTGCCTCGAACGCGTTGGCTTGCGCTTCTCCCCATTCAAAGGCCTTGTCCTTCTTGATAACCGCGGTGAGTGGTGCGGCTATACTGCTAAAGTTCTTCACGAACCGGCGGTAGAAACTTGCTAGCCCGTGAAAGCTTTGTACATGGGCGGCTGTTGTCGGTGTTGGCCATTCTTATATGGCTTGGATTTTACTCTCGTCCACTCGTAGTCCCTACAAACTTACCACGAATCCGAGGAACACGATCTCCTTTGTGGAAAAGGAGCACTTCTTCATATTGGCGTAGAGTTGTTCCTTCCGAAGCGTTTCCAGTACCATTTCAAGGTCTTCGTGGTGCGGGCTGAGGTCTCGACTATACACGAGTATGTCGTCGAAATAGACCACCACGAATTTCCTGAGTAGGCTCGCAACACGTGGTTCATTAGTCTCATGAACGTGCTCAAGGCGTTGGAAAGCCCGAAGGGCATGACGAGCAACTCGTATAGTCCCTGCTTCGTTTTGAAGTCAATCTTCCATTCGTCGCCTTTCTCATGCGGACTTGATGGTATCCGCTCTTGAGATCGATCTTCGAAAAGATTGTTGCCCCACTCAGCTCATCAAGCATGTTGTCGAGCCGTGGGATGGGATGTTGGTACTTGATTGTTATGTTGTTGATCGCCCGACAATCAACACACATTCTCCACGTCCCATCCTTCTTCGGCACCAGGAGTACGAGCACGGCATAGACTTAGGCTATCTCGGATGTAGTCTTTGTCCATAAGTTCCTAAACTTGATGCTGGAGCTCCTTGGTATCTTCAGAGTTCATGTGGTAGGTCGGCTGGTTCGGCAATGGTGACTGTGGAATGAGATCAATCTGGTGCTCGATACCCCGTAGGGGTGGAAGTCCAGCTGGAATTTCCTCAGGAAACAAGTCTTGATACTTGCCTAGGATGCTGGCGACTTTCTGGGGGGTGTTCCGCTGTTTCTTGGCTTATCAAGACATCCTTGTAAACCCTTAGTAGTACGGGGCTTTGATTGCTCAAAGCCTTAGGAATTACGCTAGGCTTGACAAAAAAATTCGGCTTTGGCTTATCGTCACGACTCAGCTTTAACTGCATTTCATAAACCTGAGTGGGACTAAAAGGTGCTAACGTTACCTTTCTTTTGTTCATGACGAAGGAGTAGAAGTTCGACATCCCCTCATGCGTTACCTCTCACTCATACTTCCATGGCCTTCCTAGTAGGATATGTCCTACTTACATGGGCACAACATCGCAGAGTACTTCATCGTGGTACTTGCTGATGCTGAAGGGTACGGTGACTTGCTTGCTCACCTTGAGCTCCCTTTTATCGTTAAGCCATTGTAGCTTGTACGGATGTGGGTGCTTCTTCATTTCCAAGCCAAGCTTCTGTACCATGTAGGTGTTGGCAACGTTAGTACAAGACCCGCTATCAATAATGAGTCCACATACCTTTTCTTATAAGAGACACTTCGTGTGAAAAATCGTCTCTCTCTGGGCCGTTTCAGGTGGACCGGCCATCGTGCTTAAGACGCATCGTGTCACCAGTAGCTCTCCGCTCTCTAGGTACTCGATCTCGTTGTCTATGTCCCGTTCATATTCATTCGCGGACTCGTAACCTCCGCGATTAGTGATGGTCATGACCCGTGGATTAGGGCAGTCTCTCGCAAAATGCCCTATTCCTTTGCACCTGAAACACACAAGTTCACGAGTACAGGTTTGGTTTTAGGGAATTTGTCTGTTACCTTCCCCTTTGGCACCCCTTGATGTTTTGGGTGCTTTACCCTTGGAACGATCGTCTGCCCTTGGTCTTTCTGGCAACCTTGGGTGTTGTTCGCTTGTCCTCGTGGGCTGCATCCTTCTGCGGCTCACTACTTGCTTTCGTCGAATCTATTGTTCTATCTGAATCAAAAAATGTAAGATGTCCTGCAAGTCGTGGTAGTGTTGCCTCTCTACCTTCCTTGCGATCCGCTCGTTCAGTCCATCTAGGAATTTAGCCATTATTGTTTCTTCATCTTCGTCTAGCTCCAGCCTGTTGCGAAGATGCTCAAATTCGTCGAAGTATTCTTCGGCCGTTTTGCTTCCATGGGTCAACTTCCTATATCTCCGCTGAAGCTCCCTGTAGAAGTGTGGAGGGACATATCTCTTGCGCATGAGGGCCTTCATCTCTCCCCATGAAGAGACTGGTCCAACTCTAGTTTGTCGTATAGTGCTCTCCTCGCAATCCCACCAAGTGAGCGCGCCTTCTGTGAGCTGGGTTGCGATATACTGCACCTCTTTACACTCTGTAAAGGTGTAGCACTCGCATATGTTATCCATCCACCTCTCCCAGTCGAGATAAGCTTGAGGATCCATGCAGCCAGAAAAGGTAGGCGGTTTTAGTTTCAACCCATTATCGTCCTGGTTCTACCGCGGTCTTCGGGGTGGCTCCTCATCCGAAGATTCATCTTTGTGGATGATGGGTCGTCGCCTTCGGGGTGGCTCCTCATCCAAAGATTCATCCTCGCGGATGATGGGTCGTCACCTTGGTCGCCTGGGGAACTCTTCGTCCTCTTCTTCAGAGTCATTCCGTAATGGCCCTCGACGTTCAGGTCGTCTGTGTTGAGGAGCTGGGTGTTCTTCTTGATCCACACAGTTCTCATGAACCACTGTTCCTTCCAATATCTGTTGCCTTCGTTCTCCTTCAAGGCGATTCATCCTTGTCTCCATTTTTTGGAGCATTTGCATGATCGCGTTGAGTTGGCTGTTTTGTGCCGAGTTTGCTCCCTGTTCAGCCATCCTTTAATAAACACGAATGATTAGCTTAAAACGAAATTGAAAGGGGTGGAAGCGTACCTTTGGTCCTTGAACCGGGCTCTGATACCAAAACTGATACGCGCACGGGCTAAGTGGCTCGAGACGCGTATTGGGCAAACCGAAATTCTCATTTATTAAGCGGGATTTCTTCAAGTTGGATGGAACGAAAGACACCATAAGAGGTGCGGAAGCCTCTTGATACAGTCTAGACACACTTCAATTGTTCCTGGAACGAATTGAAGGCAAGACATTTCTCAGAAACGTTTAAGATAACAGAAAATATTCTGTCGAACTTAAATTTATTACCCAAAATCCAAGTTGTTTACAAATGAAGGTTGAAACTGTTTTTATATGCAAGTCTTAAGCCTTGAAAAAAGATAAAATACACAAAATCATTGCCTTAATGCCCCTATTGGCCGAAACGTGCCTAAAAATAGAAAAATGGGCTAAAAACCTGCTGGAGTGCCCAAATGACGTCATCTGACCGTTGGGCATGCAAGAGTGATGTCATGTGACCGTTTGGGCGCGAGGGTGATGTCATGTGACCTTTGGGCATGCGAGAGTGATGTCATGTGACCGTTTGAACGCGATGGAGTGTCTCAGTGATGTCATGTGACCGTTGTAAGCACGGGAGCGACGTCACTCGGTCGTCTGGGTCATTTAAGCGTGCTAAGCGTCCGGGCCAGCATCCGGTTAGATGCTGAAGATGGTCGTGACTCGTCCGACGGTTGTGGGTGAGTGGTCTTCATGAACGAGAGCCTCCCAGGCTTCCTTCACAATCTCGGTGGCTTTGGTCCGTAAATTTCGTGCTCCTCCCCTCGTGATTAGGTTGTGGAGGATTCAACTTGCTCGGCGCCTCGGGTCACCTCCTCACTCGTGTGTCTGGCTCTCGGTGGTGTCCAATGTTCTCATGAAAAAGGGTCGAACGGGTAAAGTGAGTCGCATGGTAAAAGGTCGAACGAGTAAAAGGGTCGCAGGGGTAAAAGGGTCGAACGGGTAAATGGGTCGGAGAGGTACCAGGGTCGTAGACCCTCAGACTGTTGCGACCCATTTATTCGTTCGACCTTGACCCTATAACCCTTGTATCTCTGCGACCCTTGTACCTTTACATCCCTTGTCCCTCTGCGACCCTTGTCCCTCTACAACCATTGGACCCCTTCGACCCTTTACGTTTTTTTATTAAAAAAATAGATATTATTTAAAAATAATATGAATAACTTTTAAAAGAATATCAATGTCCAAAGTTGAATTTTCTATTCCCAAAAAATAAAAATTTTTACAAATAATATGACTAACTTTTAAAAAAACAATGTACCAAATTACATCTTTCATAATCAAAAAAATAAATTTTTATTATAAAGTTATTTACAAACGACCTTTGTCTCCCTCCGACCCTTGGACCTCTGCGACCCTTGTCCTTCATTGACATTGTCCCCCTCCAACCCTTGGACCCATGCGACCCTTGGACCTCTGTGACCACTTAAACCACGGCGACCCTTGGAGCCATGTGACCCTTGTCTCCCTTCGATCCTTGTACCTCTGCAACCACTTGGACCCATGCGACCCTTGTCTCCCTTTGACCCTTGTACCACGGCGATCCTTGTCTCCTTTCGATACTAACAATAATACTTTCTATTGAATAATAGTAAAAACAAACCAAATACAAACATGAAGTTCAAGTCCAAGAAATTTTGTTGTTCAAATAATGTTCAAAGCAATCAAAATAAAACATAATTCAAACTGTGTTGTTGGGAAAAACCGAAGACAAGGTATATCTGCTGCAGAGACCAGTTCAACTCTAAAGGAACAACCCACGTTCAGTCCATGATCGTGACAAAACTTTCTCCAACCCATGTTGATGCTAGCGCCCCCACATTCCACAGGCCTTAGATATGCCTCCCACGCCAGTCCGTAATTGATTATCAAATATATCTTACATCGTCTACCACAAATACCTCTCGACCTCGCAAACCCTATCGGTAGTGTCTGCGATAACTGAATAAATTTACAATGACACCAAACTAATGCATCTATGGCCAAATTTGATGAATCGAATAAATCAGTTTGAGGTCACTTCCCAATGAATCTACGCCTAGATTTGAACGTGTGACTGGTACCATGAAAATCCTCTGTGCAGAAGAAGATGACCCTACTTCTGCGGATGATCATGACATATATGATGCATATTTAGATTACACATATCATCTCCAAAACCGGTGACGTGAAAAACAATGTCACCTTTGAGACGAAAAACTACGAAATCCCAAATATAAAAATCATGGCCCTTGGAGAAGTCTTTCCATCCATCAGTGAATCTTGAGCCATCCAACTTGACTTTCCATGTTTTGTTAGACACATCCAATTTAAGCGTTATCGTGTTGTTGTCCCTCGTTTTCCCGTAAATATGTTCATCAAAGAATTTCTACGGATTTTCCTGTAACAATAATCGAAGAAAAAGTAAAAAATCTGTACATTCTCTACATTAACATACCAAAAGAGAGAGATGAAGGATATTACGAGGTAGTTCTCCAGAAAGCTAGGAAGAATGATTTGGACGAAATGGGGGAAATGTGGTATTTTTCAACAAAAAATGGATGGAAGATGATGAGAGTTAGAGAGAGTGTGTCGTTATTTGAAAAAAAGGAAACGGCTGGAATTCAAAAAGACATGACCATAAAATCGAGTCGATGTCAGATGGAATTCAAAAAGACATGACTACAGGGGTACAAGGGTCGCAAAGGGGTACAAGGGTCGCAGAGGTACAAGGGTTACAGAGATACAAGGGTCGTAGAAGGGTACAAGGGTCGCATAGGGTCGCACGGGTAGATGGTCGCAGAGGTACAAGAATAGCAGAGGGTACAAGGGTTGCAGGGACAAAGGGTTGCATGGGACAAAGGGTCGCAGAGGTACAAGGGTCGCGACTGTTATACCTCTGCGACCGGTTTTGCTTGTTGTGATACGAAACAAAATTTAAAAATAATAAAAATAATTTATTATTTAGAAATTATTTACAAATAATATGAATAATTTATTATTTACAAATACAATTATTTACAAATAATTGACTAAATATGTGCGACCCTTGTCCATATGCGACCCTTGTCGCTCGCGACCCTTGGACCTCTGCGACCCTTGGACTCGTGCAACCCTTGGACCTCTGCGACCCTTGGACCTCTCTAACCCTTGGATCCGTGCGACCACTTGGACCTCTACGACCCTTGTCCCTCTGCGACCCTTGTTACAATAATAGTAAATCCACAAAAACAGCAATACTAACAGTAATACTTACTATTGAATAATTGTTAAAAACCATCCAAATATAAACATGATGTTCAAGTTCAAAGGAATGTTCTTGTTCAAAGGAGGTTTAGAGCAATCAAAATACAACTAAAATCAAACATTGTTATTGTTAGGCCCTGTTTGAGGCAAAAAATGAAGTAGAGGTGTTGCTCCATTGGAATACATTTCGACTTGGAGGGAACAACCCTCGGTCAGTCCATGATCGAGACAAAACTTTCTCCAACCCGCTCTAATGGTAGCACCACCACGTGCCAAGGGCCTTAGATATGCCTCTCACGGATGTCCGTAACCAATCATCAGATAAATCTTACATCATCTATGGCAAAGACCTCTCGACCTCGCTAATACTATTGAAAGTGTCTATGATATCACCCAAGTTACATCAGTAGAAAGGAGTAAAAATCGAATAAATAACCAAACTAAATATGATGAATTGGTTTGAGGTCACTTACCAATGCATCTACAGCCAGATTTGAACGAGTGACTGGTACCGTGAAAATCTTGTGAGCAGGAGTGGCCTTGGTGACGGAAAAGACCATGTCACCTTCGTGACGGAAAAGTAAGCAATCCCTAATACTTAAGTTTAGGTCATTGGAGAAATCTTTCCACCCATCAGTGAATCTGGAGCTATCCAACTTGACTTCCCATGTTCAAAGAGACACATTCGTTTTAAGCATTATCGTGTTGTTGTCCCTCGTTTTCCCGTAAATATACTCATCGAAGAAGATCTACGGGATGTCCTGTAACAAAAAACGAAAAATATAGTCAAATCTTTACATTCTCTACATGTAAAATATCGACAGAGAGACAGATGAAGAAGACTACAATGTAGTTCTCTAGATAACGCAGAAAAAACTCTGAAGAATTCAGGGAAATGTGGCATTTTCGGGAAAAATTGATGGAAGATGAAGAGAGTTAGAGAGATACTGTGTCGTTATTTGAAAAAATGAAACGGATGGAATTCGAAAGGACATGACCCTCACATCGAATCACCGTCAGATAGAGTCAAAAAGACATGATCACACAGTTATATTTTTTCAAATTTTGGTGAAAAGTTGAGCGAGAATTTTGGTGAAAATGAAAAAATGTCAAAAACCAATCAAAATTGAGGGTGGCATAGGTCGCATGGGTCGCATATATGGATCAATAAAATGGGTCGCATAAATTGAGGGTCGCATTGGTCGTATATATGGATCAATAGAATGGGTCGCATAAATTGAGGGTCGCATGGGTCGCATATATACAAACTCTAAGGGTTTATAATGGTAAAATTTCAAAAACCAATCAAAACAATAAATTTACAACGTCAAACTAATTAATACCAATTGAGGATCGCATGGTCTCATATATAGATCAATAGATGCGAACTCGACGAATTTGCAGGTGTATAATGATAAAATTTCAGAAAACCAATCAAAATAATACAATTACAACGTCAAACTAATTAATGCCAATTGAGGGTCGCATGGGTCGCATGGTCGTATATATTGATTAATAGATGCAAACTCGGCGAATTTACGAGTTTATAATGATAAAATGACAAAAATCAATCAAAACATATATTTACAACGTCAATTAATGGTTATAACACATAATGACCCATGTGTCCCTACTTGAGTTGTGTATAACCAATGCATATGTTTCAAAAGTGATAGTAGTGTTTTAAGAACTCGTCGGATGAGTTTGAGAAAATTTCAAAAAATGAATTTAACATTTTGTTCAAATGTCGATATTATTTATATTATTGTCTATATTGCAACCTGTAATATGCATTACAACCTGTAAGGACACGAAAACACGAAAACGAGTAAAACGGATACAAAATCATACGTATCATCGTATCTATATCATAAACATCCCTTAAATCATGCGAGAAATACGTATAAAAACGAGATGATCAACTCTAGAACTCAAATATATTGATAATGGCATATTGATATTGGCATGGGTCGCATGTCGCATATATTGATCAATAGATGCGAACTCGACGAATTCACGGGTTTATAATGATAAAATGTCAAAAACAAATTAAAACAATACATTTATAACGTCAAACTAATTAGTTCCAATTGAGGGTCGCATGGGTTGCGTGGTCGCACATATTGATCAATAGATGTGAACTCGACGAATTTACAGGTTTATAATGATCAAATGACAAAAAACCAATCAACAATACATTTACAACATCAAACTAATTAATGCCAATTGAGGGTCGAATGGGTCGCAAGAGTCGATAAAAAATTCTAAATTAAAACAATAAATTTACAACTTCAATCATAGACTCTACACGCATTCTATTTCCACTTGAGAGATAGGTCATTAGCCGAGAGTTTTCTCCTGCTATGTACTTCGTCTTCCAATGCAGAGTTATTTCCTGCCATGTACTTCGTTTTCCAGTCACATATCAAGAGTGACCCAATACCGTCACCTAGGTCACCCCCGTAACTCGTTAGTGACTGCATAGAGACCGATTCCGTCGACTACCAAGACCTTAAGTAACACATAGACAGCATGATGTCCTGCGTCGACCAGGTCACAATGGTCAAAAAGATTTTTCAGAGAAATTGGGGTTAGATATGCATACTAAGAGAAGATACGTAGACGTTATCTTATAGACATGGGTCGAAAGGGTCACATGGGTCGGATGGGTCGGAAGGGTCACATGGGTCGGAAGGCAGGAGTCTGACAGCAAAACAACAAGTCACTTAGGTCGAAAGATAGGAGTCTGACTGCAAACGTCAAATCACATGGGTCAGAAGGGTCACATGGGTCGGAAGACAGGAGTTTGACAGAAAAACGACAAGTCGCATGGGTCGCATGAGGTTGCACGAGGTCCCATGAGTTGCATGAGGTCGCATGGGTTGTATGAGCCGCATGAGTCGCACAAGGGTCATATGTGGCGCATGAGGTCGCATGGATCTGCTGATTCGCACAAGGGGTCATATTGGGTCGCATGAGTCGAATGGGTCCATAAACATGATTCTAATTTAATCCCATTGAGGGTCGCACAAGGGGTCATATTAGGTCGCATGAGTCGAATGGTTTCACGTTTAAAATTGATTCTAATTTACTCCGATTGAGGTTCACACAAAGGGTCATATTGGGTCGTATGAGCCGGATTGTTTTTCGTTTAAACTTGATTTTATTGAGGGTTGACGATTTTATAGATTTCACGTAATTACGAACAATAGATGCAAAATAAGATAATTTCAACGTTTAAATATCGATTACATAAGGTCACAAAGGTTACAAAGGTCACAAAGGTTACAAAGGTCACAAAGGTTACAAAGGTTACAAAAAAGTTACATAAGGTTACATAAGGTCACAAAGGTTACAAAAAAGTTTGAAAAACCATTCAAGAAAAAAAAAGGAAAGAAACAGGTTACATAAGGTCTCAAAGGTCACAAAGTAAAGAGAGTCGTGTGTGACCTTAGGTACCGTGGATACAACACAATGTCTGAGTCCCCCGATTACCAAGACTATGTAATGCGATACCGCACAATCTCCTCCATCCACGTTGTAACTACTTGTGTGTATCTGCATAGAAACTAAGTCCGACGATTACCAAGACCTTGAGTAATAGATAGACAATACGATTCCATGTGTCCACCATGGGACCTTCGTGATGAAGCTCAAAAAGGTCACAAAGGTAACAAAGATTATTTAGATAATTTAGGGTTAGAGACTTAGACGAAGAGAAGAGAGAGATGGGATTCTCCCGATTCATTCTCATCTCAAATGGGTGTTATGGTGAGACTTAGAGAATTTGATGAACCTTTTAATATGGGGGTAACAGAGACGTGTCGCAATGGTCTTGAGTGTGGCATTGGTAAAATAAAAAGCATAGCTAGCACTGGAAAAGCCAACAGTCTGACATCAGTAGCCATTGGCACGATACTCCAAGAAAAAAACTTTCACGATTAATATAGCTTGTATTAGAAAAGCCAGTAGTCTGATATCGAAAAGACTAGTCGCAAGGGTCGCAATGGCCACATGGGTCGAAAGGGTCACAATGGTTGTAATGGCCGAAAGGGTTGCAATGATCGTAATGGTTGCAAGGGTCGTAATAGTCGCAATGGCCGCAAGGGTCGCATGGGTCAAAAGGTCAAAACAATTGCAAGGGTCGCAAAGGTTGAGACGGTCGCAATGTCTGCAAGGGTCGCACGGGTCGAATTATAACGAAGAATTTACCGATTATAATGATGAAAGATAGTAACAAAAGGTTAAATCAAAATAATACAAATACTATAATATTACACACTAGTAAATCTTTCTTTTTTTGAAGTCGGCGTTGTCTCGGTTGTCACGTTCCAAACACTGTCAGTGATGCTGGCATTTGTAGATGGGGTTTGTCTCGACAAAGATGGGGTTTGTCTTCGGTTTTTCTCGATGAAGATGGGGTATTTCTCCGAGCCTCACCAGGTCCAGGATAACGATTCTCTTTAGGCCTTTCACTTTGCCTTTTCTCAGCCAGTATAGGAGGTAGAACCGTAACTTCAGTATATTGAGGAGGAATGTCTCAATCACTGCAATCAGGAATCGGATACACGATTTATTGGTAAGTCAAACACCCTGTCTCCCAAAGGTAGTATGTTGAACATAGATCTGGTATCTTGTGACCTTTACCAACCTTATGTATTGCCGCAATTGCATGACTGCATAGATACTTATCCACATCAAACATTTTGCAGTCGCACGTTGTTTTTTGAAGACTCACTACAAATCTTCTACCCATCTCATTTCTCACCTCATACTCATCACTCACATTGTTCAATTCAATAACATCGTACTTGGATGTCTGTCCAAATTGTTCATGTAACGTTTTCTCAACATAAGGTTTTAACTTTTGAGAATCATCACCAGTAGCTGCTTCTAACCTATACCTATTGAATCATTCCACTGAATGTAGTCACTAATGGCGCCGAGTAAGGGGGTCGCAAAGGGTAAAAGGGTTGCAGAGGTACAAGGGTCGCAGAGGCACAAGGATTACAGAGGGGTACAAGGCTCGCAGAGGCACAAGGGTCGCAGAGGTACAAGAGTCGCAGAGGTACAAGAGTCGCAGCGGTACAAG
The DNA here is from genome assembly GCA_036759665.1 of Gynandropsis gynandra. Lineage (NCBI taxonomy): Eukaryota > Viridiplantae > Streptophyta > Magnoliopsida > Brassicales > Cleomaceae > Gynandropsis > Gynandropsis gynandra. Next base: position 9,354,473 of record CM071860.1, read on the forward strand.
GGTCGTAGAGGTACAAGGGCCGCAGAGGGATACAAGGCTCACAGAGGCACAAGGGTCGCAGAGATACAAGGGTCGCAGAGGGGTACAAGGCTCGCAGAAGCACAAGGGTCGCAGAGGTACAAGGGTTGCAGAGGTACAAGGGTCGCAGAGGGGTACAAAGCTCGCTAAGGTGCAAGGGCCGTAGAGGGGTACAATGGTGGCAGAGGTTAAAGGGTCGCAAAGGGGTACAAGGGTCGCAGAGGTCACAACGGTCACAAAAGTCACAAAAGACATTTTTGTACCTGGCCTTCAAATCATTCAATAGCACTTCAAATTCGTTCTCTGTGTACACTGCTGCATATTTGAAGAACATTTCCGCCACAGTATTACCCTTTGTCTTTCTACAATGCCCTTTATTGGCGTAGCTCTTTATAGTTTACGATATATGACGTGCACAAAAATCATGATCAGCCTTTTTATACACTTGTTTGACTGCTTTGATCAAGCTTTTATGGCGATCAGATATCACAACGACATCACGTCCGTCCGGTATCACCTCTTTCAACCTTGACATAAACCACGTCCATGATTTGTCCTTCTCTATGTGGACTATTCCCCATGCAATAGGATATTGGTGATGTTCACCATCTTGCGCAGTCGCCACAATCAATGCTCCCTTGTAAACTCCTATCAGTAATGGTGCATCCGCGACAACCACTTTACGCATGTATTTCCATCCTCTTATAGCCACTCCGACAGCCATAAAAAGGTATTTGAAGCTTTTCCCATCACTATCAGGGTGAACATTTACGAGAGATCCGGGATTTCTTTCTGTAAACATGTGCAACCACCCTGGAAGCCTCCTATAATGTTCAAAGTAATCGCCACGAATCTCCTTTTGAGCACCACATTTTCCTCTTAATGTCATCAAATATGATACATTGGCATCGTACTTTGCTTTTACATGAGCCATCAATTCTTTTGCTGGAGGTGTTTCATAATTCCTGGCATTTTCCTCATTCAAATAATCCTTAACCAATTGCGATGTACTATTTGTAGCTTCGGTCCATTTAGATACAGGTGAACAGTTATGAATGGGATGGTGTGTTCTCACACTAAATTGTTTGGTATTCAGGATTGCTGCCACGCGTAATTTTCATTTACAACCACTTTCGGTAAACTTGTATCGTACTTTCCACAACTTCGAATCAGATTTCAATGTTGTATATCTAAAGGAAGCTTCAATTGAACCCTTCCTTACAAATGCATGTACATCTTTCTTGCTATCAAACTCTTGCCCAATTTGAAGATGCAATCCATCTTTGAACTCGAAGATATTATTTTCGATGTCTGCCTTCTCGTGAACTACCTTTTTCAAGTTGTTCTCACCATCACCAAACTTATGCTCTATTGGCACATCAGAAGCAACTTTATTACTGACATAAACAACTTCATCAACTACCATATTCATAACACACCCACCATCTTCTCTTAACCCGCTTGTATGTTCACTATCAAAATTATCCGAATCCGAAATATTTATTGTTTTCGTCGGATTACTCCCAACTCTACTTTTGTTGTTTGGACCTACAATAACACAGTCATCATAATCTACAACACCTCCATCCTCACCTTTTTTAGCAATACTTCCAAAAGCAGGAATTAGAGGCTCAATTTCCCTCTCAATTTCGATTTCACACTTCACACTTACCGATTCTATCTCCACATACAGCAGTGGTCGAATTCCTTTTATGCGATCGAACAGATAACAAATAAGATGCTTGTTATTCATTATATATGTTGGCTTCCTATTTTCACAAATATTGGGCAAATAGCTTAACTTCGACTTCGTTGTATTATTTCACACCATCATCTCTGCGCATAACTCATCAATCAGTTCCTGGTATGTCAGACTAACCGGAGGACAATAGAAAAATACTCTCTAGTTTTCCTGAACTCTACCAACTCATTCAGATTCTCCATTTGGGTTTTTCCCATTTACCATCATACAAAAAATAAATCAATGTGATTTCCTCATCCTCCGAATCTATTACACCTGTAACAAAAACATAAAAAGAGGGTAAATTCTGTGTTGCACTGCGACCGTGCGACTCAATGAGACTATGTGACCCAGTGCGACTGTGCGACCCTTGTACCCCCTGCGACCCTTTAGCCCTCTGCGACCCTTTGACCCTTATACGGCCTTTGTACCCCCTACAACCCTTTGACCCCTCTGCGACCCGAGTACCCCTTTTGCAACCCTTGAACCTCTGCGACCCTTGTGCATCTGCGACCTTGTAACTCTGCGACTCTTGTACCCCTGCGACCCTTTGACCCCTTTACCTCTACGACCCTTGTACCCCTGCGACCATTTGACCCCTGCGACCCTTTGACCTTTGATCCCTTTGGCGCCTCGATGAGACTCTGTGACCTAGTGCGACCGTGCGACTCTGTGACCCAGTGCGACCGTGCGACTCTGTGACCCAGTCACTCATTGCGATCATTTGACATTTCAATAAGTATGACTCGTTTTCAATAAACGAGTCTTATATTGACCTAGTGCAACCGTGCGACTACATAAATAATAAAAGAATCGTTTTCATAACTCACAAAAGAAACAAGAAAAACACAAGAGAAACACAAAAAAAACTCACTATACATACCTGGTTTTTCTACGGAACATGCTTAATTGCAAGCTTCTTTATTGACAACAAACGATTTCAACCTATTTGGCAGCGAATCTGATGCCGATTTCAAGCTACTATCGCCGAATCTGTTGTGGTGTAGGAGAACAGTAATTTTTGCGCCATAGGAGAGAGAGAAATCGAGGTATCTGGAAGAGAGAGAAAAATTGTCGACTGATTAAAGGACAAGGGTCATATGGGGTTATCAATATTTTAAGAGTAGATTTGAAGTTGAATTTTTTTTTCAAGGAATAGTATTTTTGAAGTGTTTTAGTCGTACGAGGGTATTTTTGAAGTTACCAACAAGAAAGATAAGAAGAAAAATGAGAAATATGCAACACAAGGAGAAAAGAATCATTATCATTTTTCTGGATTTGTGATTTTTGAAAATTTAAATAGGTGGGATGGCTCACGGCTTTCAAATCGGTTCGTTAAAAGGATCAATTTTACCCAACTTATAGACTCAAACCCATTATAAATGGACGAACTTTGGATCGATTTGCAATCCGATTGATTTTTTAAAGACTTCTAATAGTTTGAAAGAGTTTAGGTATTTTTATTTTAGCCATAAAAGGCTGAATTGTTAAGAATCATGACATATAAAGTCTCACATCTTGTTGATTTTCGGCATAATGTTTCATTGGAGCATCTGAAAATGTTTGGATCGAAATAAAGCTAAATGAAGAGTTGATAATACATTTTTACAATTGTTGCAACGATACTTTCTGAAATCTCACGAAATATTCTAAATATATCAAAAAAATATATTTATAGTATTTAGTTAGATCTTGCAAAATATATTTGTACAAATTAAAGAGATTATTATCACGGAATATAAATCTTAATGAAACTCTGGATAAATAGACTTTTGGCGTTGGTTTTAACCAAATATGCTAATCTACTCACTTTTTGGTGTGTTTTCTTGCATCGTTATATCTTATTGATGAAATTGAATTTTAAAAATTCAACCTATAGTGCATTAAAAAAGTTTCTACTTGGATACCATGAAGGGTCTCTCTCTACCCAAAATAACTAAAAAAAAAGAGTTCTGTAATAATGTAAACATTATCATGTTATAGTGAAGGCATTCAAACAAAATGTCTCTAATTTGATGGATTTGTGATTTTATCTTATAAAGAATTCACATCAATCTCACATAAAACTAGACATAGACATAACAATAACCATTTAAACCATAAGACTCGTAGTTTTTCTTTAAAAATATCATAACAAAAAATCGCGTAACCAAATATGAATAATTGTGGAGTACGAAGCCACATATTCGATTAGGGTTTTCGCATTAATCTTCTCCAGACACGAGAATTAGTCCAAAATAGCCAATTGAAAAGAAAAACAAAACATGGTTTCGACGTGGCCGGACAGGTTCCGAAGTTACTATGGGTTGATAAAGTCAGGAACTTTGACCAAACATTTTCGTGTTGACTTTTGTGTTCCCAAATCAATCTTTTCCTCTTTGTCCCCAAATATAAACCAATTCGTGCATCAAACATAAACCTCTCTCTCTTCATGGAGTCCATCAACAAGACCCTCAAGGGCTACGGCAAAATCTACGACCATGAAAGCCAGACTCATCCTCCATTCTCCCGCAAAACCATTATCGCATTCGCATCCGTCGCTTCTCTCCTCGCCCTCCTCGCCGTCGTCGCTGTCACTGCCGGAGCAATTTCCCGATCACCCAACCGCCTCTTCAAGTCTTCTGAATCTCTAAAGACCGTATGCGCCGTGACTCGGTACCCTGACTTGTGCTTTGACTCCTTATCGTCCGCTCTCTATCAATCGGATCCCAAACGAGTTGACCCGGAATCCATCTTCAAGCTCTCGATCCGAGTCTCCGTCAAGGAGATCTCGACCCTCGTCATGACTTTCCGGTCGATCAACGACTTACCTGAGGACGCAGCGCTCGGCGACTGCGTGAAGCTGTTCGGCGACGCGCTGAGTCAACTCAACGAGACGGTGTCGGCGGCGGAGACGAGCAGAAGGTTGTTCTACGCCTGCGCCTACTAGTGCAGGTAATCCTGGAAAAGGGGATGCGAGTTTAGGTTGTTGGTACTCCAGCGGTGGAGCTGCGTTTAAGTCTGGTTTTGATTCGGTTGACGGAGGAGGTGATCGGAGACTTCAAGACGTGGATCAGCGCCGCCATGACCGACGTGGAGACTTGCTCGGATGGATTGGAAGAGATGGGATCGACAGTGGGTGATCGGATCAAGAAACAGATGGAGACGGCGAAGGAGATGATGAGCAACAGCTTGGCCATTGTTTCTCAGATCACGAAGCTTCTCGAGAAGTTCCATTGAAGATGACGAATCTGCCCTTTCTTTTTTTTTTTTGCAAATCGATGATATTTTTTTCAAATATAAAGTTTCATCCTTTGTAATTATTGTAATCTGTATAATTTGATTTTCTTTTGCGTTAAAAATTCACGATGCGTTTTGTATTACAAGAACTCTTTTCTCACTTTCGACCCCAGATTTATAATTGAGTCAGTTTGCACCCATCCCTACAAAAGCAACTTCACCTGCAAGAAGCATCATATCAGAACGAGTTTCTGCGTCTCCTTGGCGTATTTGATTCTTTCTTCGTTGTCTCCATTAACTGCAGAAAGACAAGCTTTTAAGATTAAGCAAATACTTCAACACTGAGTCCTAACATTTTCATTACAATGAGATGTTTCAGGGTTGATGCATGCGGATTTGTTGATCAGACACAAAGTTGTTATGAAAAGGCAATGGCTTGCCCCTGTACCTGCACAGTAAGGGACCTGATTACTTCTTTTGAAGATTTGTTTTTCTCCGCTTCCTCTCGAGCCATCAGCATTGCTATTTCCAGTTTCTTCGAGGTCGATCCCAGCTCGGTTTGTAGTTGTTTCGTTTTATGGGTTAGGTCTTCCACCTGCATCAGAACAGAATGCACTATGACTTGTCGCAACAACATACATATACGCACAAAGCATAACGGAGGAGGAGGATAAAAGAAGAAAGATCATAACTTTAAGAAGAAAAAAGTACTAACCTGTGCTTTTAATAGTGTTATTTCCTGTTTCAGGCAGTGATTTGGTTTCTTCGGTCCATCCTGAGGCAAATCTGGGTCAGGAAGATCAGTAAAGTCTGAAGTTGTGGCAGCGGAATAGACAGGGCTGGATTTAACCGACAGAGGAAACAACTCGGTGGATGGCCTCTGCGATAACGGGAGAGTAGCAGCAGCTGAATGTCTTATTAGAGAGGAAGTGTCAGATTTGGAAGCATAATGCTTGGAGCGTTGATGGCCTTCTCTTTTGAATGAATCAAAAGACGCGAGCCTTGAAAGTCTACGAACGCCTTTGAGATTCACGCCACCTTTAATATCAGCCTCACTACTACTCGTCTTCATATTTGCAGAATTCATCATCCAGTGGCTTACTCGAGAGCTTTCCCCAAGGAGCTTCGATTCAGGGCTCTTGGATTGTCTCAAAAAATCAAAAGAATCCAATCTGAGAAGTTGACGTTGCTGCGATCTTGCGCCAATGGTTTCTTTTTCATCAATGTCATTACTGGTGGAATGTAAACTAGCGTTGGAACATCCAATATTCCCCGGGAATCCTTCGTAATCTCTAACTCCTTGGAGTTTAACGTAACAGTCATCGCACACACGGAAAGGCTTGTTCAGCTTAGGAGCCATGGCAGCTGCTAAAGATTTCTTGCTAGTGCAAGAATTACAGAAAATGCAGCCACAATTGTAACAGTTGTGGGGTTTCCTCAAGTAATTAAAAGGATTCCGACAAGTGGTGCACCTAGAACTGTCCTTGCTGGAAATTGGATTGTGAAGACAAATGACTGTTGTAAAATTAGAACCACACACAACACTCTTCACCTGTTTCCCTTTCAGAGCTTTGACAAGTGTCGGTATGCCTCTGTCTTCGATGTCTCCATGTCCAAGTTGCCCTTTTGATCCCTTTCCCCAAGTGTAGACCTCAGCCTTCGAATTCAAAACTGCGATATGATGAAAGCCGCAAGCTACCTCTTTAACAGAACTCTTTCCTATACCATCTACAATACAAGCAGGAGGAGGAGGAGGGCTGTTGAGACTTGGATCCGCATTTCCCATAACGTACACTCGTCCAGACGCAGACAGAGTGACTGTAAGGCTTTGCCCACAAGCTACCTGTTGAAAGCTAGTTGTCTCCAGGGCAGTTACACATGAAGGAACTAGCCTAGCTTCTTCATCGCCATGCCCAAGTTTACCCTTCTCTCCATCACCCCAAGTAAAGAGCTTTCCTGACAGAGAGCTACCTGATGTTGAGATCTCGGAAGTAACTTCAACGATAGCAGCTGAGTGCCAAACACCACATGATGTTCTTATCGTTCTGCATCCTCTTAATGCTTCAACTTCTCGAGGTATATTTGTGCTTGTACGATCACCATGGCCCAAAGCTCCAAACGTACCATCCCCAAAGGTAAACAACCTTCCCTCAGATGTCACAACAGCAGTATGCCAAGACCCACATGAGATGCTTCTCACATTTAAGCCTTCCATTGGACCCAATATCCTTACTGGTTTCCAATGGCTGGCTTCGTTACCACATCCAAGGAGGCCAATATTGTGAATTCCATCACCCCATGCGTATAAATCCCCTGTCACTGTAACAGCACATGTATGGAATTCCCCACAATCAGCAAACTCGATTGGCGATCCATCAAGTTCATCGATAAGCTTGGGTTGTGAAATGTCAGAAGAAATGCCGTGGCCTAGCCTCCCACCAGATTCTTCACCCCAGCTATAGATCTGTCCATGCTTTGTAACTAATACAGCATACTTGGTCCCACAAGAAATAGTCTGTGCATCCAATGCAACATGTGATTTCAGGACTTTAGGCAAAAATATATCACTCATTAGATTACAGCTGCTCCCGGCCCTGCGCATATCGCCGTATAATACTCCATTGCCAAAACCTTCCCCCCAAACGAAAACATCACAAAGAGAATCTTCTTGACTAGATGAACTCACAGCACTGGAAAAACTAAATTTTCCTGATTCAACCAGGGAGGACTGACTAGGTGGATTGTCATGACTCTCAGGCGGTGAATTTTGACCTGATTCCTCCTGCGATAACGCCCTTACTACCGCATTTTGTGACAAAACATCCGAAATAACTTTCCCCAGTCTTGGTGGAGTGCTCTTGCATGATCTTGAGACCCTTTCAGTTTCTCCTACCTCCTACCAAAGTGACAGATAAGACACCAGACTGAGTAGGAACCTATTAAAATCTTAAAAAAGAACACCTTGTAAAGAACAAAACCTTGTAGATTGTCTCACTGCTGGCAGAGCTGAAATTTGAAAAAGAGTTCCTGCTCGAGTTAGAGAGTCCAGTGCCATCAGGGAAGAAACTAAGATTGCTTGAATGACTAATCAACTGAGGAGATTTGCCTCGAGAGAGAAGCACACGAAGAGTAGTGATCCAGAACTCAGCTTCATCCTTATCCTTGCATACCTGTCCTTGAAGTTCAACAAAGTCTATCAGGGGTAGGACTATGCCAGATTCTAATACATAGTCATGGATAGAATTTGATATTTCAGTTTGAAATTCGATCGCGTAAATGCTGAAGTTCATCCCATTCGGTGGAACAAAAGGGCTCAGAAAGAGAAATACTAACCAAATCCAAAGAACGGTCACCATATAAAAGAGAAAAAGATTGATATTCCTTCTCTGGTTGAGGGTACCGTCGAAAGACTGCCTGAGGTACAGCAAAAAATATTGTTTAGTTTATATTGAATTGTGCAACAAGTTGTTCTTCCATTAATTCCTTCGGAATTTCCAATATCAGTATAACCAGATGGAAAACAAAACAGCCTGAATGTTACTTACAGTTCGTTGTCCGGGTATGATCTTTGAAACAGAACTCAGTTTAAGCCTTTCCTCTTTTTTGCCACAGTACCACAACAATTGTGTTTCATCCTGAAACATCAATGGAATCCTATTAAGCAATTTGTAGCAAATTCATATCCATAAAGCGTGAAGAAAATCTCACTTCTCCTTTTATACATAATCTAAATATGCTGAATGGTTTAAACTACACGAACGAACACAAAAACCCAGAGAGGATCAAAACAACTTATGGTAGATAAAAACAAGGCAATGGCAACGCACACTTGAGAGCCGGAATGGATAGAACTTGGGTTTTCCCCTACGTCCATACTTGAGAAGATAAGCTCCTTTCTTGAGAATTGCTATGGCCTGCATAGATAACACGGGAAGCTCATTCGTCTTGATCATGAAAATGTAATGAAATCACAATCGCATTGAAGTAACATACCTGATCGTTTTCTCTGTCAGTGCAAGGACTCTTCTGGAAGCAAGCCATTCCAAGCTCTTTGGTATCAAACCCAGAAATTGTGATGTGCAAAAAGAACAACAACAGAGTGGGAAGAGAGAAGCAAACGATCCCAATGCTCGCCCCATATAAAACCCTTTTCCCCTTTGAATCCAAAATTATGATCATCCGACAGATTCATCTATTCTCCGAAGAGAATCTCCGGACATCAAATTTCACCATAAAGATGTGTTTGTCCTAGGGTTTCACATTTCGCAGCTATTTCCATTTCAATTCCACTTGATTTCACCTCCACCAAATCAAAAACCTAATCGTTGTTCGATGTGATTGAGCCCTACCTAGTTTCTTGATCCGCACGCCTAAAGCTCAAATCTTCTGAGCCATTCAAATCGCGAAGGATTGAGAGGAATTTCAACGAGATTCACGTCAGATAACAATTCATACCTCTCGTTTCCCGCCCTCGTTGTTCTTTTCTTTCTATTTTTCCCGCTGACTTTCTCGGGAATCAAACAGCGATTCTGCCTTTCGGAGGGATGGTAGAGACCACAATCAGATTATAGAAACGTTGCTTTCAGATGTATTCCCCTGTTTATGACCAATTTGGTTGTGATTATTATCAATTCCTCGCCAAAATTAGCCATTTTTTTTGGGACAAGGACCATATCATCTACATCATCTATCTATATATAAATATATATATATTTATATACTTTTCGCAAAAGGTGTAAGCTTCTCGGTTCTCACTGAAACACAACCGGTCGCGACCAGTTTCAGCAAATCACCCTTTAGTAATAAAACACGATACCTTGCAAGTGAAGAAACCTTAAAATATGATCGAGGAGCTCGATTCAAGTCTCTTTAAATTCTTCTTAAATGATTGTTAAATATGAAATTGTATCTAATTCAATCTAAAAAAGTTCATAAAGAGTTTAAAATAATACAATTTATACTTATTTAAATCGATCTGTTATTACCTTTAGACTCAACCATGAAGCATAAATCGGTACAAATAAAAATCTAATATAATGTAAATTTGTTGAATCAACCCAAAAATAGGATGATTTCATAAAAGGGTTTGCCTCCACAATTTTGTAGTGCAACGTGTAAAAATCTTATACGATTATTATTTTCCTTGTTGTGTTTCTTTAGCTCATAAAATCAAACATAACATGATTCAAGGCCATCCTCGTTGAAACACAAATGGAACTCCGGCATAGTGACGGTGTCAACGAAAATACATCACTATGTTTCTTTTTTCCCCACCAGTCACTTGCTGTTGCTGCTCTTACCACCGTCTCGAACTTCTTCACTCGCCCTTACCCGATCTTCAAGTACTCGAGACTGCCACGAGTCTGAATCACTGGCATATCTCGGGTGTGGCTTCCTCACAGGCGTTTGACTTTGAGTTTGAGTTGTGTCTGAAATGCAATAGGTTTGGAGATCAGGTTGCACGGGTAGGACAAGAACGGTAGCGGGAGCAGAAGGTTGTTCTACGCCTGCGCCTACTAGTGCAGGTAATCCTGGAAAAGGGGATGCGAGTTTAGGTTGTTGGTACTCCAGCGGTGGAGCTGCGTTTAAGTCTGGTTTTGATTGATTCACCCTCGCTTCTATCTCGGTTTGTAGTTCTGATATTTGGGTCTCAAGCACCCATCTTTCTTCCTTTAGCTCATTCTTCTCCACAGTTACCTACACATTCATAATCATTGAAGAGAAGTGAGAAAAAGGAAAGCAAAACTTTTAAAGAACCATAGTTATTGCAGCACCCATCTAACAGGTTTGAAAATACTAGAATTCGTGTTCAAGGAAAAAGCTTACGTAGTGAGATTCGGACAAAAGAGAAGCTTTCTCCTTCCTGAGGGACTCAATCTGAACAAACGGATCCTTCAAGAACCGTGTTGCTTCACACAGAATAGAGGCTTTCCCATTGTTCGACTGATTGAGTTCTGCAGGCAGAAAAGTGATAAGGTTATTGAACTGACCTGACTCGAGCAAATTCTCTATATATAAGTTTAGATTTTATTGCCCACTAATATATATGTAATCATGTACATAACATATATATTCAAATAGGGACGAACCAGATTCTCATAACATGTCAGGTATTTACAAAGTTCATATTCTAGCCGACGTGAGATTGTACCATCAACGTTGCCAATCCTTCCCTAAAACTGACCATAGCCTACCTACCCGATAGGCTTAAAGACTTAAGAACAAGAGATTGAAGAGATCATAAATATACCGAGGGCATTGGCTAATTCGAGAAAGAGCTCATTCAAATGCTCGCGTTTAAGCTTCTCTCGAGCCGCCTTGTTTATCCTTTTGGGAATTTTATCTTTTGTAGACCTGAATTCAAAATACAGTCATATTAACAAAACCGGCAATCATCCCGCCGAAAGCACCTGAGGGACTCACTGTTGGATAATTAACAATCAAAATCACCCAAATGTCTTATTCAAATTCAATGATATGCAAGCTAACCTGTTGTTAGAGGAATTCATTTGATCACCCACTACTGCAAGAGTTTTCGATCCCATGTTCTCACGAAAAATAACGAAATTCTCCAGCAGAATCACCTGATATTACCAAAACCCAAAAAAGGACATAATATTCAAAACCCTATCCAGATCCCTCTTACAGATTCGAAAGAACCAAAGTAACTGCTTCATCTCCACAATTTTCTATTAAAAAAACACACCGAAAACAACTGCAGAACAAGAAGAGGTTAAGGAAATCTACCCCTCCCAACACAGCTCCGGCAAATGAATTCTCAAAGTGGGCAAAGTGATGAAGAGAAACTCAAAAGGGTTCGAGATTCTGACGAGGAATAGAGGAGCAGAGGAGAACATGAACAGAAGAAGCGTGTGGGGAGAAGAAAGAGAATTGAAGGATGAGCGTGGAGAACACGCGCAAAGTGGTGCGATGGGAAGGGGACACGTGAGGCCGGCATGTGGCTTTCGCTTTTCGTATTTTGTCGTTTCACGTTACGTCGCGTGCCACTACTCGGGTCGTTGATTATGGACACGTCACCTATTCTTAAGCTTATAAATTTAGCATTAATTCATCATAATGCTTATACAATAATTCTCCAATACCGATTGTTGCTGATGTAAAACTCGGTTTCGGCGGTCGTCTAAACTTTGTCTAGATGCTCGGTCGTAAAAAATTGCCCCGAAACCTATAAATCATTTGAATTAGACGGTCGGCTATTAGTCGGTATGGTGTCACCGTTTGGACGGTCGACTAATACGTGCGGTTTTTTAAAAAAAATATTATCTTAAAACAGCGCCGTTTTGAGTAATAAGAAAGACACATAGATGAAACGAAACCTTTTCTCCTCTTCGTCGTTTCTCCTCTCGCCCTTCGTCGCTTCCCTCTCACTCTTCTTGCTGAGCGTCGCTTCTCCTCTCATCGTTCTCCTCTCGCTCTTCTTTTTGACCGTTGCTTCTCCTTTCGCTCTTCCCGTTGATTGTTGTTTATCCACGGTCGTGTTCTCCTCTCGTTTCAACCGGCCAGCTCCTCAAGTCTCGCCATTCTCCTCCTCATGTATACCATCGAAACCAAAGTCGTCGTTCGGCTAGGTAGCAACTTTCGTCGAAACCATAATCTTCGTTTGATGGTTAATTAATTGATTTATGCATTATGATTAATTAATTGGCCTCCTCCATGATTGTTAATTGACTCAACAGTGGGTAGATTAAGATTAGGATGGTTAATTCATTTGATTGTTAGAACAATATTAATTTGAAACTTTTTTTAATGTAGATTTGATTGTAAAAGATTCATGGATTCATCTTCAGCATCGACCACTAAATTTTCTACAACGGAAGTGACATCTTCTACATTGAAGAAACGTAATTCGAAAGATATTGCATGGGAATATAGATTTTATGTGATCAGCTTAATTCCGAAAAAATCATGTGTCAATTATGTGAAAAAGTGATGTCGGGAGGTGCACATAGGATGAAAGAACATATTGGTCATATTAAGGGTAATGTTGCTAGTTGTCCTAAAGCTTCAGAAGAAGATATAAAAAATGCAAGAAGGTTGTGTTGGAAGTAAGAGACAAGAAAAGTAAAAGGAAACAAAAAGATAGAGTATTTAGAGCACAAGTGGATATTGATGGGCAACATGAAATCAATGAATTGAGAGAATTGGAAAATGATGGATTGATTCATTATCTTAGTCCGATGGATAAATTTACTAATCCCATCAATTTCGAGTCTTCGTTGAGCAAGAAAACAAGACAACAAAACATAAATGAAACTCTTTTCAAGGAAATAACACACAATGTTCGTGAACTCTGTGCTAGGTGGTTGTATGAATCGGGTATTGCAATGAATGCTATTAATAATGATAGCTTTCTAATGTTTGTTGAGATGCTTGGATAGTTTGGTCTTGGTTGGTTACCTCCAAGTCAACATCAATTAAGGGTGTCATTGTTAAAAGACAATGTTCAAATGACCAAAAATTTGTTAAAGAGACACGGAGAAAAATAGCGTTGAAGTGGTTGTTCTGTGATGACAGATGTTTGGAGTGATAAAAAGAGGAGGAGTATCATGAACTTTTGTGTCAATTCCAAGATAGGTACTTGTTTCTTATCTTCAAAGGATGTTTCAAAATATTTTCATACAAGTGAATATATCTTTGAGTATATAGATAAATGCATTGATGAGGTTGGTGTAGAAAATGTTGTTCAAGTAATAACTAACAATGCAACTAATAATTTGGGAGCTTAGAGGCTTTTGAAGGAAAAGAGGCCTAACATATTTTGGAGTGGTTGTGCTGTTCATGTTATTGATCTATTTCTTGAAGAGATTTCGAAGTTGGTAGAGTACAAGGAGATAATTGATCAATGTAAAGCTCTAACCATTTTTTTGTATGCTCATACTATGATTTTGCAGTTGATGAGAACCTTTACAAGTGGAAGAGATATTGTGAAGCACGGAATTACGAGATTCATATCATGCTTCATTACATTAGGAAGTTTGATTGAGAAGAAACTAAAAGTCAGAGGGGAAAACGTGCTTATGAGATTGTGATGAGCACTCGATTTTGGTCTCGCGTTATATCTCTTTATAAGATATTTATTCCTTTGGTTAGAGTGCTTTAGATTGTTGACGGGGACAAAAAACCTTCTATGGGTTTTGTTTATGGAGAGATTTTAGTTGCAAAAAAATGCAATCAAGGAGACTATGGGAAATTTGGAGCGCAATTATGGAGGTATTCTAAATATCATTGATGAAAAAGGCAAAGGTCGATTGGATAGCCCATTGCATTTATCTGCTTACCTTTTAAACTCGTTCTCGTTTACAAAAATCCAAGTATTGCTTTCGAGCGCATTGTTATGAACGAGGTATTCTAAATTTGGACCGCAATTATGGAGGTATTCTACAAAAATTCAAGTATTGCTTTCGAGCGTATTGTTATGAACGAGGTATTCTAAATTTGGAGCACAATTGTGGAGGTATTCTAAATATTATTGATGAAAAATGCAAAGGTCGGTTGGATTGTGCATTGCATTTGTCTGCTTATCTTTTAAATCTGTTTTACGTCTACAAAAATCCAAGTATTTCTTTCGAGCGTATTGTTATGAACGAATTTTTATCTAGTGTTGAAACATTTTATCATGTTGGCTATGCGAAGCAAGACATTGTTGTGAATGTAGAGTTCAACATGTACAAAAACAAAGAAGGTGTTTTTGGAAAGACTTTGGCGTTGAAAGCATGTGAAGTGAACGATGAGAAATTTGATCTAGGTCTGTTTCTTTCAACGATGGTGGCGACTTTGGTAATTTTATTTTTTTAGCACATTGGTAGGCAACATATGGATATCATGTTCCACATTTACAAAGTATGGCAATGCGAACTCTTACCTTAACTTCAAGTTCATCCGGTTATGAACGGAATTGGAGTAGCTTTGCAGGGGTTTGTGCTTCGAAACTTCAATTAATTTTATATTTGTTTATATTGATATTCTAATTGGTTGTTTTGTTTGTTTTCTAGATACATCCAAAGAAAAGGAACCGACTTAATATTAGTCGATTTAATGATCTAGTCTTTGTACAATTCAATGCAAAGTTGTTCAACAAGCGTAAAAGGGTTGAAAATACAAAAGTTGATGTTCTCTTGGCTAGTGATTCTATCAATGTTCAGTCATGGCTTTTGAAGAAGATCTCGATGATATGATAGATGATAATGCTTCACAAGTTCCTACAAGTTTGAATATTGAAGAGAATGATATTGAATTGGAAGAGTTTTTTTGTGATTTGCTTGACGTCGACTACAGACCACGCGAAGAGGTGGATATTTAATTGGAGAGCAAGTATTAGATGTTTAGATCTTTAATATTTTGTTATTTTTATATTATGGATGGTTAATGAATTTGTACTTCTTTATGTTATGGTTTTGTAAGACTTTATATTTTATGTGTGATATTTTGTTTATGTTATATGTTTTTTTGTATTTGCATAACTTTAAAAATCTAATTTATAGAAAAAATAAAAAACGTCTAGTCGCCGACTAATTCGACTAGTCGCCGACTAATTCGACTAGTCGTTACGTGCTGACGGACTGCCCGACTAGCGCCTAGCGACTTCTACAACACTGCTATATATGTATATATATATATATGGCAAAAATATTTTTTATTATATTTTTTATTTTTAAAAGCTATTAAAGTTATATATCAATTATTTTTATATAAATTATTATGATTATGTTTAATATATATATATATATATATAAATAATAAAAATAATTGTAAATTAAACTATAATAATGAATATATACAATAAAATTATATTCACATGATGATTGTTTTATACTTTAATTTGATATATATATATATATATATATTTAAAATAATTATTATGACGGTTTTATAATTTTTAATAAATATATGTGAAAATAATTATAGTAATTTTTATATTATTATCAAAACAATACTACAATTTACTTATAAAAATGAAAAATAATTTTATAAATAATTATACTATAATATGTTCACGGTGATTTTATGACATGCTACTTAATAAAATTAAATAATACATGTGTGTTGTGCGGTTTTGGAATAATTACATTATATAGTTTCAAACGTTGTATATAATTCTTTAATTCAAATATTTAATGATATTTGATATATGTATCGGTTAATACAAACGCATGAATTCTAATTTTTGATGTAAACAATAGATTTATAAGACGTAATGTAAACTATCAACGCCATTTGTTCATAATATCATTGAAATTTAAAATTTTAATATGTTAGAGGTGGTGATTGCATGATTTTGAACCGGAAGTTTTCACATGATTTGAGGACTAAATTTAATTTATAACGTGATTTAAAAATAATTATTGAGATATGTACATATTTTTTGAATCTTTAAAATTTACTTATTTTTGAATTCCTTGATTGTCTTTAGATTTTGATTGGTGTAGATGTTTATGGAGCATAACAGTTGAAGTGTTAACAAACCTGATTGATACATTTACAAATGATAATTACACAACGATATGAACAAAAAAATATATATTATTTAACAGAAGTGGTATTTTTTTAATACTATTGATCACATGAGAATAACACATGTTACGATCATGATTGTTTTCTTGATAATCATTTGAGCAATATTTGAATGAAAATGCATAGTAAGTCCATCCCATATCGATTTTTTTACATCTTTTCTATATTGAAATAATTTAAGCAAGGTAAGTAAATTATTGCGGAAGAAATAACATAATAGATTAATGGAGCAACAATATTAAATACGTAACCTTTAATAACAACCAAATTTCTATTTTTTTATCACATGTAGGTAGCCGAAAGTTTGATCCTTGCATAACTATTAGAATCCAACAACATCTACAACTTAGAAAAATTAATTATATAAGTTTAGTAGCAAAGAAATAATATTATTGATTCATTGCAAAACTACTTACCCGGTAAAAATTCTGTGTGATTAACCAATCCAACCAATACTCGAAAATGAATGTGTCCTGAATTTGTATTTGAGAATCGCATGAATATCATCATCGATTTTTTCGACAACAATATTCTGTTTAAAACATATGCACATATTGTTATTGGTTAAGTTGTATTTACCAAAATTTTGCAGTATTGATGAAGTTTTAAGGATGAGATGTAATATTGCAAAACTTTATTGGTTGACTTGTATGGATAAATTTTGGTAACACTTTTTGTTTATCCATACTGCAAAACTTTATTGGTTAACTTGTATTTACCAAAATTTTGCACGTTAATGTTTTAAGGATGTATTTGTTAACATCGACAATAGATATACGTCTTTCAATAGTAGTTTTCTACAATATATCATATACATAATGATGAAAGATATTTGTAGAATGTGTAATAAGGATATACATTAACATAATTTACGGTTTTACTGAGAAATAAAAAAAAAACAAGTCCAAGTAAACTATTGTTAATAAAAGTTTTTCATCTGCACAGAATTCTTAAAAAAAGCGCCCTAAAATTCGTTGTTCTATAGCATGTGATGTAATAGATCCATGATTTGCTACGTTGTCAATGTCTCTCAAGTAGTAAAGAAAAATTCATAGTGTAATTTCTTAATGATATAAAGGTGATCATGTGTAATGTGGTTGATGTGTGTCGAGATATTCTCGTTAATTTTAGAAATAAAATCGAAAGTAAGTAATTAATCAATATAAATGATTTTAATGACATTTCAATTATTTTAAATATAAATTATAAGGATGTAAATTGACACTCGCCTTAATATTTGTGTAAACCCTTAAAAATTTTCTATAAATAATTTATTTCAGCCGGTTCTCGATCAGAGCAATTGGCCTGATCAACGATTCTCAACCCATGAACGAAAGTCACACGCGATTGGCCTATATATAATTGATCGTGACTAAAAACTGGTTTTGGTAAATATAATCTTATTTATTTCAAGCTTTATCCTTACTACAAAAAATAGGTCATTTCAACCGGACATATCCGTTGGAAATGACAAAATTTCCTTTGGTAATGACCTTTTCCCACGGATTTCTAACCGTTGGGAAACGATCATTGAAAAATCAAAACCTTTACGATTTGCAACGGCATTTCAATGGATAATATCCGTTGATTGTTTTCAAGGGATTGTAATGGATATATCCGTTGAAAGTTTCAACGGATTCTCGTTACAAAGTTTCAACAGACACCCGTTGACACTTTGTCTACAACGGACATCCATTGAACTTGATGGCAGGACTTAGCAACGTATACTCATTGGAAAAGAAATGGTGGAAATTTTAAAATATTCCAACAGGCATCCGTTGGTAGTTTGACGATTTAATTTAAAAATAAATATAAATTTTTTTTTAATATATATATAATTTATACAAAATTAAAAAAAACGGATATGCTACATTTCATCTAAACAAGTACCATCGTCTTCATCCTCGTACTGACAAATGGCTCGTGAAGGGGTTGCATCGGAGTCGATGATCGGTTCTTGTCTATCCGTTATTGCCCTCGTCGATGGTGGTGGTTGATACGCTCGATAGATCATCAACTCGATGACACTATCCATATGACGCATATGCGCTCGTATTTCTTGAAGCTTAGATTGTGTTTCTTAAAGAGTATCTTGCATTGCTCGAAGAGTATCTTGTGTTGTTCGAAAAGTAGTTTCGAGCTGCTCGATGAATCTTTCTTGGTAAATGTCTCTTGCATTGTGGGGGTACCGTTGTGGCGTCTTCAATTATACCTTTTTGTTGAGCACTTAGATCGTATATAAGCTCCTTATACGGTCTAACAGATTGCAATATAAACAAATTAAAGTTAGCATATATCAATTTAAAATATTTATATAATTAAAGAATTATTATAAAAATGATGTTATTATATACCTATAAATAAATTTTATCTTTTTGTAAAGGACTAAAATCGTTGGGAGTTGAACCGATCGCTTGTGATTGATATGTGATCTTCTCCGTCACACCTTTCACCGACCGCTTTGTCCGGGGGTCAACAAATTCAGGTTCGTCAATTCTCTTCTCTATATCTCCATCTGTAAAATTATAATAATATGATTAGTTAACAATTTATATAAAATCAATTGAAATAATAAATGTAAATATTTCTTAACAATTCTTTATTTCTTTTCAAAAACGACTTGGATCCCGATGTATGGCGATGCAGACCATCCTCATGAACTTTCTCGTTGTACATACATTTTTGCCTTCTCCTTTTTGGTCTTGAAATTCTATGACTCCCAATGATTGACGAGTTGGTTGAATAACTCGTCCATTGTTCATGTTGATTTGGCGTTCCTCTTATAATAGTTGAGTTTGGTGTTTTTCATCAACAAATGTAACTGCGCTTGCATATCGCGTATCCAAGCGATATAGATGTGTGGTGTGTCCTTCTTCTATCATCTATATGCGCGCTAAAAATTTAAATAAATTAATTTACGAATAAATTCGATAATAATTTTAAATTCATTCTTATATTAAATACACTTTTGATAAATGTACACCACCATCGGTGGCGTATAACTTCTGGGGTCACCTGCAAAGAGTAATAAAGTTTGTCTTGTAAAGAACCTTGGATGATGTTGTTGTTTGTGTGTTTAAGAACATCATCCACTTAAAACCTACACATGTAAAAAAAATCATTAAACAATAGTAATAATTAACTGAAATATCAATATTTTAAATAAATAATATTTTACCATAACGTCTCGTCAAGATGTTCGGGATCAATAATAGAAATAATAGGACGCTCGTCGAAAGTATCCATCAAAGTGTCAGTATCCACAATATCATCTTCTTCATCAAATATTGGTAGCGTCTATATAGGTGAAGGATGTCGATATGATGGCAGAGGTGATCATCTCGTTTTCATACGTATTTCTTGCACGATTTAGGAGACGTTTTTGATACATATGTGATGTTTTACGTATGATTTCGTATCTGTTTTACTTGCTTTCGTGCTTTTCATGTTCTTACAGGTTTTTACGCGTATTTGGACTATTTTGGAGCTAAAGGAACATGCACGGAGCTAAGGAGCAACTTGGGGAATCATCACGGGACAAACGGGACGAGATTGAGCATGGAAAAGCCTCACCCGGTCGGGCACAACCCTTGCACGATCGGGCAAAACCTACGGCCAATTGTGTGGACCATTTAGCACGACTCGGGCAAGCATTTAGGACCATTTTGCCTTGTGCCCGAGCGGGCACACATGCCATGCCCGATCGGGCACCATTCCAGCACCACAGGACGCGC
>CM071860.1:9377864-9397409 GCA_036759665.1 Gynandropsis gynandra
AAATTCAACGTTATATAAAAAAAGATAAAGCAAAATAACAACATACTTTGAGAAAGTGTATGTGTATCCTTGAATGAAAGCACATCTCATTCTCCTCCATTATTTGTGTCCGATAAGCTGAAAATCAAAAATTAAATTATAAGTTCAATATTATATAAAACGATAAAATGAAATAAGAAGAACATACCTTGAGAAAGTGTATCCATGAACTCATTTTCCTCCATTATTTGTTGAAGACTCATAGTTGTATCAATACGAAATGATGATCGCAACCAATTTTGCGACAAAATCAATGCTTCAACCATATTAGGATTCAATGTGCTTCTATATTGGTCTAAGATACGTCATCCGGTACTAAATGCCGACTCGGATGCAACTGTAGACCATATTCACTAGACTCAGAGAGAATAAAAGCTAATCAAACCTAATCATAGATATTGTTGTACAAACCATAATTTTTCACTATGTATCATACTATCTAAACCCAGCGTCAAAGGAAGTGTATTCATTTTACTCGTGTTGGGTTCAAATTCAGTAGGAAAACACAGGTAGGTCCATCTTGAAGAAGACTCAAATACTGCCAAACTAATTCGTAACTTTGAACTTCAACTAAGAACCGAATTCGAGGAATTTGGCTTGCATTGCCTCTAAAACAAAGTCCATACTAGTCGAGGAGTTCAAGTTCATGATTAAGTAAACTGATCAACAACAAAATCAGCAATGATCTCACTTACTAATTAACAATGAGTTCTTTAAACCACATACATTCAACTTAATCAACATTATTTTCGTAAAAAGGACGTCTTCAGAAGATTAGAACCATAAACAAGAACCTGGGTAACAAGCTGGTGAGGCTGCAACAGAGGATCCGTTGAAGCCCTTGATCTCGAACTGGAGGAGGAGACTGTGTGCGGTGGGTAGAGTAACGGCGGTGAAGGATTGAGCAGATGGTGGAGGAGACTGCCAGCAGGGGACGGACGTCACGGCACACGGAGTCGGCGGCGGGTGAGGAGGAGTAGTCGGCCGGCAGTGCGAGAAACAGACAGTCGGCCGACGGTGGTGAGAGATGACTACGTGCAGCGGTGGGTAGAGAGAGTAACCAGTAGGGGAGGGAGAGAAAGTAAAAAGGAAAACTGTTCTTAGAAAAAAACCCTAAAATTAATTCGGGTTCCTCGGGTTGAACTCGAACCCGGACCGGACCGATCCGAACCCAAACGGGTTCTAAAATCTGAACCCATATGGGTTTTTAGGGTTACCCGTTTCGTAAACGATCGGGTTTTTCGGGTCGATCCGGGTCGGTCCGATCCGGGTAACCCGGATTGGCCACCCCTAATTTTTAATATATAATATAAGGTGATTCCAAATATAAAAAATAGAAAAAGATGATTCCGAATGGATTTGGTCATCCATGGAACATGGTTGCCGGCGTGTGCCGCGCACGTGCCCTCAGACTTCACATCAGATCGTAGTCAACACCACCCTCATCCAGTTCTTTTTTTCTTTTTTTAAAATGTGAATATCAATATGATTAATAACTGAAAAAACGAAAGCAGTAATGCATTCATAAGTGGACTCATCGTTCATTGGGCCCAAATCATTGGCCCGATATCTTACATGTGTTGAGTAGTTCTGTCGAGTTCATGCATTTATGTTTCGTACGATTTGGATGAAATTACTAGTATTCTTAATTATTTTAATTTATTGTTTATATTTTTATTATTATAAAAATTTACTTTGGTTTCAGATATAATGATGTATATAGAATAAAATAAATACATAATTTTATACATGTGTTGAGTAGTTTTGTCGAGTTCATGCATTTATGTTTTGTACAATTTAGAAGAAATTATTAGAATTCTTAATTATTTTAATTTTTATTGTTTATATTATTATTATACAATTTTACTTTGGTTCCGGATATAATGATGTATATATAGAATCAAATAAATACATAATTTGTTTGGTGTTGAAAAGCTAATAATAATATTATGATCGTGTGTGTATATATATATATATGATATAGATGTGGATATGTGTTACATAATTGTATATGAGTATATTTATTATTATACGTATATATACCACTGTTACAAATTAACGATTTAGGGACGGATTAAGGATGGAAAACAATAATCCGCAAACGAACATCACCAAATAAATATTGTCTGCAATTCGTCTGTAAACCGTCTGTAATTCCCGACTACATGACTGTCCGCAAATCGACGGGAAAAGAGACCAATATGCGGACGAAAGGTTGTCGGGAAAACGTTGTAAAGTTTGCGGACGACTTGAGGATGGTATTTTCCTTCCGGAATTGTTTTTAAAAATAACATAATAATTAAAGTTTGTAATACAATTAATTAGAATTAAATTCATAATTTTAAAATATAATAATTAATTAATGTTTACACATAATTAACGTATATTACAAAAATGCCAGTGGTATTTCCGAATTATCGTCATAGCAATCATTGTTCTCGCACGCATCCCAATTGATGAAAGGCATTTGCTCCTTCAGCATGCTCATTGATAACACGTAGAGTGTATCAGTTTTAGGCTAGATATTTGCATCATTTTCGCATAGATTTCATAGCACGAGTTACAAATCTGATACACATGTTCTTTATATACGCTCGTTTTGTTGGTTTTCAGGTTTTAAGGTGACAAGGTCTAAACAAGCGTTAAAATGCAAATTCCTGGATTAAACCGCATATATTGGAAGCTACAAATCACTCAGAGCAAAATTCAGGCCACGGAACCAATTGGAACACCCAAACTTCGAGCGAAATGAGCAAAGCACAGAATGAAAGACGCCCACTCGAGCAAGGATGCTACCCGCTCGGGCAAAAGTTACGGGGATAATTACAGAAGACTTCACACGACCCGGGCACGAAGAGAACATGATCGGGTGATTTAGCTCGCTCAGGTAGTGTGAGGAGCCCGCTCGGGCTGCAATTAGGACTGAAAATCCCCGAAACAAAACACGAGTCGGGCTGGTAAACCACATGGTCGGGTACTATTGCCCGCTCGGGCTGGACACTCTGCACGATCGGGCTGCCTTCTGCACGACCAGGTGAAACTTGTGCCCGTGCGGGCCGTCTTTCTCGTAACAACTTGTTTTAAGATTTTGAACGAGCAAAAGAGAGGAGTGAATCAGTTCCAGAGACAAGCGGGCGACGACTAGGGCAAGGAAAGGCTTGAAACTCATCAGGAAATGCTTAAGAGAAGCTGGAGAAGGAGAGAAGCATCAATCCGTACTTCGGTAACAAGATAGGGAAGATCGAGGAATCGTATTTCCTAGTTTTTCATGTTTAGGATTGTGTTATCTTGTTTGACAGTAAAATTCATTAGTGAGTAGATTCCCAATTATGGGCTAAGGATATCGGATTTGTAATGGATGTGCGAATTATGCGTTAATGCTTAGATTTATCGAACTTTTCTTGATATTCGGTTTTACAATCAACATCGTAAACGTTCATACTAGTGTTGCCCGCTCAGTAACTTAGGAATTCGTGTTTTGCTGGAAGGTTAAAATATGAATCCGGAAATGTTGATTGTAGATTAAGTTTGATTAATGAGAATCTGACCGGTCGGTTAATCTACTTAGGAATTAGGATTGCGCGCTTAACGCTATTGTAATCACGAATTAATCGCTGCTGGAAGGTAAGATTGCACGTAATTATGGTTAGGAGGTTTAGGTTCGGCAGAATCATTCCTCATCTTAGAGCATGAATTCCCCGTTTTCAAGATAGTTCGATAGGTTTATGATCCCTTGTTATTACATCCTTGCAATTCCTGGTATCCCGAGGTCTGTAGTGTTCTTAATTGTCAAGTCTTCCGCATCTTTCCATCGTTGTCACCATTTATCTTAGTGTTTTAGAGATTTACATCACGTCATCATCTATTTCATCCCGTCTTAGGTTAGTCATATTCTTAGAATAGACTGCATTAGTCCCCAGAGTTCGACCCTGGTACTACACGAACCGTATACTTGCGGTAGAGTGGTCTAGGAAATATTAAAGCTCTGATTTCCGATCATCAAGTTTTTGGCGCCGTTTCCGGGGACTAATTACGGCCTAGATTAGGAATTATCTAGATTAAGATTTAGTCCTTTCCGGAGTCAGTCATTTTTCAGCATTTTCTTTTCTTTTTCTTTTATCGACACTACAAGAAAATTCGGATTTCGGGACTGAATTTGCGGACTGAGTAATCCGTCCCTAAATTTAGGGACAGATTAGGGACTACTTAAGGACGGAAAAATAAATCCGTCCCTAATCCGTCCGTAAATTTGCAGACCGCGAATGCCAGTCCGCAAATTGCGGACCGATTCAATGCCAGTCCGTAATTTGCGGACCGATTCAATTCCAGTCCACAAATTGCGGACGGTTTGGGGACCGATTCAATGCCAGTCCGCAATTTGTGGACCGATTCAATGCCAGTCCGCAAATTGCAGACGTATTCGAGACGGTTCGTTGGGAAATATCAATCTCAGTCCGCAATCCGTCCAGAATCGGTCTTCAAATTTTCTATTTAATCACTCATCATCTACCCATTTCTCACACATAAAACTCATATATTCCTCTTTATATCTTGTTATTGTTTGTGATTATAATGGCATCGTCGTCGAGATCGAATATTTTCGTTTCGAGACAGTGGATGTATAGAAGAATTGATCCGGAAACTCAAAGTGTATCGAAGGAGTTTGTAGAAGGCGACAAATCAACAAGTTTATAGAGAAAACGGTAAGTTGGTTTGTCCATGCGTGAAATGTAAAAATGAAAAATTCGTTAATGAGATAACCGTTTGGAATCATCTCTATTTAAGAGGGTTTACTCCAAATTATTTTATTTGGTTATCTCATGGAGAGAATTTTGCACCACAACCCAGTAATGTTGTGGAAAATTTTAGTAGGGGTATCGTAAATCATGAAGTGTCTCAGACTTTTCAAGATGTAGAAAACCCTTATGTAGAAATGGTGCAAAATGCGTTCGTGGAAAGAAACGAATATGAAAATATTGAAGAAGATCCGAATGAAGAAGCAAAAACTTTTTTTGAAATGTTAGAAAGTGCTAGGCATCCACTCTATGATGGTTGTAGAAGTGGTCTATCACGGTTGCCTTTATCTGCACGGTTAATGAATTTGAAGACAGAAAATAATCTTTCTCAGAATTGTATGGATTCTATATCGCAATTAGTAAGAGATTATTTGCCCGAAGATAATAATGCTGTCGAGTCATATTATGAAACAAAGAAGATGATGAGATCATTGGATTTATCGCCGTATCAAAAGATTGATGTTTGCCAAGACAACTGTATGATTTTCTGGAAAGAAACTTCGGACTTGATCAATTGTCGATTTTGTGGAAAAGATCGATTTTATTTGACAAGAAATGGAAAATCGGTTTTGTTTCGTCGTATGTGGTATTTACCAATTACAGACAGGATAAAAAGATTGTATCAATCGGAGAAGATCGCAAGCGACATGAGATGGCATGCCGAGCATTCAAGTCCTGACGGAGAAATGTGTCATCCCTCAGATGGTGAGGCGTGGAAACATTTTAACAAGGTATATCCTGATTTTGCAGCTGAGAGTCGAAATGTTTATTTAGGGCTTTGCACTGATTGTTTTAATCCATTCGGGATGTCTGGGAGAAATTATTCGTTGTGGCCAGTTATTATGACACTGTATAATTTACCACCAGATATGTGCATGAAGCGTGAGTTTTTGTTCTTAACAATATTGATTCCCGGGCCTATTCATTCGAAAAGAAGTTTGGATATATTTCTTCAACCACTAATTGAATGAATTATGGAAGGGAGTTCCGCCGTACAATGTTTCGAGATGACAAAATTTTATATTACGAGGTGCTCTAATGTGGACAATAAGTGATTTTCCAACTTATGGTATGCTATCTGGGTGGACAACGCATGGTCGATTGGCTTGTCCATATTGCATGGAGGAAACAGTTGCTTTTCAGTTGAAGTATGGATGAAAGACGAGTTGGTTTGATTGTCATCACCGGTTTCTTCCTTCTGATGATACATTACGACGCAACAAGAGGAATTTTAGAAGGAATGTTGTTGTGCGGAAATCTCCTCCTCCAATTTTGACCGGCGAAGAGATATTGTCTGAACGACTTCTCGCTTTGGGTATTCCTAGGAGTATAGATTGCGGAGGAAACAATCATCCGAGAATTGATGTTTATGGAATTACCCATAATTGGTACAAGAAGAGCATATTTTGGGATCTTCCGTATTGGAAAAATCTGAGGCTTCGCCACAATCTTGATGTCATGCACATAGAGAAAAAAATTTTCGATAATATCATCAATACAGTAATGAATGTCACAGGAAAAACGAAGGATAACATTAAATCACGGAAGGATCTCGCAGAGTATTGCTCACGGAAGGAGTTACATATAAGTGGAGATGGTAAAGCTCCAGTTCCGATATTCAGATTGTCTAATGAGGAAAAATATAAATTTTTGAATTGGTTGAAGGAAGACGTGAAATTTGCTGATGGTTATGCATCTAACATCGGAAGGTGCATCGATATTCATAGAGGAAAGTTATCAGGGATGAAAAGTCACGATTGTCATGTATTCATACAACAACTACTTCCCATATGTTTTTCTGAATTGATGGACAAGCATGCACACGAATCAATTGGAGGTAACATGATTATTTTAAATAGTATAATTAGTGATTAATAATTTATAGAAATATTAATTGTAAAATAAACTAATTAATATACTTGAATTTTCAGATATTGGCATATTTTTTCGAGATTTATGTGCGAGAAACTTAAGCGTAGATGTGGTTCGTAGACTTAAAAGTAACATTGTAACAGTACTATGCAATTTGGAGAAGATTTTCCCACCATCAATGTTTGATGTTATGGAGCATCTGACAGTTCATCTACCACACGAAGCCGCATTAGGAGGTCCAGTTCAATTTCGTTGGATGTATCCATTCGAGCGATTTATGTTCCATTTGAAGAAAAAAGCCAAACAAAAAGCTCGTCTAGAGGGTTCAATTGTTGAACAATACGTGAATGAGGAGATATCAATCTTCATTTCTTACTACTTCGAACCACATGTTCAAACGTGAAGTAGAAATCCAGACAGATGTTTTGATGGTGGTGTGGCATTTTCATATCCAGTATCAGATGTTCCAGATATTTTTTGTGGGGTTGGTCGAACATCTGGTAAGGCGAAAGAGATATGGTAATCACAACGAGATCTACACATCGCACATACGTATGTTTTACTCAATTGTGAATATCTACGGCCTTTTGAAAGGTAATATCCTATAAATATATAGATTCAATTGCGTATGCGTATTTTATTGTTAATATATTAACATAATGTTTCTGACATTATTCAGGATGTTCGATGATGTGTTGAAGAATACATACATGAATATTGATGAATCTCAACTCCAAGAGCTTAAAGAAAGAGATTTCTCCACATGGATAAGACAATATGTAAGTAAATGATAGATATATATTATTGTTAAATGAAGAGATTTCTCCAAAGGGATAAGACGTTTATATCGATGATTGTTTTCATTATGCAGATTGGGATTGACAATCACCCGTTATGGCTACGCGATCTTGTTAAAGGACCAACTCTAAAAGTTACGAGTTGTCCCATGTATTTTACACGTGGTTACCACTTTCATACTTACGAGCACGGAAAATCGAAGTCAACTATGAACTACGGTGTATGTGTGAAAGGTGAAAGCTATTGTGAATCGACCGACGAACCAGATTTTTATGGGATTTTGAAAGACATTTTGCAATTGGAATATCCAGGTATTAATACTAATAATCCAAAAAATTTCCTTTCGATACCACGTTTGTTATATTTTCGAATATTGTGACTTATATTTGCCATTTTTTGTAGGTTACGTCGGTTTAAGAGTGATGTTATTCCGATGTGATTGGTTCGATCCAATAAATGGGCGCGGAACAAGAATAAACAAATTAGGTGTTGTAGAAATTAATTCTACAAGAAGAGATGCAAAATACGAGCCTTTTATTCTTGCATCACAAGCCGATCAAGTTTGTTATGTTTCATATCCACATATCAGATGATCTTCAGGTAAGGGGTAAATTTATCGACAACACAGAAGAACAACAATTGGCCATGCAACAACAAACCACCGAGATTGTTGCTATTGATGAAGTTACAATTGAAGCATTGACACATGGTGAAGTCGAAGAAATTGAAGATGAAACGATAGAAGGAAACGAAGAAGATGAAGAATTTAAATCAAATTTAGAATCAGAAGAATCGACAGAAGAATTATGTGACTCTGAATCAAATTCGGACGTTTAAAGAATTGTTATTTTTATCTTTATATTGTATTCGATAGATAATGACTTATGTTTTATCTTTATATTATATATATAATGTTTTATGAATTTGAAACTCGAAACCCGACCATCTTAACCCGTCTCTCGGTCGAAACCGACCCTCGATCGAAACGCGTTCTTCAGTTTTAATTTCCGGACGGTTTAGGGACTGAACTGGAGCCGCGTATGGAATTTTCGGACGGTGCAGTAGCCAGTCCGTAAACTCCGGACGCGGCTCGCGACCCGTCCGAAATCAGTCCCTAATTTCCGGACAGTTGGCGAGTCTCGTCTGGAATCGGTCCCTAATTTCCGGATGCGGCTCGCGATTTATCCGAAAGTGGTCCCTAATTTTCGGACGGGTTGCGAGCCTCGTCCAGAATCCGTCTCTAATTTCCGGACGGGTCGCGACCCCCGTCCGGAAATGCTTATTTATTCTCGGCCGAACTTCATTTTCTCACAACCGTTCAGCCGATTTTGTTGCCGTTTTCGCCTTGAATTCTTTGTCGTCCGACACCCGTCCGCCGTCCGTTCACCAGTCGTCCGCCATCCGTCCGGCAGTCGTCCGCGGAAGGTACGTCGAAGGTCCGTCGTGGTTGCGCCGAGGTAAGCTTCTTCCGGTTATATTTTTTACGTTTTTTACAGTTGTATTTTTAACGTTTCTGACCGGCACCGAATTGCAGCCGCCGAGTGACCGCCGCCGCTGAGTGACCGCCGCCAGGCCGCCGAGTTTCCGCTGCCCAGTGTGCCATCCGCCCTCCGTTGTTCGCCAAGGTATATTTATGTATACAAGTTGTTCGATTAAATGCCTATATGAAAAGTTGTTGTTTATTAAAACTTGTTGTTCATTAAGTAAATGAAAAGTTGTTCATGTTATTAAAACTTGTTGAAAACTTATTAAAACTTGTTGTTTATGTTCTAAATGACTAAATGATAAGTTGTTCGCCAAGGTATATTTATGTACATATTTAGTATAAAACTTATTAACTGTATATTTGACATACAAAAACTTAATTATACTATATATCAATATACAAAATAATAATAAGTTAAGTCTCGTATAATTTAAATATACGTTTTTCAAAATTAAAAACACATATATTAAATTATATGTGTTTTTAGTTTTTTATTAAAATTACTTAATGTTTATATAAAAATTAAAATTTTTAATATAAAAATTACTTGAAATTTTCAATTTTAGTATGTCGCGTCGTGCTGGGAGAGGTGGTAACAACAAAAATCGCTCAACATCTGAAGAAAGTGCTAATGGTCCACAACATCAAAGACAATCGGATACAATATATTCGAATTTTATGAATCCGAATATATTTTAGACTGGATCAGCACAATATATGGCGTATCCATTCTATCAGCAGATGCCACCGTCGCTCGAACCGATGATGCATCACGAGCCTGCGATGCATCAGGAATCAACAGTTGAAGAGCTTTTAGCAATAGACGAGGAAAGACGCAAACTTCCTCGTATAGATCTGGATGCAAAATCCGATGAACATTGGTACAAGCTAACTTTAAATTAATTTTGTAACTAATTAAGTATCAAGTTTTAATTTATTTTTATTTTTAGGTTTGGGCGTAATCAGCTTAATCGTCATATCACAAAGATAATGAAAGCTGATTATGATCGTATATCTTATAACTGGACGCGAACCGATCCCGAAATAAAGGAACGATGGTGGAAAGCTTACGTGGTATATTTTTTTTAATATACATTTCGTTATAAATTTTAAACTTATGTATATTTAATTAAATAATTAAATCATTATTTTTCAGCAAAAATTTTATTGGAATCCCGCAATAACCGGACTAGTAAAGTCCGAATTTCAAAAGCATGCGGCAAAACGACTGAAAAATCTTGTATACGACACGAAAAAGGAGTATGATGAAAAACATTGCAAACCCGTTTGGATCCCTGATAATGTCTGGAAAGAGCTGCTCGCCTATTGGGAGACTCCTGAATTTAAGGCGAGAAGTGAGCGCGCTGGTCGATCCCGTCGTTCTGATAGAGCGGGATATGGGTTAAGTGCGCATACTGCTGGTTCCCGCTCTTTCGCGGAGGTTTACGAAGATATGGTAAGATTTAAAAGTTTTTAAAGTTTTATTACGAGTCACATTTGTTTAATAGGAAAACATAAAAATTTGTTTTAGACGAAAGAGAAAGGATGTGAACCGTCGTACGTGGAATTTTTAGAACGTACACACAAGAAAAAATCCGACGGTTCGTGGGTAGATGCCAGGGCAAAACAAATTCACGATGATGTTGTGAACATAACATCGGAACGAGTGTCCCAAATCCCGCCAAGAGAAGATGGGACGCAACCGACTCTTTCTCAAGAAGAATATAACGATATGTATTTCGAGGTAACTTTAGTATATTTTTACAATAAATTTTTAATAAATAGTTTAAATTTAAATTAAATGTCAATATTTTTTGTAGCACGTAACACCATACAAAGGTCGTCTATTTGGTCTTGGAGAAATGTCATCAAAACATGCGAGTTCCTCCAAAGGCAAGGAAAAGGTCGCGAACGAAGAATTACAAAACACAATCTCGGAGATGAAAACACAATTAGAACAACAAAACTCATAGGTCAACGTGCTGCAAAGAGAAATTCAACGATCAAGAAGGGAACATGAGCAGTGGCTCAGAATGATGAAGGCACACATGCCCACTATCAATTGGGATACGACCGAAAACATTGATGATGACGACGATGATAATTTGCAAGTTCCACCTACTAGTTTGTAAATGGATAATTGTAATATTTTATGAACTATTTTAGTATTGTATAAATATTATTTATTTAATTTCAATTTTATTTTTTTAAATTTTGTTTTTATTTTTTTAAAAAAATTTCCGGACTGGCCGCGGCCAGTCCCTAAATTTTCCCGATGGGCCGCGGTCAGTCCCTAACGTTTCCCGACGGGCCACGGCCGGTCACTAAATTTTCCGGACGACTGTTGCCCCGACCGGAAAATTTAGGGACCGGCTGCGGCCCGTCCGGAAATTTTATCCAGGTCGTCGGACTTCCCGACGATTTCCGGACTAACTATATCGTTTGAATTTGCGGACGGTTTGCGGACTAATTTTACCGTTTGAATTTGCGGACGGATTGCGGACATAAATTGATTTGCGACGTTCATTTGCGGACGGGGAGCTGCAGTCCCTAATCGGTCCTGAATCTCATTTCCGGATGGATTAGGGATTGTTTCGTCAGTCCCTAATCTGTGCATTTCTTGTAGTGCGAGTCTATTTTATCTACTTCAGATCTGCACTTTGTTCGTTCGTCTATTGTTGTGTAGGCACTATTGTATGAGAAGCTCCACACAAAAGCTACTCATATACGATCCCGAGGTTGAGGGAACACTACGAAGCCTGCGCAAAAAGAGGAGGATTGGACTGGCAGATTCTGAGTGCGAAGTAGATAAAGAGCGCAGTCAAGAGACATACGCTTCCGAAGAGGAAGGAACCGACAGCGCAAGCAGCGGAGAAGATCACGCAAATAACCCCGCAAGCACTGTTGCTGATGAAACTTACGGAGCCTACACCGCTCCAAAGCACACTCAGTTGCTTTCGTGCATGGCCCGCCACATAGAGAATCAAGTTGAGCTACAACCCGCCTTCATCCAAATGCTCAACAACTCCTCTTTCCAAGGAATGGAGAATGAGGATCCGAATTCACACCTCAGAGACTTCAAGATGCTCTGCAGTACCACCAAAGTTGGCACGGGAGTCACGCGAGAAGATCTATATTTGATGGCATTCCTATTCTCGCTCAAGGATATAGTGCAGCGTTGGTTGTTCAACTTGCCTGCTGCGTCAATTACTTCGTGGAATGACCTGGAGCAGCGATTTATGCAACAATTCTTTCCCACCACATGACCCTACTCGCCAAGAATCGTATAAATTCTTTCCTACAAGAAAGAGGCGAGACTCTACACGATGCATGGGAGCTCTTTAAGAACTATCAACGAATATGTCCACGTCATGGAATGGATAAAAAGTACCTTATCATGAGCTTTATACAAGGTCTCCAAGAGACCACACGCTTCATGATCGTAGCAGTGGGTGGTGGTTCCCTCAACAACCTCACTTTCAATCAACTCGAGAATTTGATTGAGAGCATGGAAAGGGAAGGAGGCAAGAAGGTCGGAGACTACAACCGTGATTACCCATCCAAAATGGTAGTAAATGAATTAGGCATCGCCAACCCGGACTTAACAGATTTGAAGCATCAAGTTGGTGAGATATACAGGATGATGGCAGGCCTTCATGTCGGTCGACAAGATGCATCCGTAGGTCAAGTAATCGAGGAGGTGAATTACGTCAAGAATCGGGCCTACCAGCAAAACTACATCAAGAGCAATCCGAACCTCTCTTATGGCAATACGAGCAATGTAGCAAACCCGCAAGATTTCCAACCGCGGATGATGGCAAGAAACCAAAACCAAGGTTTCCAGCCGAGAGGGAATAACCAGGACTATGGCTATCAGCCTCGCGCACAACCTTCAGGTGACTCCGAAATTCTTTCTATGCTCCAATTGATGCATCAAGAACAGAAAAGTGCGCTTGGAGGAATTAGGGCTGAACAGGATGACATGAGGAAGAGAATGGATGGTTTCCAGACACACTTAAAGCTCCTGGAAATGCAAGTGGCAAAGCTAGCCCAAGGGTCTAGCCAACAGCCCGGACAGCTCCCCGGAAAACCCGAGACGAATCCCCGGGAGTAGATCAACGCCATCAATTTGAGGAGTAGCAATACGGTGGAACTACTCAAGCCTTCTGTGGTTACGAGAGAAGAGCCTCTAGTCATTGCAAAAGAGCAACCCATCACTCAAGGCGTGGAAGAGAAGAAGATCGAAGAGGAAGAAGAGAGGGAGTTGCCTAATGTAACACCTCCCCCGAGGGTACCACCCTTACCCTTTCCGCAGCGCCAAAGGAAGAAGAACAACGACGTTCAATTCACCAAATTCGTGGAACTCCTACGGAAATTGCAAGTCACCATCCCTTTCTACGATGCACTCATGAAGACGGCGTTCTACGCAAAATTCCTCAAGGACATAATTACAAGGAAGAGAACCGTAGACAATGAGATAGTGATGGTCACGAACTCACTCGTACAACCACCGACCTTGGCTGAGGAGATGCCTGATCCAGGTAATTTTGTCATCTCTTGCAAGATCTACGATTACGAGATTGAACATGCACTAATTGACATCGGAGCGAGTGTGAGCTTGCTACCATTATCTCTTGTTGAAAAGCTTAATCGAGTAGGAGATCTTCAGCCCACGCGCATGCTAATCACCTTAGCCGACCAATCAGTACGAAATCCCGAGGGCATATTGATGAATGTCGCAGTACAAGTCGGAAAGTTCTGGTTTCCCGCAGATTTTGTAGTTGTTGATATGGAGATAAACCTGAGGATCCCCATCATTTTGGGAAGACCATTCCTCAACACGGCGAACATGGTTATATACTGTGCCGAGGGCAGACTAGTCATGAAGTTCGAAGATGAATCTATAGAGTTCAAGGTTGATGAAACGCTCAAGAAGCCGTACATGACCGAACCCGTGATGCACATCGACACATTGGATGAACTAGTAGAGGAAATCAAACATGAGCATCGAACCATCTACCCCATGGAGATAGCACTATCAGCAAGCAGCGGAAGCATATTTCAGTCATCCCAAGACGTGGAGGAATGCATACAACTCATGGAGGAGTTGATCACACTTGAATCTGGCAAGGACCTGAGCGGGCAAACACGAAGCCCGACCGGGCTGCACGACTACAGGAGAACCCGCACATGCAAGATCACGACCTGACTCGGGTACCACTCACAAGGATAAATGGCACAAATTGTAACCCGAGCGGGGCGTTTGACCAGCCCGCTCGGGCTGGCCTCATGGATAAGAACCCGTGCGGGCGTGATCACGACCCGACTCGGGCAGGTCCCTCGGGGGTAAAAGACACAATTCTTAACCCGACCGGGCTAGCTGATGAGCCCGACCGGGCAATGCTTCTTCCACCTTGCGCTACATCTCCTACACCCTGTATCGCCCACTTCCACACAGATCCCGACTAGAGCGCCGAGAAAGCACCCAAGGTTGACCTTAAACCCCTTTCGCATGGGCTCAGGTATGAGTTTCTTGGTCTCGATTCTACATACCACGTGATTATCAATGACGCACTTGATAGGCCACATGTCGACAAACTCCTCTGCGCACTCAAGAGATACCGAGCCGCTATCGGTTATACAATAGAAGACATCAGGGGTATCGATCCCCAGATCTGCACACACCGCATCCATTTGGAAGATGAGTGAAAGTCATCCATAGAATGTCAACGCCGACTCAATCCCAACATGGCGGAGGTAGTCAAGAAAGAAGTGTTGAAGCTTCTAGATGCTGGTATCATATACCCCATCTCCGACAGCACTTGGGTCAGTCCGGTACAAGTGGTACCAAAGAAGGGGGGCATCACCGTCGTGCAAAACCAAAACAACGAGCTTATTCCCATGCGGACGGTGACAGGATGGCGCATGTGCATAGACTACTGCAAACAGAATAAGCACACCAGGAAGGACCATTTCCCTTTGCCCTTTATTGATCAAATGCTTGAGAGGTTAGCGCTTCACTCCTATTTTTGTTTTCTTGATGGCTATTCAGGATTCTTCCAGATCTCGATTCACCCAAACGACCAAGAGAAGACGACATTCACTTGCCCACATGGGACGTTCGCCTATCACCGGATGCCATTTGGCTTATGCAATGCACCCGCCACGTTTCAAAGATGTATTACTTCCATATTTTCTGATGTTAATGGCGATATTATGGAGGTGTTAATGGATGACTTTTCAGTCCATGGCTCCTCCTTTGATTTGTGTCTGGCCAATCTTTGTAAAGTGTTAGATAGGTGTTTACAGGCGAATCTTGTGCTAAATTTGGAGAAGTGTCACTTCATGATACAGGAAGGAATTTTTTTAGGGCATAAGATCTCAGAAAAGGGGATTGAGGTCGACAAGGCTAGGATTGAGGTGATTGAGAAGCTACCCCCCTAGAAATGTCAAAGCAATCCGTAGCTTCCTTGGGCATACGGGATTTTACCGAAGGTTCATCAAAGACTTCTCCAAGATTGCCAAACCGCTCACCGACCTCTTGAGTAAAGATGATGTGTTAGAGTTTAATGAGGAATGCCATATTGCCTTCGAGAAACTCAAGAAAGCATTGATTTCACCCCCTATCATCCAACCTCCGGATTGGAAGCTCCCTTTTGAGCTCATGTGCGACGCAAGTGACTACGCTGTG
The DNA here is from genome assembly GCA_036759665.1 of Gynandropsis gynandra. Classification (NCBI taxonomy): domain Eukaryota; kingdom Viridiplantae; phylum Streptophyta; class Magnoliopsida; order Brassicales; family Cleomaceae; genus Gynandropsis; species Gynandropsis gynandra. The sequence goes on from CM071860.1 coordinate 9,393,547, forward strand.
GGGGCTGTATTGGGACAGCGAAGAGATAAAGTGATGCATGCCATTTATTATGCCAGCCGGACTTTAGACGATGCTCAGTGCAATTACTCCACTACGGAGAAAGAGCTGTTGGCCATCGTTTTCGCTTTCCAGAAGTTTCGCTCCTACCTTGTTGGATTCAAGGTAATTGTCTACTCCGATCATGCAGCGTTGAAATATTTGATCAACAAGAAGGACGCAAAACCAAGGCTGATTCGGTGGATCTTAGTCCTTCAAGAATTCGATTTGGAGATACGCGATCGAAAAAGGACAGAAAACAGCGTTGGCGACCACTTGTCTCGCCTTGAGATTTTCGATGGGATCCCTATAGACGACTCTCTCATAGATGATGTTGTCATGACCATAGAAGGAACGCCTATTCCGTGGTACGTAGATTTCGTGAACTACCTCGTATGTGAGATTCTCCCACAAGGCCTAAACTACAACGCAAGGAAAAAGTTCCTACACGATGTCAAGGCCTATTTTGGGACGAGCCTTACCTATTCAAGCGAGGGACCGACAGTATATATAGGCATTGCATCCCAAAAGAAGAGGTATCCGATGTGCTTTTCGACTTCCATTCTTCTAACTATGCAGGACATTTTGCCGCCTCCAGAACAGCAGCAAAAGTTCTCCAAGCTTGATTCTATTGGCCTACACTCTTCAGGGACGTTCACAGGTACGTCTCAGCTTGTGACGTACGTCAAAGGACGGGCATCATTTCTAGAGGGCGGGAGGGACCTCAGCACTATATCTTAGAAGTCGAACCATTTGATGTATGGGGCATCGACTTCATGGGACCCTTCGTCTTGCGGAAATCAATACATCTTGGTCGCTGTGGATTATGTGACAAATTGGGTGGAAACACTAGCATGCCCGACCAACAACTCCACGGCAGTCACCAAGCTCTTTAAGCGAATCATCTTTCCTAGATTTGGTGTCCCAAGAGTCGTGATTAGTGATGGAGGAAAGCACTTCATCAATTGGGTGATCGAGACACTATTAACGAAATATGAAGTGAAGCACAAGATCGCTACACCCTATTACCCTCAGACAAGTGGCCAAGTAGAAGTATCCAATCGAGAAATCAAGTCCATCCTTGAAAAGACCGTCTCAAAATCCCGACGAGATTGGGCACTAAAGCTAGATGATGCACTTTGGGCTTTTAGAACAGCTTTCAAGACTCCGATTGGTACGACACCGTTTTAGCTCGTCTATGGAAAAGAATGTCACCTCCCCGTTGAACTCGAACACAAGGCATATTGGGCTATAAAAACACTGAATTACGACCTCAAAACAGATGAGGAGAAGCGGGTTCTCCAGATTAGAGGAGATGCGAAATGATGCCTACGAGAACACAAGGATTTACAAAGAGCGTTCAAAGAAATGCATGACAAGCACATTCTCTCACGCTCGTTCAAAGCAGGTGATCAGGTGCTTCTATTTAATTCCCGCTTGAAGTTATTTCCAGGAAAACTCAAGTCGCGATGGTCGGGACCTTTCACGATAAAAAGAGTTTCATCGCACGGAGTCGTGGAATTAGACAATGGAATTGGGGGAGTGAAGGCATTTGTGCTCATAGAGTAGAGGACGGAACAGGCAAGCTACCTCTAACCGATCCCACACACGTATAAAAGCGTTAGGGTCAAGCTAAAGACCGTAAACAAGCATTTTTCGGGAGGCAACCCGAGCCCCGTATCCTTTATTTTCATTTTTATTTTACTTCTACTCTCGAACTTTCTTTAAGACATGGACAATTTTTTTTAGGATTTAGGATTTTAGTGGCCTTCATTATTTTTGTTGCATGGTTTTCCTCGTGATTTTTTTTTCAGTTTCTGCAGCATTGCCGGTCGGGCTGACAACATTGCCCGCGCGGGCTAGGTCAAAGGCAAAGACGCCCGATCGGGCGACGTCACGCAACCCGCGCGGGCATTCTGTATCCTCTGCACAGGTAAGTATATTATTTCGAGTAACCCGAGCGATAACCCTCACACTGAAACTCGACCTGAACGTGCTCCACACCAGCAACGCTTCACGCCGCCAGAATTTGCACATACGCCGCCGCCGTTCCTCATCGTCGTCGGTTACCCACACCGAAGAACACTCGGCCAGCCGCGGTTACTCAAAATATCCTCTCTCCCTCTTCACTCGCAATTCCCCGAAAACTTTCAAATTTTTCTCGAAATCCAGGTATTTTCATGAAATAATTTGTGTTTTCAACTGCTTTGGACTAGATTTAGGCGTGGATTGGAAGAATTTAGGGTGATTGTTGCGAATTGAATGACGAAAACGGATTGCAGGTCGCGATTTCGCGACTCAGCCCGATCGGGTTAGGGTTTGTACCCGGTCAGGTATTGTGGTTTTAGGCCCGATCGGGCAGTGACCAGACCCGAGTCGGGCGAGACCTATGTGGAATTTTGTCTGAATTGAAGCCCAAGCTAGCTACACCATCTACCCGCGCGGGCACTCTGCAAACAACGACTAACGCTATTTTTTCTTCTTCTATTGTTTTGCAGATGGCTCCAAAGCTCTTCCAATGTTCAAAGAAACGCCAATCAGACGCTTACGACCCAGAACACGGATGGTCAGCAAAGCCGGATGCTATCACGGAATTAACACCGTAACCGCCCATCACGATGTCTCACCAACAATACAACTACCGGACAACAACCTTTTTGTCCGGTCAGAAGTCGAGGTTCACTGAGCTACAGCCGCGCATACAGCTATCCCGCTTCCTATCCGCGGAAGCCATGAGTGCTCTCCACATCAAGGAGCACATCGACACCATCTTCAACATATTGGGGTGGACAGGATTACGGGAGGCACGAGAGTACACGTACCGTAACCTCGATGCGGAATTCTTTGTGACGTACATGGCATTCTTCCCCGAGTCAAGAGATCGGGAGAGAGCATTTATGGAGTTCCGTCGGATGGGACAGAACTACCGGCTCAGCGCGCGACAGTTTGCAATCGTGTTAGACGCCCCGCACCGCACCTTGACCAAACTTCCCGAGCACAACAAGAGCCGTCAAGCGCAGTTCTGGACCCGGATAGCGTATGGTGACTATTCAACGAAGTCCAAGGCCAGCCACATACGTCATCTCGCCCTAAGGTATTTCCATTATTTCCTAGTCTCTTTAATCCTAGGAAAAGGAGCACAAGGCGTGAACCACACGGAGTTGGCATACCTTAGGAGTGCGGTACACACAGACTTCGATGGGGACGAATGGGACATACTCGATGTCAACTTGGCATCGCTGGTTATGCGACACTTCCATGACATTTCCACCGAGAAGTGCAGCACGGACACGAAAATTATTTGTGGTGGGATAGTCACGATGATAGCACGTAGAGTTGGGATCAACCTTGGGATCCTGACGGAAGATAATATTGATGAGGATCCCAAGCTGAACCTCCAGAACATGTGCAACCGACGGGCAATATCGATCGAATGGCACAACCTACAAGGATAAACACGGTCGAACCTTAGAGGTCGATCTCGATGAGATTCAGATGTCGGGATTAGACGAGGAGGGCATATGCTTCAAGATCGATCGCACCATCAGACACATTGGCCCGGGACTAGATGAGGTAGATCCAGTTCCAGCCGCTGCACCAGGACCATCGATGTCTCGACAGCGCAGCCGATGTGCCACTCATTATCGTACCCGCTTCGACTACCATCATCACCGCTGTGACTTTCTTTCTATGGAAGGTGTCTCTGATGTTCTCAGGTATGTTGCGGAGGAGTAGGGGTGTAAAATGAGTTGCCGGCTCGCGAGCCAGCTCTAGCTCGGACAATATTTTAGCGAGCCGAGCTGGGGATTTTTTTGCTCGTTTTAAAA
>CM071860.1:9397490-9445009 GCA_036759665.1 Gynandropsis gynandra
TTTTCCATTTTTGTGTATTATATATAATATTGCATTCAATAAAACATAATATATTATTTAAACATAGTATACTATTATAATGTATTTTTCCTTTTTTTAATAATTACTATAACAAAATAAAGAAACAATTTAGTAAAGTTACGAGGGTCGAATTTAGTACAATGATATTTTATACTTTTTATTCGAGAAGGTTATTTTTTATTTAAAACAATGATATTTTATAACATTATGTTTGAAATTAATGTTTTCATATTTTCGATATTTTATTTGTTTCGTTTGATATGTTTATCATATATGATATTACAACTAATTCAAAATAATTAAATAGTCTGGTTCGCGAGCCAGGTCGTTTTTTGGCGAGCTAGAGGCGAGCCGAGCTGAGCTGGGATTTTCCAGCTCGTTTAAAAAACGAGTCGAGCTGAGCCAGCTCGTTTTTTGGCGAGCTCAAGGCGAGCTGAGCCGAGCTGAGTCGAGCCAGCTCATTTTACACCCCTACGGAGGAGAGCAGATATCTGTCCTTCATGGTAGAGCAGCGATACGACCTCAAGGCAACGAGGTTCGGCATCGAGGCTGCGAGATATGCGGAGCAAAAACAGTTCTAGGAGCAGTCAATCCAGCACACGTACTATTTCACGGAGTCCGTTCGTCGATTCCAGCAGCTGAGCATGCAGCATTACTAGGAGTCGTACGTGCCAGTTCCGCAGGACTACCACGCAGGCGCTATTCCATACTGCCCACACATCCCGTACGAGCTGCAGTCATTCTACTTCCCACCTGGGGAAGGGACATCAGCGGAGCCAGCAGACTCGACCACCCGTGGTGGAGAGGAAGAGGATTAGGCCACCATTTTCCTTTTTCCTTTTTCTATTTCTTGCTTTATGGGCCTATTTTCTTATTTTATTTCGTTTTCGTTTTCGCGCTTATGTACGCTCTATCGGACTTATTGATGTAGTACTTTCTTCTCTATTTTTGCGTTGCATGATTCTCATCACAGGTTATTCACGATAATACCCACAATAGAGCAAGAGAGTGTAACATCCGGATGTATCGAAAGCTTGAGAAAGCAAAATACACCAGGTGTACTCGTTCTTATTTTTTATATTCTCTCGAGTCTTTGGCATGCGAGTACCTCTCATAGATCTCGAACACCGTGTTTTGTTCCGTTCAGGTCTAGGGGGTACTCTTTTGAGTGAAATGATTTTTTTTATGAGTGACATATTTGCGATTAGGATTAGGATTAGGAATAAATAGATGGATACCTAGTACGAATTTTCGAGTTTTAGTCATTATTTTGCGACCTTGTCGAATAGTGAACAATAGTCTAGGTTTGCTTAGAAGTCTTTTAGATATCGATTAGTCGAGTAGTGTGCTTGAAACCATGATCTATAGTTGCATTCACCTCCTAGGTTTCAGTACCAAGTATTCATATCTCCGTGTATACTGGTTATCCCTTGCTTGTCTGATATATTTTCACCGTTCATGGGTTATTAGATCCCACACGCTTATACTCCGCTGTCATCTTGGAAAAGTTTCTAACTATTTCAGATTTACATTGACATGAGTACATCGAGATCGATGGTTCGGGTCTAAGTGGTGGGTCGAGGCGCTATTCTACGTCCTAAGGGTTAGAGAGATGCGTAATCACGAAAAAAAGATGTTCTTCAATAACGCACCTCTTCACTCCACTAACGTTACACGACCTTCTAAGGGTGTCATAGGCAGCCTGGGTCTAAGTAGAAAGCCATCCCTCTTCGACTTCGATGTCCTAGAAACCAAGTGTGGATCTAAGTAAGAAAAAAAAGAGAATAATAACGAGAATACGAGTTTAATGATATCTTAAGTTTAGGGGAATTCGTATGGAGATTGCTTGGACGTTGTCTAGGGTTGTGAAATAGACTTAGATTATTGGTAGGATTGCATGGCCCGTGAATTTCGGTTGATATAAGTCTAAACTCGGTACGCTTAGGCTTACGTTCATGTGACGCGTTGTTTTGCATAATGACTAACCCTTCGAATTTTTTGTGCTAGTATCCATCGTTGTTGAGCTCTTCTTATACTTGATTTAGTTTTGTTTGAGGACAATTAAAGGTTTAGGTCTGGGGGAGTTTGATAACACGTAGAGTGTATCAGTTTTAGGCTAGATATTTTCATCATTTTCACATAGATTTCATAGCACGAGTTACAAATCTTATATGAATGTTCTTTATATACACCCTTTTTGTTGGTTTTCAGGTTTAAAGGCGACAAGGCCTAAACGAGCGTTAAAATGAAAATTCCTGGATTAAACCGCACATATTGGAAGCTACAAATCACTCGGAGCAAAATTCATGTCACAGAACCAAATGGAACACCCGAGCATCGAGCGAAAGGAGCAAAGAATGAAAGACACCCGCTCGGGCAAGGATGCTACCCGCTTGGGCAAAAGTTACGGGGATAATTACAGAAGACTTCACACGATCCGGACACGAAGAGAACATGATCGGGTGACTTAGCCCGCTCGGGTAGTGTGAGGAGCCCGCTCAGGCTGCAATTAGGACTGAAAATCCCCGAAACAGAACACGACTCGGGCTGGTAGACCATATGGTCGGGTACTATTGCCCGCTCGGGCTGGACACTCCACACGATCGGGCTGCCTTCTGCATGACCGGGTGAAACTTGTGCCTGCGTGGGCCGCCTTTCTCGCAACAACCTGTTTTAAGAGTTTGAACGAGCAAAAGAGAGGAGGGAATCAGTTCTAGAGACAAGGGGGCGACGGCTAGGGCAAGGAAAGGCTTGAAATTCATCAGGAAAGGCTCAGGAGAAGCTGGAGAAGGAGAGAAGCATCAATCCGGACTTCGATAACAAGATAGGGAAGATCGAGGAATTGTATTTCCTAGTTTTTATCATGTTTAGGGTTGTGTTATCTTTTTTGACAGTAAAATCCATGAGTGAGTAGATTCCCAACTATGGGCTAGGGATATCGGATTTGTAATGGATGTGTGAATTATGCGTTAATGCTTAGATTTATCGAACTTTTCTTGATATTCGGTTTTACAATCAACATCATAAACGTTCACACTAGTGATGCCCGCTCAGTAACTTAGGAATTCGTGTTTTGCTGGAAGGTTAAAATATGAATCCGGAACTATTGATTGTAGATTAAGTTTGATTAAAGAGAATCTGATCGGTCAGTTAATTGACTTAGAAATCAGGATTGCGCGCTTAACGCTACCGTAGTCACGAGTTAATCGCTGCTAGAAGGTAGGATTGCACGTAATTATGGTTAGGAGGTTTAGATTCGGCAGAATCATTCCTCATCTTAGAGCATGAATTCCCCGTTGTCAAGATAGTTCGATAGGTTTATGATCCCTTGTTGTTACATCCTTGCAATTCCCGGTATCCCGAAACCCGTAGTGTTCTTGATTGTCAAGTCTTCCGCATCTTTCCATCGCTGTCACCATTTATCTTAGTGTTTTAGAGATTTACATCACATCATCATCTATTTCATCTCGTCTTAGTTTAGTCATATTCTTATAATAGGCTGCATTAGTCCCCTGAGTTCGATCCTAGTACTACATGAACCGTATACTTGCGGTAGAGTGGCCTAGGAAATATTAAAGCTCTTATTTCCGATCATCACTCATCAACCGTGGATATCGTCTTTCTGATTATTGAATATATCTTTGGGATTCTTGTTGCTACTCGAGCAATTGAGATACATTATTTCGCATCTCGTGGTCTGTCGTTTTTGTCTTACCTTTGGAGGAACTTGTATGTTATTATGTCATTCTTCCAAGACCAAAAAATGCGACCTTTATATAGCGTAACTTGCTGTGAAAGAAATATCGAAATTTAATTATAATTAAAAGTAACAAAATTATATTAAATTGTAATAAATTTATCTCGAGATACAACTCGTTATATTCTTTCTAATTAAGAGAAAGTTGTGTTTCGTCTTCTCTCGGCGGAATTCGGGACACTCATTCTTATGTCGTGTTCTGAACATCGTCATGAACACGTTTGCTCTAGCATCTATCCATGAACCGTCAAATTTCTTTATGTGCGTACATTCCAGCAATTCTTAGTATGACGGTTCAGATCCCTTCTCTTTCGTCTAAAACAAATTTCAAGTATAGTTTTAATATTAATCAAATGTAAATTGTATAAATTCCTAAACAAAATTATAAATCTTACCAAATCTTCGTAAACTTCCGTGAAAGAAAGAGAACCAACGGTATATGCACTCATTTTGTATCCTTCTCTATTAGAATGAAGAGATTGACTTGTTCGCTTGCTTCTTTGCTTAAAGCTGGGATCATCCCAATAAGCAAACATTTGTTCCCAGATATTTTCTGCCATCCAAACGGCTTTTCCTTTTTTCTCTCGATCTTTTTTACAATCATTTACGAGAGTTTTGACGCGAACTCCCGCAACCCGTTCAAATTCAGACTTTACTAGTCTGGTAATCTCGGGGTTCCAATAAATCTTTTTGCTGAAATCATCAAATGATTATTTTATTTAAACTATTATTTGAAATTTTGATTAAAATAAATAGTATTAAAAATGTACCACAAAAGATTTTCATCAGTGTTCCTTAATATCGAGGTCGATTCTCGTCCAGTTATAACATAGAGTATCGTAATCAGCTTTCATCGTCTTGATTATATGACGTGAAAGTTGCTTAACTAAACCTATAAATCAAAATTAAGATAAATTAACACTTAATTAACTAACTATTTGTCGTAGTGCACTATTTTCACGACTCGGGTCTAAACGAGGAAGTTTACGCCTTTTTTTTCCATTGAGATTCTTTCGTGATGCAACTGAGGGTCGAGATGCATCATTAGCTCGACCGGTGGTGGCATCTGTTGATAATAAGGAAACATCATATATTGTGTCAATCTAGATTTAAGGAATAAATTCAAAATCATAAAATCGAAAAATATTGAATCTGATTGTCGGGTTTGTTGTGGAGGATATGAACCATTGGCAATTCCTTTCGAATAAGAACGGTTTCTCGTGTTACCAGCTCTTCAAAACGCGACGAGACATACTAAAATTTTAAATTAAAATATTATAATTGTTATTAATTTAAAATTTTAATTTACTACATATTTTAAAAAGAATTATGCTAACAAAGATTCCAATATAATTTAACAAGTTCATTAGCCCATATTATTTAAAATATGTGTTATTACCTTTAACTAATCAAAGTTTCAACTGCACTTAATCCATGTAATTTCAAATAATCAGATTTTGAGTTAATGTTAATTCGTTTAAAAGTTTTCTATCTCTTCTAAACATTTCAGCAAACACTTAACTATACATTTCAAATCTAACTAAAATTATTCCAAATCTAACTAAACCTAATCCAAATCTAACTAACTATATAACAATCTTAGCAAACATATTCTATATCTAAAAATAATACATAAATTAACCTGCCAAATGGACAGACAGATGGGGATAGACGAACAACCAGAGGGGGATGGACGAATAGTCGGAGTGTGATGGATGGATGGACAGACGGTCGTACGGTCAGAGAGGCACGAACAGATGGATGGATCGAAGGACGGAGAGGCAAAAATTGAGGGATGGACGGACGAACCAAGGATGGAGAGGCACGGACGGACGGGCGAGCGGCGAGAAAGTTAGGTAAATCTAAAAGAATAGGGAAGTAGCCGGATGAATTTATAGACATTTGTGGACGGGCGAGAAAATTCGTTCGCAAGTCGTCCGTAAATAGGGACGGGCTTAAGACAATCGTCCAAAATTGCTAGGCGAACATACGTGTCGTCCTGAGTCCGTCCTTATTTACGGACGACTTCTGAATGTTTTCGCACAACCATCATAATTGTTTACTGTCCCGAAAAGATCGTCCGCAAATACGGATAACTCTAAAACTACAGTCTGCGATTACGGACGGTTGTGATACGTTCTTTCGTACACATTAAGTCTGTAATCTGTCCATAACTACGCATCCCGAGCCTTATTCATCCATAATTTGGATAGACTGAAGGACGGAGATGCATGAGAACAGACCGAAGGACAGGGACAGACAGAGGTACAGGGATAAAGCGAGGGATGGGGATGGATCGAGGAATGAGGATGGACTGAGGGACGCTGAGGCACGAGGATGGAGAGTCATGGGGATAGACCGAGGGATGGGGATAGACCGAGGCACGAGGATGGACCTAGGGGTAGAGAGGCACGGGGACAGAGAGGCATGGACTGAAAGACAGAACGAGGGATGGATATCTGAAGTCGTATGTCTCTCGTCGTCCAACCATAGCCCATTGTTCGTTTTCAACTATTTTTATTTTAAAAAATCTCAACACCGAATAAACTGATTTAAATCAGTAAGAAATAGAAACGATTTTTTTGTTGTTTTGAACATCCGTTAAGGTTAACATGAATAATCTTCAGAGTCACATAATTCTTCCGTCGATTCTTATGTTTTTTAATTTCATTCAAATTCTTCTTCTTCTTCTTTTTCTTCTATCCCTTCATAAAGATCATCTTCATTTGTTACAATTACTTCGATTTCACCATGCGCCAGTTCTTCAACAATAATTTCATCAATAGTAACAATCCCGGTGGTTTGTTGTTGCATTTCCAATTATGTCTCTTCTGTGTTGTCGATAATTTTACCCCTAGGAAGTATCTTCATCGCGACACGCCAACCTGATGATCATCTAATATGTGGATAGAAAACGTAACAAACTTGATTGGCTTGCGATGCAAGAATAATAGGCTCATATTTTGCACATCTTTGTGTTGAGTTAACTTATACAATGCCTAATTTATTTGTTCTTGTTCCGCAACTGATTATTGGATCAAACCAATCACATCGAAATAACATCACTCTTAAGACGACGTAACCTACAAAAAATGTTAAATAGAAGTCAATATAATCCAAAATATCATATGTGATATAGATAACATTGTTTTAGAGTAGTAATTAAACCTGGATATTACAATTGCAAAATTTCTTTCAAAATCTCATAAAAATCTTATTCGTTGGTTGATTCATAATAGCTTTCACCTTTCATACGTATATCATAGTTCATAGTTGACTTCAATTTTTCGTGTTCGTAAGTTTGAAAGTTGTAACCACGTGTAAAATACATTGGTCAACTCGTAACTTTCATAATCGGTCCTTCAACAAGATCTCGTAGCCACAATGGGTAATTGCCCATCTCAATCTGCATTACAAAGGAAAAAATCGTCGATAAAGCGTCGGAATACTATAACCGTCCGCACGGTCATCTCAGCAAGCCGTAAATTTATGAACGACCACTTTTCTCGTCCCTAATCCGTAACAACCCACGAATCCGTCTCCAATCCGTCCATAAATTCGAAAGACTTGTGGAATGTTTGTTTCGTTCGGAAATTTGTGGAAAGATTATGGACGGAATTATCTTGCTTTCCCTATTTCGTCCGGAATCCATTTGCAAAATTTCGGACGGATTAGTCTGTCCGCAAATTCCGTTTGAAATTTTAAAAATTTTTAGTAGTGTACATATATATGCATGTAGTATGATATTATATATATATATGTATTATATATAATATATCATATTATAAATACATCTTATCTATGATATAATAATATATCATATTATAAATATATCTTATGTATGATAAATATATATATATATATATAGACTTGTAAATTGTGTGTTAAATTGAATGGTTACATTGTCTATTTATAGAAAAATAGACTCTTCAATTGAAAAGTCATAATTCAAATATGACTTTTCAATTGTAAGATTAGACATTCACAATTTTATATAATTATAAATATTATGATTATAATAATCCTCCTTGAATGGTTATTGAATGCCTCGTTAAAAATCTTATCATGGAAAAACCTATTAGAATAAAAACCATGATAAAACAAAAAGAGTGCAACCATAAAAAAACTTATCATCGATTTGTCTACTCTTTTTTTCTTTACAAGCTTCAAAGGTAACACATCCTAATGTTATAAATGTGTTTTCTTAATGTTAAAGTAGGGGCGCCTTTTTAAATAAATCAACTACATTTTTGTTTAATCTGATGTAATGAACATCAACTCATTTCTTCTTCTCAAGCTCTTGGGTATATGAGAAAAATTTTGGAGGGATATGTTTCGTTCTATCGCTTTTAATTTATCCTTCCTTTTTTTGGCCAACACATGTTGTATTATCTTCATGTAATATTGTTGGATCGATGTTAGTCGATAATCCACATGTTTTTTTGTATATGTCGGGTTATAGCCCTGAGCCATACACATTCTCTAGTTGCTTCATGGAGTGTAATGATTTCGACGTGATTTGAAGATGTTGCAACTAATGTTTGTTTAAGAGAGCGCCAATGATATCGTGTACCTCCAATTGTGAAAATATATTTAGTTTGTGATCAGGTTTTATGAGGATATTATAAATCGCCTGCATCTGCAAAACCGATCAAATCATGTTGGAATCTCTAGGATAAAATAATCCTAAATAAATCGTCCCATGTAAATATTGAAATACATGTTTAATCCATGTCCAATGATGATGTGTAGGGGATGAACTATATCGTGATAAGTGATAAGTAGCAAATGTTATATCATGACGAATGCAATTTTATAGATACAAGAGAGCCCTTATTTCACTCATATATGGTTTTTCTAGTCCAGATATATCTTCATTTTCTTCATAGGACGAAATGGATCATTTTCAAAATTTAAAGATCTAAATACCATTATAGTGTTTAATGAATTTTCTTTATCCATGTTAAAGCATTTTAATACTCTCTTTGCATAATTCGGTTGATGTACGAATATATCATCATTTAGGTGTTCTATCTATAAACCAAGACAAAGTGTTGTTTGCCCAAGATCTTTCATTTCAAATTCCTTTTTCAGATAATTTCGAGCATTCTCAATCTTCTTCGAGGTCCCAGTTGTATTCAGATCATCAACATAAACAGCTATAATCACAAATTCACTTGTTATTTTTATAAATAAATAAACAATGACGAAAAGGGCTATTCACAAATCTCTTTTTTAATAGATATTCACTTAGACAATTGTGCCACATACATCTAGATTGTTTCCACCCATATAAAGATTGTTTCAATTTGATTGTGACATTTCTTTTGGCTTTGAGTTTGATGTTTCCAGCATTCTTAATCCATGAGAAATTTTCATGTATATATCATTATCTAAAAATCCATATAGATATGTCACAACCACATCCATAAGGTACATATCTAAGTTTTTGGATATAGTTAAACTCGTCAAGTATCTAAATGTGACTGCATCCATAACAGGAGAATATGTTTCCTCATAATCAATTCCAAGTCTTTGGAAAAATCCTTCTGCAACAAGACGTGCCTTATATCTTGTGACATCATTATTTTCATTTTTCTTTCGTACAAAAACTCATTTGCATACAACTGGTTTAAAGAGTTTGAACGATGGGTCCAAACACTTTTCTTTTATTCGATGAGTCTAATTCTATTTGCATAGTTTCTTTCTATTTTATCCAATCATATCTCTTTTGACATTCTAACCCTAACATTGGTTCTCGATCTGCATAATTATTTTCAATTTATTTCGATATAGAGACTGAGAATATTCTATCATTGTCATTTATTTCATCTATTCTAATAATTTTTTCATCGTAGGTATAGTTAATGGAAATCTCATTATTCTTTGTATGCCCATAGTTATTTTCATCACTTTCATTCGGAAGCTCAACTTCCTGGTTTTTTTTCTTTTAGGATATTCTCTATGATTTGAGAACCAATATCTTTATCAAATTTCTTTCTTTTTTAAGTATATTTATCTTTAGAAAAAGTGGTCTTCCATGCATTAAACGTGTTGTAGATTCCGTATAACCTTTTGGTATTTCTATACGAGCAGGTGCATTTGCAGCCAATATAGATGATTTTCTAACTCGTGTTGTATCATTAAACCCATTTGGTAGTTGATTTGCAATATTTTTCAAATGTATGATCTTTTGCACTTTCAGATTGTTTTGTTTTATAAGAGGATCAAGATATAACAGAGATTGTGTTTTCCATATTAAATCTTGTGAGGCTTGTTATTCCTCCTCCTAATGCTTGAAATTCATTCTCATTAAAATAACAATCAGCAAAAAGAGTTGTGAATATATCCCCCCTTTGTGGTTTAAGATATTTAATGATGGATGGTGAATAATATACAACATAATTCTCAATCTTCGTTGTTGGCCAACTTTTTTCCGTTGCGGAGGAACAATCAGAACATATACCGCAAAACCAAATACTCGAATATGAGATATATTTGGTTCCTGACCATTTGCTAATTGCAATGAAGAAAATTTATGATAAGCACTTAACCTTATTTGAATTAGTACTGCAACATATAAAATGGCATGTCCGCAAGCAGAAACTGGAGTTTGTTTCACATTAATAAAGGTCGAGCAATGAGTTGGAGAAATTTAATCAACGAATCAACCAATCGATGAACAATAATCATTGAAATCTTGAGAAATGAATTCACCAACATTATCAAGCATCACTTTCTTAATAGGTTAATTGGGGAATTCAGCTCGTAATTTTGTTATTTGAGCAAGAAACCTCACAAATAAAACATTGCAGGTTGATAATAGATATAACCTGGACCATATACTTGAAGTATCGATCAATACCATAAAGTATCGAAATGGTCCATTTTGTGGATGAATTGGTCCACATATATCCCCATGTTTTCGTTCTAAAAATGATGGCAAATAATTCTCAACTTTGAACGATGATGGTCTTATTATCAATTTTCGTTAAGAACAAACGGTACATATGATCTCATGAGATTGAAATATCTTCTCATTTTTTAATGAATGATCATTGGAGTTTTCAACGATTCTCCGCATCATTATTGAATCAGGGTGACGTAATCGATCATGCCAAAACTTAAACACATCTTTATACTTTGGGTTGATGGTGGTATATAGGGGTGGGCATGGTCAGGTACTCGGAATTTTAAGTGTACCCGAACTCAAACCCGAACGGGTAGCAATTTGTCTACCCGAAATCTATCTCGTGAAGCTCGGGTACCCGATCAACAAATCATTCATAATATTCTAAAAACCAGATCTTGAAAACAATAACATAAATTGATCCTAACAACTAGATCTGGAAATAAAGTGAAGATTCGTCACCTGATTCAAATCTGAAACGGACATGGCGGACATGCGGAGAATAAAAAATGATAAATCGATTGGAACGGAGATAGGAGCTAAATAGTCTTTGGAAATGAAGCTGAAGGTAGCTGACTGAAGAGATGAAGTGGCAGAGGCAATATAAAGGCGAGATGCGATGGAGACGAAAAGCGGTGGCACGAGAAGTAGGCGAGAGGTGGCGGCACGCTGGAGAGGAGAAGAAGAAGCAGCCGCACGATGTAGGGGAGGAGGAGATGAACGAAGAGAGGGACGAACGGAGAGGGATGGACGGCCGAAAAAGAGATGGACGGTCGTCCAAAGCGAGTGGTCGAAGAGGATGGAGAGAAAGGAGAGAAGAAAGAGAGAAATTTGGTTAAGCGACATATATGGATTGAAAAGAGGATACAATTTTAATGGAAATTTTGTAAATAATATAATGTATATGGGTATTTTAATATTTTGTATAAATATCCTCGGGTACCCGTTTAAGATATTCAAAAACCCGAACCCGCAGATATAAAATTTTATTACTCGAACCCAAACTCGAATCTGCGAGTTTGGGTAATTTTTTACGGGTTTGGGACAAGTTTCGAGTGGAGACAGGTTTTTCAGGTAATTTTCTCACCCCTAATGACATTGTCTCAAACTAGGGGTGGACATTTCAGATTACCCGGATCGACCCGGACCGAATAACCCAACTTATGAGATATATGGGATATATAGAAACCCATATGAGTTTAATATCAAAAATCCATTTGGGTTCGGATCGGTCCTGGTTCAGGTTCAAGATAACCCGAGGAACAAAACAACCCGAAAAAAACCTCAAAAAAACAAATAAAACCCTAAACTTGACTTCCGCTTTGTCTCTCCTCACTCATATCCCTTTCGGTCAGCGGCGCCTCCAAAGTTTCCTCCTATGTCACCCTAAATCTCCCATATGTTGCCTCCTCCCGTTCGTCGCCTCCACCCGTCTGTTGCCTCACTGGTTTGTGCGTCGCCTAACTGGCCCGTTTGTCACCTCACTGGTTCATCTATCTTGCCTCACTGGTCCATCGGTTGCCTCACTAGTCTGCTTGTCGCCTCATTGGTTCGTCCGTTACCCCACTGGTTCGTCTGTCGCCACACTGGTCCGTCTATCGCCTCACTGGTCCGTCCATCGCCTCCTCTCTTCTGTCACCTCACTAGTCCATCTATCACCTCCTCCCGTCCATTTTGCCTCACTGGTCCATCTGCCGCCTCCTCCCGTCCGTCTTGCCTCACTAGATTTGCATATTTTTGTTATTTACAGTTTACTAATTACTAAAATTTTTGTGATTTGGTTTATGTCTCAGATGGATTTGTAGATGATTGTTTTTTTATCAAACCGATGACAATGAAATTCAATCGAATAAAAGAGCTGCGACATCTCAAAACAGTGATATGCCTCCCAAATCCAAAAAATAGTACGTTCAAAGGTCTAAGATATGGGGACATTTTTTCCAGAGAAGGTGATGAATACAGTAAGTGTAATTATTGTAATATAAGATCGAAATGCGGAAGTTGTAAAAATGAGCCTAGTAGTATGGATTAACATCTTTGCATCTGCAAAATCTATGAGAATTTTGTTGAAACGGATAGTCATAAGGTCTTAACTAGAGTTGATACCGAAATTCAAAATGATGGTAATATACTTGTTGCTCATGGATTTAGTTAAGAAGCATGTAGGCAAGCAACAGTTAAGATGATTGTTATGGATGAAATGTCATTTTCTATAGTTGAGAATGCTAGGTTTAGACATCTCTTCAATGTCTTGTGTTCTAAGTTTGTTGTTCCCTCGAGAAAAACTATTACGAAGGATGTGCTTCAAATGTGTGCTTCTGAAAAAGTTACTTTGAAAAGTATGATGAATGGGGGAAGGGTGTCTTTGACGACCGATTTATGGACTTCTATCACATCTGTGAGTTATATGGTCTTCACTGCTCACTTTATTGATAGTAATTGGCAATAACATCGGAAGATTATTAGTTTTAGTCCAGTGTCCAATCATAAAGGGGAAACAATTGCAAAGCAACTTGAGAAATGTTTGCTTGATTGGATATAAAAGAAGTGTTCACAATAACTGTTGTCAATGCTAGTTCGAATGATCGTGCGGTTAAGATGTTAAGAAGTAAATTGAAGACTTGGGGAGATGATGCACTAGTACTTGATGGTGAATTTATGCATGTACGATGTTGTGCTCATATTTTGGATTTAATTGTAAATGAAGGCTTGAAGGATATTGGTAATAATGTGATTAGTATAAGGAATGCAATGAAATATGTTTGATCATCTGATTCAAGGTTTCAGACATTTCAAGTTTGAGTGTTACAGGAAAAAATTGGTCGAGGGAGTTTGCATTTGGATTGTAGCACAAGATGGAATTCAACTTTTCTTATGTTGAGTGCAGCGCTAAAATTTACAATGGCAGACGAGGACAAACATTATGATGTTTATTTTCATGAGGAAGATACAGTAAGTGGAAGAAGAAGGGTCGGACCACCATCAAGTAGTGATTGGGAAAATGCTCGTCGAATGGTAAGATTCTTGAAAATATTTTATGATTCAACGTTGGCATTTTCTGCTTCTACAAAAGTGATATCTAGTGGATGTTTTAATGAAATATGCAAGATTGAAATGACTTTGAGATCGATGGCTAGTAGTGATGATCCCGTGATGAGTAGTATGGAATCTTGCATGAAAAAGGATAAATCTGATAAGTATTGGGACGATATGGATCAAATTAACAAGATTTTGCTAGTCGCTATTGTCCTTAATCCGCAGAGTAAAATGAATTTTGCAATTCACTATTTTGAAAAGATGTATGAGAATGATATGGTAAAATTTGGTGAGATGGAAGAATTACTCTTGGAATTTATTCGAAAGCTTTATGGAGTTTATAGTGCAAAGTATAAAAAGCAAAATATTTTTAAAAGTGGAAGTTGTAGTGAAAGCCAAGAAATATATTGTTGATGAGTGTGAGGTGAAAGAAGGTGATCAGCGGGGAGAATTAGAATTGGTTGTTGATAAAGGAAAGGCGAAGGATGTTTCATATAAATTGGATATTTATTTATGGAAAGCCTTGAAGTTCGATCTCGTAATAGATTAAGTCTGAAATTTGACATATTGTTGTGGTGGAAAGTGAATAGTACTAAGTTTCCAATTTTAACACAAATGGCTAGAGATGTTTTTGCGATTCCAGTTTCAACGGTTGCATCCAAATCAGCATTTAGTACCGGTGGACGTATCCTAGACCAATATAGGAGTTCATTGACTCCTAACATGGTTGAAGCTTTGGTTTTGACACAAAATTGGTTGTGATCATCGTTTCAGGTAGATACAACAATGAGTCTTCAACAATTAATGGATGCAATTGAGTTCATGGACACACTTTCTCAAGGTATGAATTTTTTCTATTTCTTTTTATCATATTATGTTAACTTTAAACTTATTGTTTTAATCTTTTTTATGTAGCATATCAGACACAAAAGATGGATGATTATGAGATGTGATTTTCTTTTCATACAACTTGATTAGGTATTTATTTTCTACACGTTTTATTTAAAATGTATGAAATGAACTTTAAATATTTATTTATGTATTCTAATCTAAACTCGTAAAAAGTGTTTAAATTTCAGGTTGAAGTATTTTGGCGTTTTTCGGAGTAGAAGACTTCTATAAGAATGAATCGAATAGGTTTTATGGATTTTTTTTATTTGGTATTTTTTTTTATTTTTACTTGGTATTATTTATGGATTTTTACTTTGTATTTTTTGAATTTTTTGTATGTTAAATTTGGAATTATCCCAAAAATTTATAAAGAACCCATAAAATCCATAGAACCCGTTATAAAAACCGAATTACCCGTACCTAAATAACGCAAAAAAAAACCCGAAGAACACGAATTACCCGAAATATCCAAATAACCCAAATAAAATTCAGGTTTTTTTGGTTTCAATGTTTCAAAACCCGAACAACCCCAACCCGGACCGAAACCCTAAGAACTCAGACCAAAAACCAAATGGGTTCAATTCGGGTTCAATTTTTTATAACCCAAAGAACCCGAACCCGGACTAAACCCGAAGAACCTGGACCGAAATCCGGATTGCCCACCCCTAGCTTAAACACTCTTACCTTTGTGAAATATAATCCAAATGATTAAGCTGGTAATTTTCCACAGTATATTTCTTTCTAGAAACCATTATCGTGATATAAAGATATTCATGATTTTCATCATTCATGGTATCAACATGCTATCCATTTTGGCGACTATCTTTGAAACCTAATAAGTTTCTTTGGTATTGTTGAGAGAATAATGCATCTTGTATAATAAATTTTGTCCTTCTGAGCATTATAAAATTTGCTTCTCCACATCCCTCAATTAGTTTTGCACTTCCAGATATCGTATTGACACTGGATTTATGTATTCTCAACTTGGAGAATACTTTTTATCTTTCAATATTGTGTGCATTATAGCACAATCCGCTAGACATATATCTCTATCATTGATATGTGATCGTAATATATCTTATGTTACTTTGATCCGATAAAGATAATGATGAACCTGATAATATGAAATTGTAGTTGCATATAATGTATAAAAATTAACAAAGACTACAATAAAATATAGGGAATATAGCATCAAAAATATTCAACTATTTTATTTTAGCCTATAAAACATGAATTCTTATTTTCAATCTAAAAAAACCCAAACTTATATTTTTTTCCTTAAAACACTAACTTTAGGATATGATTAATTTGAAAAATTTGTGTTTTTTTAGATACACTTAAAAATTCAAAGAGTTAAGATATGATTTAGTGTTTTTGTTTGTGTATGGATATGATTAATTTGATAAGTTTGTGTTTTTTAGACAAAATGTAAAAATTCAAATGTTTTTAGGTTCAAAGTAACAATTTTTGTTTTATAGGCAAAAATTAAAAATTAAAATTTTAGGTCGTATGGATATGATTAATTTGATAAGTTAGTGTTTTTAAGTTAAAAAAATAAGTTTGGGTTTTGAGGCTAAAGATAATAATTCATGTTTTATAGACAAAAATAAAATAGTTTGATATTTTTTATGCTATATTCTCTAAAATACAATATAATAAAACTTAAATTAACACCAAAAGAAAAATACATTTGAAAATAAAAAACAAGCTAAAGCTTAAAAATAACGAAAAGAAAATTCATGTCAAGAGCAAATCACTTTTCGTTTGTCATTATGGTCCCCGAAATCTGCAATATGGAGATGCATTCCACCTTTATCGTCATCGAGGAAATCATCGAGATTATCAGAAACAAAGTTCGTTTGAACATTTTTTTCCTTTATATGTTTGTGATGTTGGGTATAAATCAACAAAGTGTCTTGGTGTACGATACACTTGAGACCAATATCCACTCATTTCGCATCGATAATATATTGTCTTTTCGTTTTTAGTCATATTTTCATTTTTAGTCACGAGGTGATCTTTCCTTTTATTATCTCCATGATGGAAATTATGTTGTGGAATACTTAAGCCTCTTCCTCAACTGTATCCATGACCACGACTCTGACCATGTCTACAGCCTCGACTACGGGCACGTATATATTCATGTCCACAGTCATTCTGATGGTTATAATTCGACGAAGTAGTATTCGTTTCATAGAACGGTCCAGAACCACAGGTATGAGCATGATGATTTTTCATTAATAGCTCGTTTTGTTGTTCTACAACGAGAAAAAGCTGTAACAACTCGTGATAGGATTTGAAATCTTTTGGGCAGCATGGAATGTCGATAATTTCTTCTCCAACTTATCATATTCGCTTATCTTTTCTCCACATAATTTCATTCTTCAGATTATTTTCAACATTGAAGAATGATATTATTCCACGGATTTATAATCCTGGAATCTTAAATTCAACCAATCATTCTTTTCCTTTAGGAGGATCACATATTTTTTGTGATCGAATCGATCTTTAAGAGATTTTCACAAATCTACCGGATCTTCTTTTTTCGATATTCATTCTTTAACCCCATCGGCAATATGATGGCGTACAAAAATCATGGCTTTTGCATTTTTCTCTTCTGAAAAATTATTATTTTTATCGATCGTGACAATGAGCTCTTGCCTTTTAGTTTAAAATTACTTTAACTTTACAAATTTGTCAACTATCATATAATTTCAGTTGAATTTCTATTACCAATTCAATATATATACATTCATATATATATACATATATATATTCAGATATATATTCTATATATATATATATATTAGTGTTGTAAAAGTTAGTTTGAATGGTCAACTAGTCAGAAATTGAGAAATCGTTTGGATTAGGCAATCGCCTCTACTATCACGTCTCTCAACTCGTCTCCTTTGCGCATCCTCACTTGTCGTTCACTATCGTTGTTTACCTTTGTCTTCATATTCATCTATCGTTGTTAGGGTTCGCCTTTGTCTGTCGTTGTTCGTGTTCGCCCTCGTCTGTTATCGTTCATGTTTTCCATATTCTACTATCATTAAGCCAGGTTTGTTCTTCCCTCGATTCTTGCCCACCTTCGCTCACATTTGTCGTTCGCCCAAGTGTGTGCTATGTTGTTCTCAGGAGTCAAGCGCTAGATTAGTGAACGAATGGATGGTAGATTATAAAAGCAAAGAAGTTAGATTGATAATTTGGTTTCGTGTTAGTAAATATTAGCCTTAGTAATTGTTTAGAATATTATGAAGTAGATAATTGTGTTATCAAATGTCAGTTGATTGATTGTACATATTCACTTGATTTTTATGTATGTTTGATTGTGAAGATTTATGAATTCATCTTGAATCTCGGCAAACAAACTTTCAAAAACGGAAATGACATCTTATGTATTGATGAAAAGTAATTCAGAAGATATTAATATAGATTTATATGTCATCCGTTGAATTATGATAAAATGAAGTGAGAATTATGTGGAAAAGTGATATCAAGAGGTGCATATAGAATATATTGGTGATGTAAATAAATACCAATATTGCTAGTTGTTTTAGAGTTGCAAAAGAAATATAAAAAATTTGTAAGAAGGTTATATTATAAATAAGAGAAAAAAAATAAAAAAAAATAAGAAGACAAAGAGTTTAAAACACCAATAGATATTGATGGGCAACATAAAATAAATAAATTGCGAGACTTCGAAAATGAGAAATCGACGGATAAATTTGCCAATTTTATCAATCATCAATCTTTTTTGAAAAAAAAACAACAAAACATAAATGAAATATTTTTCAAGAAACAGAAACACATGTTTACAAAAAACGCAAATATTTATAAAAACAAATTTTAGTTTGAAAAAATTGAAAAAAAGTAATTCGTTTAGTGTCTAGAATCCATTAACAGCTACATAAATGATTAGTATTTGTTTTTCAATTGGAAGTGGTGCATATTGTGATTGTTTCGGTACTTAATCGAGAGAGAGTTACCTTTGCTTCGACCTGGATTATACCACCTACTAATTCGATTAATTGTTAGGTGTTCATAGACAAACTGATTAGAGTCTAGCAATTCTTACAAAACTTTTACATATATATAATTTTATCAATTTAAAAGGATGAAATATAAAAATACAATAATTAGTATTTTATGAGGTGTGACAGTGAGAGTGGAGGTTGGTTATGGAGATGTGATGGGGTCCATATCTTCTGCACCTGATAACGTTTTTCTCACCACATTTTCACTTTTTCTAAACATTCAATTTCCTTGGAGCAATATACGCATTCAAATAAAAAACAGATTATGATAATTATAAATTTCTTTATATTTAAACATTTTATAACGTGAAAGTAGACATAAAAACGGTCCAAACCAAATGATATGTCTCCCACTTGATTAGTAGCACAAATCAACGCCATGTCATGATTAAGTAAAAGAGATTAGGACACGTGTAGTTTTAGTCAAACAAATTTGTCATAAAGGAATTGTATTTATTTTATAATATCGGACAATTATTACGTTTCAACAAACATATTTTTCTAATTTACCAGAAAATATGGGTAACGTAATAAAATATTCAACAATTTTAAAAGGTGTAAAAAATATTATTTCCACCTGAAACACTTTTGTGAAAGGCATGTGGTCTTTACAAGTCTTTTTTTTTTCTTTTATTTTTTCTCATTTTTACCATGGTGGAAATAAAAACATCCAGAGTAAAAATAAAAATAAAAATTTAAAACTTGATTGAGGGACATTCAGCTTTCACTTTTGTCTGTAAATATGAACACAAAAGAAAAATTGAAACAAGGTGCTCTATTCGAGGGAGGGAAGAAAATTAACATATGAATTAATTTTTATAAAAATAAAGAAAAATCCAGACGTGAAGATAGTGACGTCTGAAAAAACACCACAAGGAAAATTAATTATATCAAAATAACAATAAACAAAATAAATAAATACATATTAAAAACTAATTAGTAGAAAAGGTTCGTTATCCTCAAAATCAGAAAAACCTGACTGAGAAAATCTCGGTTACTAAGAAAATATTTAAAGGCTCTCAAACGTCACAGTCCCCAAAAAATTTGGAATGAAATTACAAAAAAAATGTTTCAAACGAAGTAAAAGATTAAAAAAAAACTTATGTGATTTTACCTTAGGGGAAAAAACTCAAACTACACACAAAAATTAACGACGAAAAGCATTACACACATACGCCGATCGCCGTCTCCGTCGGCGTCATCAAACTGTTCTCGTAGTATCATGCTGCTCATCACCACCGCCTCCGTGTGATTCCCTCGCCGGAGACTCGTGGGTGAGCTGTCGTCCGTACGGATTCAAGCTTGAGAGCATGCTCATATGCCTTGGATGATGATGATCTGTGTGCGTATGATTATGATGATCACCGTCTCCTTCTCCTCTACGGCCGCCTCCGCCGTTATCTTCGTTGACGGTATTGCTCGTGGAGGCTATATGTTGACTGGAAAGTAAAGGCATAGGTGGAACTGCAGCGGCGAAGTTCATGAAGTGTAAGCCGCTTGCGGTTGTGCCCCCTTCTCCTCCACCGCCTCTATATGATGCAGCGGTAGTGTTGACAGAAGGAAACGCCCAGATTGGCTCTCCTCCTCCTCCGCCACCATCTCCACCGCCGGTTGCCAAGACTCCGGCAGCATGGTGGTTACTAGCGGTAGCAACCATCCAGAAGTTTCCAGGGATCTGAGCCATCGTCGGTCCACTGTTGCTAGATTGCAAGGCATAGCTACCCATTTGATGATGGTGTTGCTCGTGATGATGATGATGATGCAAATCCGTCGTCGTATCGAGCCTTCGCTTCTTCTCTAGATTTTCTTCCGATTCATCATCCAAATTAGAACCACCTTCTTGTTTCACTTGCATGCCTAAGGAGCTAAACAGATGGTTATTCGTCTTCTCTGGGTTTTGGAAGTTCAAAAACGACGTTGTCGTAGGCGCGAACATTTCCAGGCCCGGGAAGAGAGAGCCACTCGTGCTTCTTCCATGGAGATAGCTACGTTGTTGATGCAACAAAGCGGTGGTGGAGGAGAAGACATTAGGGTTAATGTAACTTCCTGTGGCGGTGGCTAAATGGAAACGGGAAGGAAGGGACATGGAAGAGCCAGAGGAGCGAAGCGAGATATTCAAGGAGGTGAAGTTCGCCGGGATTGTTCCGGTGCCGGTGGCGGCGATCACGGATGGTTCCGCCTGCTGTAGAAGCCACTCTATGGTCTCTCCATCGGACTTGTGGCCGAGCTCTCGAGTCAACTGGAAAACCCTAGCTGCGCATAGCGCCGGCATCCGGATTCTCCGGCCTCGGCCATCGACCTTCGTGTGTCGGTCCTTTGTCGAAGTTCGCTTTGGTGGAAGCTTCTTTGCTGTCACCGCCACTGCCGATGATTGATCTTGTGGCTGTATCTGATGAGTTTGCGTTTGTGGTTGCGGGTGCAGTTGTTGATGTTGTTGGAGAGAGAATAAGGAGGAAGCGGCGGCGAATGAGGAAGAGGAGGAGGATGGTTCTTCGTCGGAATCTTGTTTTCCGAGGAATTGGAAGGGGAAAGTTGGCCGGCGGTGATCATCTCCACCGTCCATTGAACACACACACAAAGTGGTTTGATTTTGCAAGAGTGGCAATTTATGTAAATTAGAGGATATGTATATTAGGGTTATATAGTGTTACTTAATCTTTATGAGAGGGTCTGGGTGTTCTTGTGTGTTTGGTTTCATGGTTTGTACAATTAAAATAATAAATCGAATTATACAACTGATAGAGAGAGAGAGAGAATGAGAAGGAAAGCTTTAAGAAACAAAGATAATGAGTGTGAATTATATGGATGAGCTTTAAAAAGTAATTTTCTTTATATTTCTTCTTTCTTCTTAGGGAGCAAGATATAAAAATTGCTCTCATTTTTTCATGTCTCACACTGTCATAATTATTATAGCTATCGCAGTCTAAATGTGTGTGTGTGTATATATATATATACGACACAACTATTTTATTAAAATAACGTAATTATCGTTTATATTAATATTTTTTTTATAAACAGGTAGAATATCATGTTTTGAGGATCCCATTTACAGGATTTTTATAAAATATTTGAGTCGATTCTAATTACAAAATTATTTTAATAATTAAATACTATTTAATATTATATGTATATATATATATATTTAATCGATATTAAATAATGTAATATTGTATTATCTAAAACGATATGTTAGATTTATCAAAATATATAAATTATAAATATAATTTAAATATTTAAATTATGACGAATTAAACTTTAATACAATTGAATTAACATTAAACCTAATTATTAATTTTAAAAGTTATATTTATTCAATATATTTAACGTTTTAAATTTTTTGATAGTGTCATATAAACTTTGATGAAGATCTTACATTAGTGAATCGAATGGAGAATTCGTATATGTAGATTATTAGCTTTTTTAGATACGGTTAATATTAGTGATTAGGTTTACGAAAAAAATATGAAGTATTTATATTTTTTAAAAATTTGTGTTGTATTATTATTACTACTTAAAAAAATATCCACACACCAATTAATCAGTTTAACCGGTAATCGATCAATTAATTAGTTTAATCGCTAATGGACCGTGCCGATATATATACACTAAACCATGTACAACGTACGACAAATGCTTTTCATAACAAACAATACATATACAGATGACCAAACTAACTGCGCTATATATATATATCATTATTTACGGTAATTTTTATGAATTGGAACAATGAAATCATATATAACATATGATCTGTGGACCAGATGATCAAATTTAGAACTATAGTGTAAAATTCCGAACGTTGCGTCAATAAATGATATAAAACGTATTTAATAAATATAACAGAAATAAACATTGAGGGGTTTTTGAAAATATGGATGGATGGAGAGAGAGCCTCTTTAGCTGCAGAGTCCACGTGAGGTGTCTCTCTTTTATCATTCATTTCATAAAACAATGGGAGGTGAAGGAGGGAGAGTGTGGGTCCCATAGCCCCATCACACACATATAGGATTTTCAATTTTTACATAAATATTTGGTAATAAAAAATAAAAACATTTTTCTAAAGATAGGTCCCACATAATTCATGTAATCATTCCTCTTCTGCAACTTTTTGCTTGGGAGATTATTATATTATAAGATATGAAGTATATATGATTCCCTTTTAACATATTTTTGCAAAGCCACAGCTAATAATCGAATTAACATTGATTGTGCTATGATTACAATATTTACTTTAATCACTGGAATTACTATTACAAATTCATTTTTATTAATAAATCGTAATCTCCGTAGCCCACTTATTCATTGTTCTATTCATAGATATGTGTCTACTGTGTGTTTTAGCACAATATTATAGTAAACTACAAATCATTTTTATTTTTTTATGGAGAGACGGTAAAATGTAGCTGTCTTAAATTAATCTGATTTTCATTAAACTATGCTTTTTAATATTATTCTGGTGTAAAGTGAACTTTTTTAGACGAGAATGTTTTTGGTATGTAAAATTCGACCTCTCACGTAGCAATATTTGAACAAAAAAATGTTTGTTGTTGAATCGGTAACACAAATGATTGTTTCTTTGATGCGATAAATTTGTGGATTTTTTTTGGACTTCTTATCCTTTATACGGGTAATGATGTAACAAAGAAGACGTTCCCTTCCAAATTTAGGTGGTTGATGCAATTCGCAATTTGATTTTTTTTAGTATCCAGATAGATCTTAGATTTTGGTTGATATTCAAACTTTTTCAACATTGTCTTTATATAATTAAATTGTTATTTCAGAGGACTTCAGCAGTCATGAGCTGCGAAATCAAGCTCTCTATCTCCTTCTTACAATCAGTCTTGTACAAACAAAGAAAGATAAACACTCGATTCTCAGTGATTGTAACAGAATTATAAAATTATGGTTTAGAATTAGAGAGAAAAAGGAAAAATAGAGTGTTTAAGGTTTTTGGAATTTGTATAAATAATACCTAACATTGATTCAATTCGTTTTACATAGTTATATATGGGTTCTACCCATTACAAAATAGGTTCTGATTCTAGTACAGGTAGTGTTTGATACACTACTATTTTTAGGAACAGAAACATGTCAATAGACATGTACAGACACTGGTATGTCTGTGTTTCTTCTGGAGTGCCGTTAGTAATAGAACTAGCCTTCAGTTCCTCTTCTTCTTTCCCATTCAATATGTTGTCCCTCCTCACAGTTTTTTACTTGCACTTGAGTCCCGTTCCATCCCCTGATCCTCTGTTATTCTGCTTCCTTCTTCTTGTTCTGCATTGTCTTCTTGTTGATCACCATCTTCTTCAGGTTGCTGAAGGTGCTCAGTTTCTTCAGTCTCCCTCTTGAGCATCTTCAGCACAACCCCCAACTTTCTCTTGAGCTCCTTAAACCTCTTAGTGCCTAGTGACTTAGTTAGGATGTCTGCAAGTTGTTCCTCTCCTGGAATGAACTTCAATTAAATAACACCATCTGTGATAACTTCCCTTACCACGTGAAATTTGATTTGTATATGCTTCATTCTTTTATGATCAACTGGATTTCTTCCTATTGCAATAGCTGACATACTATCGCTGTAAATTACCACACTCTTGCTCATATCATAGCCAAACTCTTCCAACAATCTTTTCAACCATACAGTGTGGTTTGTGGCTGCAGATAAGGCTATGTACTCAGCCTCTGCAGTCGATTGGGCAATAATACTCTGTTTCTGAGTAGCCTAAGAGAACACAACACTTCCTATATTAAAACAATACCCAATCGTACTCCTTGAATCATTCAGACTTCAAGCAAGGTCTGAATCCGCATATCCAACTAACCCAAACGTTTCCACACTTTTAAACATAAGACCATAGTCCTTAGTTTCAGATACATACCTCAATACACGTTTGGCTTCTTGCAGACTCCTTTCAGTGGGATTTGCATTATTTCTTGAGAGATAGGAGACTGAAAATGCTATATCTAGCCTTGTGGCTGCCACATATAATAACCCTCCTACCATACTCCTATACTTTGTTGGGTTTGTTAACTCAACTCCTACTTCAGCATTCTTCCCATAAGGTGTAAGTGGGGTACTAACACCTTTTGAATTACGCATCCCAAATCTGTCCAATAATTGTTCTGCATACTTGGTTTGGCTTAAAAACACTCCCTCTTACACATAACTCACTTCAAAACCGAAAAAGTATTTAAGCCTACCCAAGTTACCCATTTCAAACGTTTGACTCAACTTCTTCTTGAACTCCTCTATCAACATTTCGTCACTTCCAGTGATGATTAAATCATCAACATAAAACAAATTATCAGAAGCTTATTCTCCTTCTTTTGTAGATACATTGCTACATCACAATTGCTTCTTCTGCATCCCTCACTTATGAAAAATGAGTCTATTTTACTGTACCAAGCTCTCGGAGCTTGTTTCAACCCATACAAGGCCTTTCTTAACCTCAACACCTTGTCTTCAGCTCCATCAACCTCATATCCTGGAGGCTGACGTACATAAACTTCTTCTGATATTTCTCCATTTAAAAAATGCAGACTTGACATCTAACTGATGCAAGTTCCATTTCTCTTGAGCTGCCACTGCTATAACAGTCCTAATCGTGTCATGCCTAGACACTGGAGCAAACGTTTCACTATAGTCCACTCCATAGGTTTGAGTGAACCCACGAGCCACTAATCTGGCCTTAGGTTTCTAAACCTTCCCATTCTCATCAGTTTTCACCTTATATATCCATTTTACACTGATTATCTTCTGGTTTTCAGGTAAATCAGTGAGCTCCCAGGTGCCATTTTTGTTAATCATTTCCATCTCTGTGTCCATGGAATCTCTCCATCCCTTCTCAGTTATAGCTTCTTCAAATGAGTTAGGTTCCTCCACTGTTAGATAACACCCTTCATACACCTGATATGACTCCTCACTTCTCGGCTCAGCATCTTCATAAACATCACTCAACCTTCTCATCCTATGTACCAGTCTTGAGGAACTCCCATTGGTTCCTCTACCTTCTCTACTTCTTGATTGTGTCTGACTGAGACTAAAAGGAATAGGTGAGAATTGAGGTGCTCCCCCACTCCCTCTAGAACTCTATCCAGTTTGAGGTGTTGTTGGTACAGAATAAGTTTGTTGTGTATTCACCTGATATGGATGCCCTCCAGAAATGTAGCTGGGAATTACAAAATGCTCCCTTGTTTCAGTTTGTATATCCCAATTCCAGCCTTTGTTCTCTTCAAACACCACATCCCTCGCCACATCCACCTTGTCCGAGCTGAGTTTATACACTCTATACCCCTTACTCATGCTGCTATAACCAACAAAAATTTGCCTTTTTAGACCTTGCATCCAGCTTTCTTCTTTGATGTGATTGTATCATCACATGGCAAAGACACCCAAATACACGGAGATGGCTCACAGAGGGTTTGTGGCCACTCCAAACTTCCAAAGGTGTCTTGTCCTTCAATGCTCTTGTTGGCATTATGTTTTGTAAATAAGGTGAAGTGAATACCCCTTCAGCCCAAAATCTATTTGGTAACCCCTTGTCCTTCAACATACTTCTTGTCATGTCTAGAAGGGTTCTATTTCTTCTCTCTGCTACTCCATTCTGCTGTGGAGATTAAGCAACACTAAATTGTCGTTGCACACCATGTTCCTCCAGATATTCATTGAACTCCGTAGTGTTGAACTCCCCTCCTCTATCAGACTGCAACTTCTTAATTTTCTTTCCCGTTTGATTTTCCACCAGAGGGCTTAACTTCTTGTAAATACCAAACACATCTGACTTTAATCTCACAAAGTAGACCCATAACATGTGGGAATAATCATCCGTCAATGTAAGAATATGCAGACTTCCATCAAGTGATATAGTCTGCATAGGACCACACAAATCAGTGTGGATAAGATCCAATATTTCCTTGAACTTAGCATCAGATTCCTTAGGAAACTCCTTCTTGGTTTATTTCCCTTGAACACATGCCTCACACACCTCCTTAATCACTTTAAATTTGGGCAATCCTTTGACCATATCTCTGGTTTGCATCTTCTGCAAATTTTACAAACCTGCATGTCCGAAACGCATGTGCCATAAATCAGAAACATCCGTCTGATTTGCCATATTTGCTTACTCTGCTACTATGGTCCATTTCAGAGGGTAAGCTTTCTTGACCATTTGCATTTCAGCCACCTTACCACCATTTTTATCTCTTATAACACACTTTGCTTCTGTAAACTCCACATGATACCCGTTTCTCACCATCTGAGGCACGCTCAGAAGATTTTTGTCTAAGCCAGAACCAAGAAAACCTCCCTGATTGTTCTCTTGTCCTTCTTAGTAACCACTTCAATATCCCATTTACCTTCACTCACCAGGGTTGCTCCATTACCGACCCTTATAGGGACCTTAAACGTTATGTCTAAGGTGATAAAATATCCTTCTTACTTGTGTTTCCCTTCTGCACAAATTTTTTTGGCTTAGCCTTGGCTTGAAAAGCTCCTTCCAGCCCTTCATTCCTCTCATCCAATCTAAACTCCTGAGACTGCAATGCTATGACCAGCTCTCCTACTGTCAATGTAGAGAGATCATTTGTTTGTTCTATGACTCCCATGTAGGGATCAAAATGTTCTTGCAACAAGCACAACATCTTGGATACAAGTGCATCTTCTTTTATGTCATCACCAAAAACCTTCATCTCGTTACTCAGTTCTGTGATTTTGTTAGCAAAATCCTTGATGCTCTCCTTCTCCCCTTCCTTGAGAGTGTAATAATTTGCTCTTAGTCTCTGCAACTTAATCATCGCAGCTTTCGGGTCATCTTGGAACCTTTCCTTCAGTAAGTCCCATGCTGCCTTTGAGGTATCACATATGGATAAATGGGCAGCAAATATTTCTTCAGACACTGCACTATAGACTAGTTGAAGTGCAGTCTGATCCTTCTCATCTATTGCTTCCCATGAAGACAGTTTTTTCTTCTGCTCCTCTGTAGGATCTTCACCCATATCAGACATCTTAGTCACGCCTTTAGTCACCACCTTCCAAAGTCCCTTGGACCTTAACGTGGCTTTGATTTTAATGACCCATAAACTGTAATTTCTTCCATCAAACATGAAACTAGTGGCTGGTTTTGCATCTTAAATATTCTGAAAAACTTCTCTTCTTTGTGTTGTTTCTTGTTCAATGTCTAGTGCATATTTTATGCTGTATTTTGTGCCCTTGTGCTTCCTCACGGCCTTGAGAACTGGTGAGGCTCTGATACCACTATTGTTTCAGAGGACTTCGGCAGCCATGAGCTGCGAAATCAAGCCCTCAATCTCCTTTTTACAATCGGTCTTGTGCAAACAAAGAAAGGTAAACACTCGATTCTCACTGGTTGTAACATAATTTTATAATTAGGGTTTGGAATTAGAGAGAAAAAGGAAAAATACAGTGTTTAGGGTTTCTGGAATTTGTGTGAATAATACCTTGCATTGATTCAATTTGTTTTACATAGTTATATATGGGTTCTACCCATTACAAAATAGGTTCTGATTCTAGTACAAGTAGTGTTTGATACACTACTATTTTTAGGAACAAAAATATGGCAGTAGACATGTACAGACATTGGTATGTCTGTGTTTCTTCTGGAGTGTCGTTAGTAGTATAACCAGCCTCCAGTTCCTCTTCTTCTTTCCCTTTCAATATGATGTCCCTCCTGACAGCTTTTTACTTGCACTTGAGTCCCGTTCCATCCCCTGATCCTCTGCTATTCTGCTTCCTTCTTCTTGTTCTGCATTGTCCTCTTGTTGATCACCATCTTCTTCAAGTTGCTGAAGGTGCTCAGCTTCTTCACAAATGTTAGGAACATGACTACTTTTAGTTAGGGTGGGAAATCCGGATTTCGGAACGGTTTTCTCGGGTTCGATCCGGATTCGGGTTTCTCGGGTTTCGGTTCGGGTTGTTCAGGTTTTGAAACATTGAATCCAAAAAAACCCGAATTCCTGAATTGTATTTAGGTGTTGTTGCTGCTGGATGATATGTGTTATCCTGGCATATGGACTCGACGAGTAAAGTATCTTCTCTCCTTCCAGAAACCTTGAGTCCTTCCCGTCGCGGAGCTTTGCAGCGTACTGTCGCCAGAAGCAACAGGAGAGCAGGAGAGAGACCAAGCCTAGGATAATGGCGTCACCGATAATAATGGCTACTCTAGGGCCAGGGTGCTGATTCTTGTCGTGTTTCCTTTGTCGATTTATATTGGTTTTTCTGCTTCTTTGTTGGAGTGAACTGAGGTTGGAGACGACGGTACGGTTTGGGTGTTCCTCAACGGCGAAACTTTGCTCCACTGGACTCGATTTTGGTCGGGTCGCTCGATATGCCCGTGCATTCCACCAACCGAGCACCGCACAGAGATGGGTTTTTTCCAGAAAGCCCATTCAGGAAGAAGGCTTACAACAGACGGAAGGAGGAGGCGACGAACGGGAGGAGGAGGAGGGTGACAGACGGGAAGGAACGAGGCGACGGACGGGAGGCATGGGCGAGGGACGGGAAGGAAGGAGTCAAGAAAATTTTGTAGAAGGCGATGTGAGTGAGAGAGGAAGTTGTGCGGGTTAGGTTCTAGGGTTTTTTCTTTTTTTTTTTCCGGGTTGTTTGGATTTTTCGGGTTATCTCGAACCCAAATCCGAACCGATCCAAACCCATTTGAATTTTTGATATTGAACCCATATAAATTTTCTATATAACCCATATATCTCATAGATTAGATTAATCGGATCGGTCCGAGTTATCCGAAATATTCACCCCTACTTTTTAGTCTATAGATTATAACTCACATGTTTTATTTTGGTCTTTACATATTTGGAAAACACTTCAAACCAATCAACCATTTGTGTATTAGTTCAACGATTTTTTTTGGAATGGATACTCCAAAACATGTTTTTTTTTAACTTGACTAATCATTACAAATTGGTTCTAAAACTCGTTACTAAATCAGAGTTTTGCACCACTCATCCTTTCATAATAACCGCTTGTTTTATTTACTTAACGTAAGAAACTACGTATCACATCTTCGTGAATTATAGTTATAACAATAATGTCATAACCATATCTTGTCCTCGTAAATCAATCATCCTCTTTATTTGATGACCTCCACTAAAAAAAATATTTTATAGGTTTCATGTAGTACGAAGCCTATTGATTTTATCAAATATCTCTTAATTCAATATTTTCTGTATCACATTTGGATAGAACAGAATACGAATAGTCATATACACTAATATATTAGAAAACCACCTTAAATTCTTATTCACGAAATTAAAATTAATCCATTCTATTTCTTCCTTTTTTTCTGATTGGTTATACCTGGATTAATGCTCTCTTATAAGCCCATTTTTTAAATATAATATTTATAGTTTTAAAAATGTCTAATTTGCTACCGCAAAACTCTCTATGTATCCAATGCCGATTCTTGCATGCATGATTTGTATACTATATATTTCACTATGACATGTGTGATAAGAAGGAGCAAGTACTTTCATATTTCTTCACCATGTGATGTTTTCTTCTTATAGCACGAACCAAATTTAAACTCTTAACGGGTAATGTACAGTTGGTAAAATGCGGAGGATTTTACGTATGAGTTTATAAAACTATCTAATTTATAAATTATTATTATTATAAACTATCTGTTATATTTATTAGAAACTATCTAATTTATAAATTATTATCATTAGATATTTATCTTATATATATAAAAACACAAAATGTATTAAGGATTTTTTATCGTTATAAATGGGTTAAGTATTTCTAATGGCCTCTTAATTAGTTGGTTAGGGTTTAAACCCTCGAATAACAAGTTTTTGGTTTATTAATTTAATTAATTATTTCACCAATCAAGTTGTCAATAATATTAAATATCATTTGATAAAATTTCTTTCATTTTTTATTTTTTTTCTTCTTTCCTTCTTTAAAAAAGAAATTTTATCAAATGATATTTAATAAATAATTATATATTATTTTCTTATAAAAATAGATTAAATTTGTTTCTGCCCATCCTAGAACGGCATCAAGTATAAACATTTTCGTTGGTGAGAAACAAATCGTAAGTGTTATCCGCAAAAAGATTCGAATTTCGAAACGATTGTTAAAAAAATCAAAATAAGAAACTAAGAAAAATGAAAAATATCAATGGTGACTAAAAAAACTGATGGCAGCTTGCAACCAGCAGTTTGCTCTGCTTTTACAGATAAATTACAACTTTCTCTATTTTTGGTCCCACATTTGTCTCTAACCTTTTTTCCCAAGAATATACACATAATTGAAAAAAAATAAGATCCCGCAAGTATACATTCATAAAATATTTGAAGGTGTTTACATACACATCCATCATCCATTTATGCTTTTATAGCACGATATATAGAACATCATAATAATATATTGTTTATCATACAAAAAAATGCATATCATATCGTTTCATATATCATTAAAGTCTCACTCACCAAGTCAGACACTTACTGTGGATATGACTATTAGAGCTGGATATATTACCCACAAAAGTTTACCCAAAATCCGGTTCAAATTCATTCTAAAATTTAAAATATTCACAGGGGATAACAAAATTGAAGTTTTTGGGAAGACAATATTCGCAGATATTTTAAAAATGATAAAACATTCATTATACCTTGAATTTTATAAAAAAAAGGAATATAGTATAAAAAATATTCAATTATTTTATTTTAGTTTATAAAATATGAATTATTATTTTCAATCTAAAAAATTTAAATTTAAATTTTTTTGCCTTAATAACATTAACTTTAGGATATGATTAATTTGATAAATTTGTGTTTTTTTAGACAACATTTAAAAATTCAAAGAGTTAAAATATGATTTAGTATTTTTGTTTGTGTATGGATATGATTAATTTGATAAGTTTGTGTTTTTTTTAGACATAATATAAAAATTCAACATTTTTAGATTCAAAGTAATGATTTGTGTTTTATAGGCAAAAATTAAAAAAATTAATATTTTCAACATTATATTTCTAAAATTAGTGTTCTTAAGATAAAAAATATGTTTAGATTTTTTTAAATTAAAAATAATAATTTATATTTTATAGATTAAAATAAAATAATTTGATATTTTTTTATGTTATATTTCAAAAGAAAATCCAAAAACTCTAATATTATTATTATTATTATTATTATTTTATCTGTCTATACGTCTCCTTCATTTTTGTCTCCTTTCAACGTGTCTTTCTCTCTTCCATCTAAGTCTCGTGGTCGTCTCCACGGTCTAGATCTCGTCAGGTTTTAAAATCTTGATCGAATTTTGCATATATCCAAAAATTGGGTATATGTATTTTGCGGATTTAAATTCGGAGCGAAATTCCTCTTATCCATGCGAGACGGATTCATATTCGGATAACCAAAAAATTATAAATACTACGTGGACGCTTACCCCGAATAATCATAAAATTCAATAAATATGTTAAAGTGTAACAAACAAATTATATCGATTATATTTGTATTACACAATTGATGTCAAATGCCTATATGAGGTATCTATTCAAGTATTAATCATGATCCACATTACATAATGATGAATTATTAAAAGAATATTTAATCCTAATAAAATGGATTAATAAATCGTGTTGGACTTTTTTGCAAATTATATTGGTAAACTTTATAGACCAAAACTAATCCCAAAGTAATTTTTAAAAATAAATTATTTCACTAATTCTAATTATATTTTGTTATTGTCTATTAAATTAAAAAAAAAGTAATAATTTTAATATTTTTCTAACATTTAATGTTATTATATATTTATTAAAATATTAATTAAATATATATATATTAAAGGTATTATATTATTTAAACTAGATGATATCCGCTCTACGCGCGGATTTGTGATAATTTAAATATATTTATCTTAAAGTTTGTATATAATGTCGTATTCTTTTTTTACCCGTTCTCCTACATTGCAGTGTAATTCAATTTGCACGAAACCTCAAAATCCTATCAGATTAATAAATGCTAGACCCAAAATAACCCGGAATCACTACTAAGAATTTCACATGTCGTGCTCAGGACATGGTGGTCATATCAACTGGTCAATTTTGATTCGTTAGGTTAATGACATGCTTCCTTGTTGTGGATCAATTTGATTTTATTTGCATATAATAATTTATTTAATTTTAGAATTACGGATCAATATAATTTGATGTAATTAATTGATGATTATAGTGCATTTTGAATATTTTTGAAAGTTTAATTAATTTGCATCAAGTGTTAGATATATATTTTTTATTGGGATTCAGTTGCCACCACTTAGTCAAATATTTGTGCGAGATATTTATGGTTAAATTTAATAAAAAATAGAAACGTAAAAAAATAAAAATACTCGTTGAAGCTAGAGTAGCAAACTAATATATGAGAAAGATGAATTGAGACCCTTTAACTTAAAGAATCAAGTGTATTTTCCAAATACAGAATTTCGCCGCAATTTTACTAAGTATCATAATATCCCAATGGTCATCACTTATTGAAAAAATATAGATAACCAGATAGTCTTATTCACTTATGTCTTTTTCGTAACAAATGCTAGTTGCTCGTAGAAATGGAAGAGACAAAGAAAAGAATCTATTAATGAGCTAATCAATTTGGTTTTCAACTAAAGTCTCTTCAATTGATTTGCACGGATTTTTTTTTAAGTTTTAATTTTATTTGAATAATTTTTATCTATTTAATTTTAGAATAATATAATAATATAACTTTATATAATGTAATGAATGATTATTTAAACTTGTTTTAAAGATTTTTTTCAATGTTGAAATTAATCTATAACCAATATTGGATTTATAGTGATGGAATCTTTGGTTTGTCTTATGTATATATCTTTATAAAAAATAATATATTAACGCATGACATTTTCTTTTGAAATCAAGATGATATATGTAAAGTTTATTATTGTCCATTCATTTAATAATTCGGTAAAAAATAATTTTTTTAAAATTATATTAGTTATTATGAATATAAAACATGTGATTCTCATTGAGTGAAGATGGCTATGCCGTTTTATTTTTTCAATCTAATGCGGGATTTTTAACCAGTGAAGACGAATAAGAAATTCGCTACAAAAGAAGAAACAGTTTTTGAATATCTTTAGATTTTAAGGGAGAAAATAGCTAGAATGTAAAATTTCAGTAAATAAATTTGTGGTATTTACAAATTTTAACATATTTTTATATATAAAAAAATCGTCGATTTGATCTCAAATTACGGTGCAATATTTATAATATGACCCATACACACAGTTCTATAGAAATGGACTATACAATTTAAGACAAAATGGTATTTCCATTTTGTAACAATTCCCATTTTCTTCAAAAATTAAATCGTTTTCTAAATTTAAACCATCATATAATAATGTAAGAAATGGAATATAATCTTTTTAGTTATATAACATTGTGCATTAATTATATATATATGATTAGAAGTAATGTAAAAATCGTTTGATAATTAAATCTAATAAAGTAATTTTCTATTGATCACAACACAAATTTAAATGCCTTTGTTGACACCATCACTAAAGAGTTCAAGGACATCTAAATCCATACAGAACAAATCCACAAACCAAAAGCTCTTTATCTCATCATAACTTTCAAGTCTTGAACCCGAAGCTAATGAACAACACGGATGCTACTGCCTTTTAGTTCTGATCATAAACAAAGTATAAACATCTGCTCGACCTTCACATGAATAAAACTCGAAAAAGCGACATAAGGTTGTAGTAGTAGTCACGCTCTAACCCTGAATCACTTTCTGCACATATCATCCGTGTTAGTACTCGAAAACAAATGGTGCACGTCTGAAAGCCTAGTTTATGTATTGACTGTCTCCGTGATCCAAAACCCTACTTATCTTTTGACAGAATTTTTCAGTTTCTGAAGAAATTTCGTTGTCCCATGTTACTTCATAATCTTCCTCTAGCCGAGAGCCTTGCTACACGAACAATAAAAAGAAGCAGATGTCAATCATGTCAGAAACACAATGAAAAACATGACAAAGATGCGTTTAAACTACGTCTAATACTCTATCGATCATCAACAGAATTGTTTACAATGTAACATCCCTTCAAATCTCCTAAGCTATTTGTATCTAAGGCTTTCAAATGATTACCATAATGAGCAAAAAGAGATCCCTTTCTTTTATATAGATAATGTATATCTTTAGCTTCGAAGATCAGAGCAATTTCACTACAATTAAGCCGAAACACAATTTGGAGAACAATACTGAATACTTTACCTTATTTTGCCAAAGATGGAGAAGATTGTATGCATAACCAACATGGATGGCTTCGAAGAACCCTCGGTGCCGCAAACCACCTCGACGGAACCCCTCTGACTACAATGGGGTCTAGCTCCCGCCTTTCATCACTTGAATAACCGGCAAAGCAAGGACCCGGATAACCGTATCACTTCCATGGATGGTCACTAACTCGTAAACCCTAAAGTATAAAGAGAAATAGACATTGTAAAGATTTACACTTTTCCCTTCAGAGTATACAAACACCGAATCCCTCTAGCAATTGACGTGATTGGTAATGATTTCAACCAGAAGATGTTTTAATGCCACCCTTATTGTCAAGTTCTTCTAAGACATTCCACAATTTCGAATCCTCATAGTTTGCTATGACAAAGACGGGTTTTGCCTACAGTAGGAGCTCGGCTGGATTACCTGTAGTTAGAGCAATCATGGGCATTCTTGTTGCAACTCCAGCTTTTATCTCGGATATCGAGTCCTAGTCAGAGGAAAACAGAAGGGAAACTAGAGTAAAGACATGGGATTACAATGGATCATGTAAATAGTGCGGCCGCTTAAAAACTGGGATTGTTAATCCAACAAACCTTGAAATCAAAGTGTGCTTCTTTGACACGTCAAAATCCTGCAAACCCAGTTTTGAGATCATGAGCTCAACATTTTCTTTTGGAGCATTGGTAACATCAACTTGTTTCCTTCTGAGGGTCTTTTGATATAATTTGTATCAAACGTACTCGTCCCTTCTATGGATCCTTCTTCCATTATGTCGCTGAATTCACCTAGAACCAGGAAATTGTCATATATTTTATCAGAAACTGCACCATTAAACACAATCATAGAAATGATCTGAGGTTTCATAATAAATTCATTGATACAGCTCCATAGACATGTTAAAACTAATTTTCAGTTTCGATTCTAATAGAGAATTTATATCCATTGTTAAATAACAATAGTATAAAAGGTTAAACAATCAAAAACCCGCTTTAAAAGCACTTGTCCAAAGGACGTTACAGCTACAGGCTCGGGGAAAATCTCAGAGAAAAGTGCATATATAGGAAGGCCAAGTTAAGAGCACTGATATGTGTAACATCCAGCATAAACGAAAAGGGAAATTCAAATCGATCAAGATAATAATATGAGAAAGATTTCACCTTTCCTTCTAAGGGTGTTTTGGTAGAATCTGTATCAAACGCACTCTTCCCTTCTATGGATCCTTCTTCCATTATGTCGTTGAATTCACCTAGAACCAAGAAATTATCTTATATTTTTTAAAAAACTGAACCATTAAATACAATCATAGAAATGAACCGAGGTTTCATAATAAATTCGCTGATACAACTCCATAGATATGTTAAAACTAATTTTCAGTTTCGATTCTAATAGAGAATTTATATCCATTGTTAAACAACAAAGCTTGAACAATCAAAAACCCGCTTTAAAAGCAGCTGTCCTAGGGATGCTGCAGCTACAAGCTAGGGGAAAATCTCAGAGAAAAGTGCATATATAGGAAGGCCAAGTTTCTCTTCTATCATATTGAAAGCAACTTTAGTTGAAAATGGAGTAATCTGATCTTGAAACATGGAGAGTTCGTCCAAGTACGATGGAGGTATTAAATCCTACGGGAAAAGTAAGTGAAGTCCAAAATCCACGAACACAACCAATGAAATGAGACTGAAAACCATTCATGAAAACAAAGCAGCATGTGATCCAAATGCATTTTTGTTTCTATGCTGGATGGAAGTGGAAAATATGGAAGGTCCATGCAGCAGAAAGAGAGCGAGAAGAACATAGACGTGGGAACTTATAGGACGAGATGCAACAGCCTGAGCAATTTTTATGTCCGTCTAGAAGCAGTAAAAATATGGTAAACCATTAACACTAAACATAATATGAAAAGCACAGAGTTCAATGAAATCATAATAGATGCTACTCAAAGAAAAATGGAAGGCATACTGGACCAAGTTCTGACAGAACTCATCGTAGCTGCGCGGGTCGTACCTGGGGAAAGAGCAAAAAGAGGATGCTACACAGTTCAGGGATTCGAACTAAGATGACAAATTGAGACCATTGAAAGATTTACTTGGTGGTGGGCCTAAAAATTTACTTGAATTAGTGGAAGTGGATGGAAGTCGATGAAAGACTACATTTCCGGAAGCCTCTTCAGAAACACGACGGCTAGTAGATGACGGGAAGTTGGATGGAGAATTGGAGCGGACTAAGATGGAGTGAACTGTAGACCTGCAGAGAATATGAGGTAGTCAAAATAACCCATTGGAAGAAAACAAGTTTCCTTGTCATGTTTCAGGCATTTGCATGCGACATCAAAACCCAAAACAAAAGAAAGATGTTATTAACATAGTTTACACGGATGTATAAAAATGCAACATACCGAGGAAGAGATACATGTTTTCTCTCAAGAGGTATTACATGCCCGCTTCTCCCGCTGTTTTCCTCGAGATATGAAAACGGATTTCTAAGGTGTCCGATGGCACTACAATAAAGACTTCAACGAATAAGAATATGGATAAGGAGCACAGACCTAACATCACTCAAAGGAAAAGAAAAGAGGGAATTGTAGCCAAGAAACAACTCCAAGAAAAAATTGAAACCCCGGATAAACAAAGTTTAAATTCCAGCTTCGAGATTGGTTGACCAGAAGGTTCTCGTTCAACCTTAGCAAGGCCCTTAAAGTAAGGGTCAGCCAACAACTGTAAACAAAACCACTAGGAATGCAACATCACCCAGTAAGGAGCTCACACATCACCCTGCAAATGAAGGAATGCAATAGAAGAAAATAAAAAGGAAAGTACAAAAACACGAATCTCGTAGAAGGAAAAGCGAAAGAAAAAGCACCTCTGCAGCAGTCGACCTATCTTTTGGATCAAATGCTAACAGCCTTTGCAACAGCCAAAGTGCAAGAGGATCTCCATTAGGAAATTTTTGCAACAGTCAAGTACTTTCTAGCCTTCTCATTTCTAACCTGTATCAACACCAATAAATAGCAGAGGCATAGAATCCTATAGCAAGGCTCTCAGCAATATAAACAAAGAAAGACCATAAAAGATATCCAGGGTTAACCACAAACGCCCCGCGCCTCCTTGGAGCGCTCACCGCCAAGGCACGCGATTGATTGTCGTCGACGTGGTAGAACGACGATTCCATTCTGTCGGTGCAAGGTTTTGTGGTAACTCACCTTAAGGACGACGAAAAAAGAGATGGAGGTAGAAGAGGAGCTTAGAAAAGTACGACGATGAAGAAATGGAACACCTGGAGACATAGTTTCCCTCGTTTCCTTCCTTGGCCTGAGATCGTCGATTACCTGCTCTAGGTCTTGTAAAGTCACGCAGATGGCATTGATAGTGTACGATTTGTTAACGACGGAAAATCTCATAGCCGAAGTTTTGGTGCAATATGTACTACATAACCAGAATCCCCTTTAGTGTGGTGGAGGAGGTAGGAGGAAACAACTGTTGTGGCGGTGGGGGGAAGGTGTTTCTAGGTCCGCTTGAGCCCTCCAAGGGCTTCAATGGCAACTTGGGCACTATAAGAAAATCACGATTTAGGGACTGAAGAATCCGTCCCTAAACAGGTTTAGGGACGAATTAGGGACGACCAGTGGTAGTCCGCAAACGCGCATCACCAAATGTCATCCGTCTCCAATTAAGGACGGAAAATTCAGTTCGCAAACGGTCCGCATTAAAGGACGAAAATTTAAGTCCACAAACGGTCCCCTAGGGACGGAAAATGGTCCGTCCCCATTTTTTTAAATAAAAAAATAAAATTAATACTTAAGGTTATTCACTGTCCATCAGCACGATTGGGGTTTTTGTTGAAATTCTTCAAAATGATATCATATAAATCATTTTATCGATCAAATTATGTTACCTATGTGATGAGCCCTAGGTCTCCCTAACGAAAGAGGATATGCCGATAAAAGAATCGAATACTACTAGGAACTGTTTCATATCATACAGCACTAAGCTCTTCCAACAATGGACATGCAAATCACAAACTACTCACTACTTCTATGCCAAGCAAATTCATTCTAACAAACTCCGAA
Source organism: Gynandropsis gynandra (assembly GCA_036759665.1). Taxonomy (NCBI): domain Eukaryota; kingdom Viridiplantae; phylum Streptophyta; class Magnoliopsida; order Brassicales; family Cleomaceae; genus Gynandropsis; species Gynandropsis gynandra. The sequence continues at coordinate 9,436,487 of CM071860.1, forward strand.
ATCCAAACACTTTACCATTAAGATTCTAATAATCTGTCCAATTGACTACACATACATACACCAAAAAACCAACATAAAGAACACTCACTTTAAAGCCAGAAGGATCTCGGGCTTCTTCCCCTTGCTAGGAGTATTAGCATTTGAGGAACCATCAATGGTAGATGTAGCCACGGCTGTTGCAGCTGCAATGGCAGCTGCACGTGAGCTCTTGTCGAGGTTAACCAGACTCCTTGTCGCCAAGATTGCCTGCAGATTTAAATCATGAGAAGCTCTTGCGTACAGAGATCTCACTGCATTGGAAGCTACATCTTTAACGTCTTGTGAATTCAAAGGAATTAGCAAACAGTGACCCAAAATGCGTAGACTGGGTCGAAGAAGCTCCCATGGAATCGGAATTCTCGCTCCTCCACCCTCGGCGAGTGAGAGTCACGCGAGAGAGAGTCGTGCAAGAGAGAGTCGCGCGAGAGAGAGCCGCACGAGAGAGAGTCGTGCGAGAGAGTAGCGGCAGCGAGAGAGAGTCGCGCGGCTGGCGGGGGCGAGAGAGTGAGCGGAGGCAATGGCGAGGGAGTGAGCGGCGGGGGCGAGAGAGTGAGCTGTGGGCGGACAATGTGAAAAAATGACAACCGTCGAAAATTGATATACAATTGGGGATGGTCGAGGCTCATCCGTCCCAAATTGGGGACGACTCATCCGTCCCCAATTCCTGGACCGGGACGATGGATCGGGATGATGGATCGAGACGATGGATCGGGACGATGGATCGGGACGATGTGCCGGGACGATGGATTATTTATAGAAGAATAGATTATTTATAAACAAATTAGGGATGGATTACGGAATAAGAAAATAGTTTTCCGAAAATTCGTCCCGAATCCGTCCCTAAAATGGTTTTTTAAAGTCCCTTGTTAGGGACGATCCCGAATCTGTCCCTAAATTTGGGGAGAAAAGGAGATGTCGTCCCTAATTTAGGGACGGATGTTCGGTCGTCCCTAAATTTAGGGACGAAAGCACCTTCTGTCCCTAAATTTAGGGACGCCCGTGCTCTACCGTCCCAAATCTGGGATGCCCTACTCATCCGTCTCTAATTCGTCCGTATTTGCGGACCAATTAGGGACGGCTATTCGGTATGCAAAATTGGAGACGAATTCAGGATGGATTTCATTATCCGTCCCTAATCCGTGTATAATCCGTCCTTAAATTTAGGAACGGAAATGTCAGTTCCCAAATTCCGTCCCAAATCTTGAATTTTCTAGTAGTGGGGTGTGTTTCTGTGCATCCCTGAATGTCTTCAAGGCCACACGAATACCAAGAAAACCCAACCTTTGTCGACATAAACTGAATTTTTCTGTGGAAACAAACTAAAAATGTGAGAATAATAAAAAACCAATAGATACTCAGAAGAGAAGAACACTTGTAAATGTCGTAAATGAGATCTTATGCAATTCGAATGCTTCAACCTTATATGTTGAAGTGTCTCCCTAATGTATTAAATGAAATTGTGAGAAGAATATTGAAATATTTGATGACCCATTTAGATCGGAATTTTCCATGGCCTTATAACCCTAAATCTGCCAAAATCATAACCTTAAACGAAACACACAAACAAAATGGAAGAAATATCATACGTTGATCGATATCTTCTATGTTTAGCCATTGAAGTTGCCCTCCTCTCATTTGCCTACATCCATTACAACACCGAATACATTCATTATGAATAAAAGTTCATTATGTTCTAGAAGAAATTTTTATGAATTGAAAGATAATGAAAACCCGAGGCAATGCAGAAGGCATTCTCTTCAAGCATTATATTCACACAATATATTAATCAAATACGCGAAACTAAATGCATCATCACCACATAAAGCAGATACTAATCTTTTGTTTAGCATATTACAAGATGGTAGTACAGAATCATGTCGTTATTTCAGGATCAAATACCTAACAGTATCCAATAGAGGGATTATGCCTAGCTTAGGAAGATTTTCGAGGCAAATCCTGTATTTGAGATGAGTACTAACATCAATTCTAATACAAATATAACAAACTACATATATCAAACTCACAACAGAAATCACAATAACTATAGTGGCTTTGTAGACATAGCAGTCAATGTGAGAAGATACTTACCCCCTTGACCATCATCTGCTGCACCATTAGCTTTTGGTGTCTTCTGAAGGGTTGCTATATCTTTTTGATAGCCACGTGTTGCTTTCTGTAATGAATCGATAATAGCACAATACGGATTGAAGATTCGATAATCTTGATCAGCAATGCAAAAATAATCAGTGTTATATCTCGCATTATTTTTTAATCGGCTCTAAGGAAACTATTTTGTTGGCACAATAACCTCATGCTTGCATCAATAACTAAAAGCAGAATCGTAAGATTCGAAACTGATCAATATGTATGATTGTTCAAATCAGAAAAACTTACAGCTTCGATATGTTGAAGCATCCGTTCAGCTTCCTTTAATGCTTTGTCCTTAGCTGCGCTCTTCTCACGCATATTGGAGATAAATGGAACGATGAATGCTACCTCATAAGCCTCCTCACCTGTTGAGACGTCATCCAGAAAGCCTTCGCCCTCTCCGAAAAAAAGCGCAGCAGTAATCTGAGTCCAACGTTTAGCACATGAATTCATACAAAATGAATTATACAAAATGAATAAACCGCCAGTTTGTCGAGTAATCTTCTAAGGCATTCGTTTAGCACAGAAATTTTCAAATAATTCATACAATTTAGTGATGAAAGCCGGAAACCGCCGGTTTACCCACAAGCCTCAAATTCCTGGACCTTTCGTCGAACGCCTTCTCTGGACGGATTCCTAGTGGACTCGCTAACCTGACTCAAGCTCAGCTCATCAGCCTCTCGCCAACGATAGCAAACCTTCGATTGAGTTTTTCTCGCAAGACCTTCGCCAACGACGAATTTCTGAAGCCGTTCGATTGATTGTGGAGCTGCTAGGATGTTTTGGCTTCTTTCTGGTGACGTGAATAAACGGTAGCACTAGATTAATCACGAAGTAACAAAGCAAAACAAAGAGATTCTACCGATTATTCTCGTAATCCATCACTTCTTCCCTCTTTGATAGACTTCGCTTCACGCCTCTCGGACTAAGTCGCCCCTTCGGCCTGTTTTCACGGAGGGGGAAGGTTGAATCAGAGGGAAAATCGGGACGGGTGAATGCGGGGGATGGAGAGACAAGCAGGGGATGAACGGGGAAAAATCGTGCTTGGTATGTGGTAGAGAAAGAGTCACGAACGGAGGGGTTGAGCCGTGTGATAGCGGCGTGAAAATGAACCGGTGGAAGGAGAATGTGTAAGGAGCTTGGCAGGTACAATGAATTTGAGGAATTTGAGGGGAGTTAATATCGAACGAGGAAGAAGAACAGATGAAGGGGTTTTTTAATAGGTTTTCCCTGCTGACGTGACAACATGAGACAGGAGGAAAAACCTCCCTTTTATATATATATATATGATTATATTTTTTTAATGTAAATTTTGTATTATAATTTTTTTCGAACAAATTAAAATACATGAACTATTCTATTTAACCAATGAATATTAGTAAATTCCGTTAAATTGAATTTTTTTACTATATAAAATATGATATACATTGGGTTAGAAAAATATAGTTTAAAATATTGGTATTTTAATTAGAAGGTAAAGGCGTGAAATTTAAATTTAAAAAATCAAGAAAGCAATAAAATCAGGTTTACCAAAAAAAATCAGATAAACATGAAATAAAAATATAAAAAGTACAAAAATGTTGGTTAATAATAATAAGTATTTAGAGAGGTTGCGATTTAAGAGACCACAAAGCAATTGCCAATGCATATTGCACAGACTCCTTCATGACATTGACGTCTTACCTTTCTCCAAGAAAGAATAAAATGTTTTCGCCACTTATTTCTTTGCATTATTTTCTACACTTTCCTCAACATGGTTAACTTCAAAAATACTTTCTTCGAACTAAAAGACTTCAAAAATATTCTTTCCGAAAAAAAAATTTACTTAAAAAATACCTTTATCTTAAAATTTCCAAAATATACCTTACAATCCTTCTACCCAGTTTGACCCTGCGATCCAGTGATCTAGTGCGACCCTGCGACCCAGCGATCCATCCGACCCATCGACCCAATCTGACCATGCGATCCAGCGACTCTGTCCGACCCTGCGACCCTGCGACCATGTTTGACCCTGCGACCCTACGACCCAGTCCGATCCAGTTCGACCCTACGACCCAACGACCCTGTCCGACCCTGCGACCCAGTCCGACCCAGTCTGACCCAGTACGACCCAGTTCGACCCTGTGACCCTGTTCGACCCTATGACCTAGTGCGACCCCCGGAAACTGCCAGAAATCACCGAAAACTGCCAGAAAATCGCCGGAAATTGCCAGAAAACGCCGGAAAATGCCAAAAATCGACGGAAAACGGTCGAAATCACTGAAAGTCACCTACAAATCGCCGGAAATCGCCAAAAATCACCGGAAAATCGCTAAAAACGCTGGAAATTGGTGGAAATCACTGAAAATGGCTGAAACATTGTTGGAAATCGCTCGAAAATTGCTGCAAAACGCTCAAAATGAAAGGAAATCACTCAAGAATGGGAAAAATCACTCAAAAATTGAAGAAAATCGTTCGAAAATAGAAGGGAAACACTCGAAATGAAAGGAAATAGCTCTTTACTTTGTTTCCCTCCTTTCAATTTTGTTTTCCCTCCTCTTATATTTGTCTTTCCCTCCTTTGTATATGTTTTTCATTAAGGGCACATATGTCTTTTCTCCAATTTTTTTTATCAGATTTAGGAGGATAGTGTTGAAGTGTTTTAGCCCTAGGAGGACATTTCTGATATTCCTCCCCCTTAATAGCTGGACATTTTAAATCTTATTATAATGTTATTTTTATGAAAATTTACGTTTATAGTAACTTTTTTTTATATATTATGAAAAATTAATCAGGATTACACTACAAACCACATGATTATTGACAATTTTTTTTATTTAAATTGGGCGTCTACGATTGTACGTTCCAATTTGATAGAAGGTATTAAGGGATATAATCATTATAATTGTTATGAGAATATTTTCTGAGATCTCTATAGATATTCTTCGGGATACTCAATATATTATGACTGAACAAATTGCCCAAAGAATTCATCCCGACCCAAAATCCGTCCTAAACCCATGAAAAATCTACTCGAACCCGTAGATTCAGGCAATTAAATTTCATTACCCGCGGATTCAGGTATTGAAATTTCATTATTCACACGTTCAGGTTTGGATTCTCTAATTTCAAAAACAAGTATCGACGGATACCCGAAGATATATATATATATATATATAATTATTATAATATCCATATCTTTACATAATTTATAGGAATACCACTAGGGTTAGAGATTATTACTCCTCCTCTCTCTCTCATTCTCATGCTACACACCCACCCACCCATCGTCGGTCGTCCCTGTGTTTGTCGGTAGTTTCTACGTTCGCTTATTGTCTATGCATTTTTCTTGCATCTCGCATTTTTCTCGCCTCTAGCCTCTCACACTTCCATCTTCGGTCTTTTGTCCTTGCATTCACCATCCATGCATGAATATCGACCGTTGATCTTTTTGCTTTTGTCGGTAAGCAGCTCGATTTCGTTTTCTCTGTTGTAGTCGAGTTTCTCTGTTTCATTTGTGTGTTGTCGTTGGTCTGACTATGAATCTGAGATATTGCGAAGCTGTCTTCGAGTTGATAAACTTCATCGTTTTCTCTTTTTTTGTTAGTCTGTCGGTCTGCTTGTCATCGGTTTCTATGCGAAGCTGTCGTCAATAATATCTATCGTTTTATCTCTATTCCATGTCTTTTACGTCTATCAGTTCTATTGTCTATCAGTCTTATTGTAATTTTGTTTTATGTGAGCAGCTTATGTGGGAAATTTGTGTAATTGAAGTTTGTTTGATCTTTGTTTTCATTGTCGTTTTAACTGTTCACTATGATATTTTCTACTGGGAAAAGTTTTGAAGTGTGTCCTCTATCACAAACATTGGCTTTGATCGATGATTCAACATCAATGAAGATAAATCTAACATTGGATTCATTTTGAAAGAACAAAAGATAATAAAAGAGCTACTTGCAGCCATTGTAGTACATCTATTAGTTACATATCACAAATGAATACTTCAACTAATGCAATGTTGAAATATTTAAGAATGCGCAAAAAATTACCTCGAACTGATTGTGATGATATCAAAGTTTCTTATGGTAAAAAAGCTAAAACAAACAACTTTACATCATCAATCGAGTAAAAATGATGGTACAAAAGATGTTCCATCATTTTTGGCATTTGATCAAGATGTTTACCGAAAAGCTTTAGTGAAGATATTATTATGGATGAGTTGTCTTTTATATTTGTTGAAAGGAAAAGGGTTCTAATACTATACGAGTGTGGTTCAATTTTATCTTGTTATTCTTTCACTTAGTACAATCACTAGAGATTACATGGATTTTTTTAGGAAAATAATAAATTACGCCAACTTTTTAATTAACATAAAGATAATGTTTCGTTCACTAAGCATATTTGGACATCCTTGCAGAATATTAATCATATATGTTTAACCGACTACTTTATTGATGATGATAGAAATTTAAATAAGAAGATTATCAATTTTTTTCTAATACCTAATCATGCCAGAGAAATAATTGGTAAGATGGTTGAGAAATGTCTAACACAACTAGTTGAAAAACTTGTTTGTACCAAGATTGTCTTCTGGTAGATTATGGAACACCAACATTTGGAAAATATTTGGAGGATCTTAAAATTTTGAGGAAGGTATGTTCGTTACATTGTTTGATATTATGAACATTTTAAATATATAATCTAATAAATTGATTTAGTTTGAAGATTTTTCACCACCGGGATTAAAGGAGGTTCAACATCGGCTGATGGATGATATTTTTCGGAAAAACATGAATTATCATCGTAAATTTCATTTGATATATTTTCCCTCAATCGTTTTGATATTTGTTTATTCAAATTGTTTATATGTGATTTTCTATATCTTTTTATATGGAGGTATTACATTGAAAAATCAACATGGATACTTAATTTTAAGTTTTTATTTCATATTTTAAAAGATTTTGTATACTTAATTTATGATGAATTTATGTTTCTTCTGTAAGGTTGTGGTATTAATTATTGATTATGTGTGTATTTTGTTATAATTTAAAAAAATAGTATATTATATCATCTTAATACTAAATTAGGGGTTTGGATTCAAGTATTAATGGGTATCTAGTGTAGGGTGGTTGATTGCAATATAAGTGTTTTTTCATACAATCACAATAAAGATCTAGTCAATTCTTATAATTTCGGTTTCGGCTACGATTCGAATTACTAATCTTTAGTAATAGGATGATGTTGAATGTAGCGACAATTAGGTCTCATCATTTCGGATTCCGATTCGGATATGGGTACGAGTTATTTGGGTTTTAAAAAATCACCAAATAATAACCGAACTTAAATCGGTTTGGTTCGATTTGGTTGCACGACGGTTCGGTTCTGTTATATCAATAAAATATTATAAGCGAAATAAAATCTAAACTTTAACTTATTCGAATATTTCAATTGTATCTATCATTTTATCATATAAAATTATAAATAAATAAAAAATATTCAAAATGTTTCAAGTAATTAATTTTTCTTAAAAAAACAAAATGTAATATATTATTTAAATTTGATATTTAATCTTTAATTATTAAACTATATTAGATAACATTCATTCAATAAATATCATTTACCTAATATTTTTCATATTTTTAAACCAAATCGAATCGAAACAGGCTTTAAACTTTTATACCAAATCAGTTGTTTACTCGAACCAAATTGAAAAACCATAATTTGGTTTGGCTCGGTTTGATTTTATATAATCGAAGCAAAATATCAATTCATAGCGTGTTGTCTCCACAAGTAATCCACACTAGATCAGTTCCACCATTTGATCGTGGCGAGAATCGAAGAGAAAAAACCTTATTTTCTCTTGTTACGTCTCTCTATCATAACGTTTCTAATTTTTCTTATTATAACTTGTTTTTGTAATTGGTGGATAGTTAAGAAAATTTAAGTCTTAATCTTATGGATTATTTTGCAATTAATAAAATTTTAATTAATTACTTCTAGGTCCTTATACTTTCCATTAATTACACATAGATACATAACTTTTACAACAATCTCACACTTGTCCAAAATGCTAATTACCCGGTAAAACATATATGTATCTCTATACGTAATCCACCATGCATATTGATCATCTCGTTTTCATACGTATTTCTTGCACGATTTAGGAGACGTTTTTGATACATATGTGATGTTTTACGTATGATTCCGTATCCGTTTTTCTTATTTTCGCGCTTTTCATGTTCTTACAGGTCTTTACGGGTATTTGGATCATTTTGGAGCTAAAGGAACATGCACGGAGCTAAGGAGCAACTTCGGGGATCATCACGGGACAAACGGGACGAGATTAAGCATGAAAAA
>CM071860.1:9445935-9457716 GCA_036759665.1 Gynandropsis gynandra
TTCCTAGGACGTTTGTCTTATCGTTAGAACCCAAGTAGTTTATTTACATTTAGTATTTTATTCTTCATCCACATTCTTTCGTTAGAAAGTTTGATTCGTAGTTCGAGTTTAGTTAGTGTTGCGTAGTCTCTGTGGGATCGACACCTAAAATACTACACACGTGCCGTGCACTTGCGGGTAGATTAGGTTATTTATATTTAACTCTGATACGCATCACATATCATATACGAAATCCTCATAGATATGTCCATTCCTAATGTAATGGCTCGATTCAATTCATCAATTGTGTTTTCAATGCTAGTGGAAAAACACAATCGATTTACACGCTCATTATGCAACAATCATCAGTGAATATCGAAATACTCGTAAGCGTGTGACCTCACGATTTCAACATTAACCCGATAGGTGATTAGTCCTACTAATCGTCTACTTGGTGTCTAACAACACTCTTCAACGACCGGATAGTGTGAATAAACAACATTTATTCCACCGAACCATTATAAAAAGGAATTCATAATTTTTTTTCTGTCCTTCTAGCTCCGGATAATCCTAGTGCATGGTTTGACTGTCAAAACCCAACAGATTAGCATCTATGTTTCATGTCTATCGTAACCGACTGTCGAGTGAACTCGAGAAAACTAATTTCTTTTTTATCATTCTACTACTTTTACCAAATACTTTATTAGTCGTTACGATCTATGACAACATAGAGCTTAAAATCTCACCAAGAGTTAGACGGATTCCATATTGGTCAAACATCAGTTGCACAAGCAAATGATCATTTCCAATTTCCTTTCAGCAAGTGCTCTAAAACATTAGGTGTCAGGAACCAAAGAATGACACATAACTTGTCAACTACACTGTTAACCTTAGGTCCAAGAAAAATATGACATTTAGATCCTTTCGAAGAATTTCCTAGTGACAAATACATGGTATATGAACAATTAGGAAATCTTCCTTTAGTCAGCTCAATGATTACATCTCCATGTTTATCATTCATATATGTGGCTTAGTAAAATATATCTAATAATTTCTATCCTATAAAAATCATCACATGTATGATAGCGTATCCGAATAACCAACGTCATATTGGTTATCCTACAACCAAGAACTTCTTTTGATCTATACACGATAAAACTTATTTCTCTTTATCATAATCTCTATCATGATAACGAGTTTCAAGTTTAGATCATGGACAAACCTCATATGCTTGCATCATCATCACAATGTTATAAAGTGCCATATAATTGAAAATAAATCTCAACAACGTGCACATAAATTAGTTCTAAATATAGTCAACTCATTGACCTATTCTAGAAATAATTCCCATACGTCACATCTCTCGATCTAATTCTTAAATTATTCTTGTTAAACTACTTAGATCTTTGATGAAATCTTGGTTCCTTCGCTTGAGATATCGCTCCGGAATTATCGCATAATAATGAACATGCTCTTTAATGGAAGGGATCACACCGAGTTTACTTATGAACTTCCTCATCTATATTGCTTCCTTCGTCGCTTCGCAAGTAGCGATGTATTATGTTTCCGTAACTGAGTCAACTACCGTAATCTGCTTGAAACTTTTTCAACTGATTGTTCCACCGTTCAGAAAAAACACATAACCCAATGTAGATTTATTGTCGTCCTTGTTTGATGTGAAATTGGCATCGGTGAACCTTTCTAGTTCTAAATTTGAATCTCAATAGATGATGAATTGGTCTTTAATCCTTCTTAGTGTTGTAGAAGTCGCTACGCGCTAGTCGGACGGTCTGTCAACGTCTAGCGACTAGTCGAATTAGTCGGCGACTAGTCGGTGGCTAGAAATTTTTGTTTTTTTGTAAATTAGATTTTTAAAGTTATGCAATAACAAAAAAAAAAGCAACGTAAGTAAAATATCATATATAAAATATACAATCATACAAAATCATAACATAAACAAATATAAATTCATTAATTATAATATAAAAATTAAAATAACAAAACATTAAAAATCTAAACATTTAATAGTTTTCTTTCAATTAAATATTCCATCTACGTGGTCTGTAATCGATTTTGAAACAAATTATATTTCAAAAGAATGTTTGTTAAAAAAATGGTTAATTTGAAAAAGTCAAAATTTTTTTAATATAATTTTTATTTAAATATTTAATTTAAAAATATAAACTTTTTTCCAAAAAGTCTTCCTCTCTACTCTCTCTCTACTTATGTGCTTCTTCTCTCTCCTCTCTCAACCCTCTCTTATTCTCATCCTCTCTTCCCATGTGCTTCTTCTCTGTCCTCTCTCAACCCTCTCTTCTTGACATCCCTATTTTCATGTGTGCTTCATATACGCTCCTTCTCATTATACGCTCTTCTTCTTCTTCTTCTTCCTATAATGCGAGGGGAAGTGATCTAGGACAAAAGGGCGAGAAGGAGAGAGCGACTGGCGCGACGAGCTTCATTTGAGGAGGAGGAGGAGAAACGCTGCTATAGCGACTGTCAGAAGAATTTTGTTAAAAAAACTGTCTGGCCAACAGTTTTTCATTAGTCGGTCGCCCAGACGGTGACTCCGCGCCGACCGTCTAATACAAGCGATTTTTGGTTTTTCGGAGCGGATTCTTGCCTCCGAGCTCCTAGGCGGTGTTTAGACGGCCACGCAGACCGCGTTTTATATCACTGGTCCTTCTTAATGTTCAACACTGGGATTCGTCTGATATCGACTCGCTACACTTAGCGCAAAGGCCACATCTATGGTGTGTACATGTCATGGTGTACATTATAGTATGCACCGTGTTAGTGTATATGATCATAATGATGCATTCTCTCTCATCTTAGGTCTAGGACAACCCTCTCTCTCGAGAGAAATTCCAATCACTACAAAAAAACAGCTAGTTTGCAACAAACGGATCAACGAAGCACTCTTTTGATGACTCTTTCCAACGGGTTACAATGGATAACCGAGAACATTAAACGGGCTGCCATCTATTGCATTGCGTTGCAAATGTCAACGGACGGGCATTGGATCATGTCTGTTGCTACCATCCGTTGACACGCAGTTAGAACCCAAAACAAATAGGCCAACAGACATCCGTGCCCACTGTAATGGATGTCCGTTGGTATTGGCAACGAATACCCGTTCAAAGTTGTAATTTTGAGGACTGCCATTGGAATATTTTTTACGTGACTTTGCAACAAGCATCCGTTAATGATTCTGATGGACATCAGTAGGAAAAAACACTATTTAATGTTCATTATTTTCAACAAAATGTCATCTTCTTCAAATAGAGATATATATATATATATATAGATCGAGAGAGTGGATGAATAAAAGAAAAGATTCTATAACCGAAGAAATTACGTAAGAATTGTTACACAGATTTAAGCAATTCATGAGTTTTGCGTCGATTCAACCTGTGTGTCAAGAACGTGGGACAATGTTATGTCCATGCGAAAGATGCAAAAATATGAAATATCGAAGTCAAGAAATTGTTTATAAACATCTTTACAAGGTGGGTTTTGTAGAGAATTACGAAATTTGGTTATTTCACGGGAAAAATTGCGACGTTAGATATATTATCAAGAAGCACAAGTAGAAAGAAATGAAGAAATTATTTATGAAGCATCAAGGCCAATCCATATGTGGAAATGGTGTCAGATGCTTTTCCTGGAGTTGTTAACAAACGAATGAAGAGATGTCGAACAATGAGGCACGTCGATTTTTCAACTTATTAGATTCGACGAAACAACTTATATATGAAGGTTGTCGTGAAGTTCAGTCCCGCTTATCTTTTTCTTCAAGATTTATTAGTATAAAAACATACTACAATGTTTCTGAAAATTTCATGGATCCATTTTGCAAAACCATGCATGAATATTTACTGAAAAAATAATCAAGCTCCCAAGACATACTAGGAAACAAAGAATGTTTTAAAAGAGGGGGGGAAATGATAAAGATTTGTTGGAATGCAAATTTTGCGGTGCAAGGAGATTTCGGCCAAAAAAACCATCTTCGCGTAAATATATATCATACAAAAAAATGTTCTATATGCCTGTAACAAACAGGTTGAGATGGTTATTTGAATCGAAAAAAACGCTGCGACAATAAGATGGCACACAGAACACCCGACGGGCGAAGGGATAATGCAACATCCATCGGATGGTAAGGCTTAGAAAGATTTCAATGAAATATTTCTTGAGTTCGCATATGAAACGAGAAATGTTTATTTTGTCTGTGCACCAATGGTTTTAGTCTATATGAACAATCAAGAAGTCAATATTCTCTGTGGCTGATGATTTTGTCTCCGTATAATTTGCCTTCCGATATGTGTTTGAAAAGAGAGGCAATATTTCTGTCGTTGTTGATTCCAGGACCATAACATCTGAAGAAAAGTTTCGATGTCTTTTTTTAGCCCTTAATTCATGAATTAAGAAATTTATAGAACGAAGGAATTCTTGCTTATGACGTGAGTACGAAGCAAAATTTAACATTGAAGCGGTATTGTTGTGGACAATTAGCGACTTTCCTGCCTATAGAATATTATCTGGATGGAGCATGCACAAGAGAATAGCATGTTCGTATTGTATGAAGGATACAAATTAATTTCGACTAGTAAATGGTAAGAAACCATGTTGGTTTGCTTTTTATAAAAGATTTTTTCCTTATGAACATGCTTTCCGAAAAGATAAAAAATATTTTCGAAAGAACATGGTACAAAAAGAAGAGGCACCGTGCATACAAACCGGAACACAAATGCTTTACGAAAGATTGAACATAATGGGCTATTTAAAAGAATCGTTAGAATGTGATGGAGATCATGGGCATCGTAAACCAAAAGATCAAGGTGAATGACAAAACTGGTATAAACATAGTATCTTTTGGGAACTACCATATTGGAAATCATTAATATTACGTCATAATTTAGATGTTATGCATATAAAAAAGAACATTTTCGACAATATCATCAATACTGTTTTGAATGTGGCGGGTAAAACTAAGGATAATATACAATCAAGAAAAGGTTTGAAGACAATATGTCGAAAACCTGAGTTGGAATTAAGAGATGAAAGGTCTTCTATCCCAATATTCAGGTTGTCTAGACCGGCGAAAAACATTATAAAGTTGGTTAAAAGAAGACGTTAAGTTGCTAGATGGACATGTATCGAACATTGCTCAGTGTGTGGATATGTTGGTTTGAGGCTGATCGGGTTGAAAAGTCACGATTGTCACGTTTTCATGCAACGACTCATTCCAACTGCATTTGCTGAGCTCTTACCACAAAATGTTCACAATGTGCAATGCGGAATCAACATATTTTTCAGAGATATATGTTTAAGAAATTTAAAAAAGGGATGATTTGGAATTAGTGAAAACAATATCTCTGGAGTATTATGTTCACTGGAAAGAGTTTTACCGCCTTTATTCTTCGATGTCATGGAACATTTTCCAATACATTTACCAGATGAGACAATACTCGGTGGACCAGTTAAATTAAGATAGATGTATCCTCTCGAAAGGCTTTTCTTTCATTTGAAAAAAAAAACAAAACAACGGTTGAAGGATCTATTATTAAACAATACTTGTTGGAAAAAATCACATATTTCAGCACATTTTATTTCGAGTCGCATATTCATACGAAAGAAAGACGTGCAACGGATAATCACACAAACTATCTATATCAATATAATCCTCAATTTGGCACAATTTTTAAGATGTTTACACCGATTGAACGCACATGAGGTAAATCCGAAGAATATAGATTAACACCAGAAGAGTATAATCATGTCCACGCATATATATTATTAAATTGTCAAGATCTATTACCTTTTGTAAAGGTACAAAACAATGAACATCAATCTTTTAAACACAATTAATATATATATATATATAATATTAACGTATTTTCATTACAGGATATTTGATGAAGAAGTAATTGGTACATATCCTCATCTAAACGCAGATGAACTCACTGAAATGAAAGTTCAACATTATGGCTCGTGGTTCAGAGCTTACGTAAGTACTCGTGTACACGTCTTATATATATATTAAAATTAATTGTGTATATTATAAAGTATTCATTTTTTTATGTTATATAGGTGAAATGTTCTCATGAAAGACTTCCTACATGGTTAAAGGATTTGGTTAATGGGCTTGCACGAAATGTTATGTGTTGGCCAATTTTGTTTACTTGCGGCTACACATTCCACTCGTACGAACACAGAAAAGATAGAAGCACATACAATTACGACGTTTGTGTTAATAGTGAAATAGAGGGTGATAAATTATACGACATTTTACACCAAATGATCTAATACTTTATAAATGTTAGTGGTTCAATCCAACCGTAGGACGTGGAACACGAAAAAATCGATTGGGAGGAATTGACATCAATCCGGGATGACGATATGGTAAATATGAGTCATTCATCATAATAGATCAAATAGATCAAGTATGTTATGTGCAATATCCAACAACATTGAAAGGCCGAATAGAGAAGTGGTGGGTCGTGGTAAAGATCAAGCCACGAGGAATTATAAGCACAAATGAAAAAGAAGATCCGTTGCAAATCGATCATCCGCAGCCGATTCGGTTACTTGATACAGACAATCGGGAGGAGATTCTCGTAAGAACTAACATAGATGGAGAATACAAACGTGATTATGAAGACGTTGAAACGGAAGATGCAAAAGATGAAAATGGCGATGAATTCAATGAACAATTGAAAGAAGACTTGCCAATCGAAGAAGAAGAACTTAATTCTATAATGTAATATATAAATTATTTCTTAACTTTTTTTTAACTTCATGTAATCTAATGTCAACGGGAATCCGTTGAGATTGCCAACGAATTCCCATTCATAATGTCAACGGGCATCCGTAGGTAATTTGTAACGTATGCTCGTTGTGAGGGAGCTCAACAAACAATGGCTGACACTTTGGCAGTGCCAATGGGCATCCGTTTCAAATTGTAACGGATACCCGTTGCAAAGTGTCATCATGGCTATCCTATGCTACGGTTGTATCCAACAGGCATCCATTGCAAATTGTAATGGATGCCCGTTGCCTGGAGAGACGTATAGTCGTTTTGGCGTCTGTTGCCTCGAGAGTACGCATTATCAACGAGCATCCGTTGGAAATGCAAACGGATGCCCGTTGAAAACACAGAACATCGTGTCAATTAATTGCTTTCGTTGAGTGGACGTTTTTTTTCCAACGGATGCCCGTTGGAAAACTTCGTATATTAAAACTTGAACAGTTTCATTTTCAACACAAATCTAAAACACCAAATCCTCTTAAATCTTAAAAATCTATCACACACAAACACTTCTAAACACAAAAACACAAAATAAAGGCTAGACGATTTATAGGATGTGGTGGTATGTTGGCGAGTTCAGCGGGAGGCCCACCCCGCCTCCAACGCCACCATATCGATCTCCTTCACCAATATCGGTAATTGATAATGATATGGTGGATATAGACGCCTTGATATATAATTTCGACAGGTGCCCTACCCTTTCGATTATCGATCCCGATCACTATAACGAGACATTATGGGAAGAATTCAAATTATTAATTTATATTGTTTTAATTATAAATGTTATCTAAATATTCCATTTTCATGTGCAGATTTGATGTGGATGATGTTCTAAAACCTACGAACAACAACATCATCCAAGGATCACTACAGGATCGCCTCTATTTTTCCTGGCAAGTGACGCCGGAAGTTATACACCATCGATGGTGGTGTACTTTCATTGTAAGTTAAAAATACTATAAAATTTGTATTTAAAATGATTAATTACATTTATTCTAAACAAATTTATTATAATTTATTTTGTCGTGCGCATACAGATGGCAGAAAAAGGATACGTTGCACATCTACACAGCTTGGATGCACGACATACAAGCCCAATGCGCTTGATGAAGAACAACGCCAAGCACAACTAATACAAGAAGAATGCCAAACCGAGATTAGCAAAAGATGAGGTTTTCAAAAAATTTGTCCAACATTGGGAGTCAAAAGAACTTCAAGGCCAAGAGCGAGAAGGCCAAGAAATGTGGTACGACGAGAAGGTTCTCGGAGATGATTTGCATCGCATACTTCGGGATCAAAATCATTTCCAAAAAGAATGAAAGAATTGGTAAATTTCTTTCAGTTATTATTTGAATTTTTCTTTTTTTACAATATTTATATAATTATATTTATGTTATATAACAAATGCAAAGAATATGAAGAGAACCAACTCTTGTTGGGCTGGTTGTAGAAACCCACACCAAGAAGAAACCGATCATCGGGGAAGAGAGCGACAAAACTCGTCGACCCTTGAGCGGAACGAACCGTGAAAGCTGCGACGAATAAGATCATACAACAATTACAAGTTTGCGGTTCAACTCCCGATGAGTTCAATCCTTTACAAAAGGATAAAATTTATTTGGAGGTAAAGAAAAAAATTATTGTTTGTACACTACAAAAAAACACACAATTTCCAACGGACATATCTGTTGGAAAAGGCTCTTTCCAACGGATGGCAACGGATTTCCGTCCGTTGGGAATCGTTCGTTGGAAATCCGGATCCGTTGCAATTCGAAACGGCCTTGCAACGGATAATATCCGTTGCAACATTGTAACGGATATTCCAACGGAAATATCCGTTGAATAGTTGTAACGGATATTCCAACAGAAATATCCGTTGAACAGTTGTAACGAACGTCCGTTGAAGACATTTGTAACGGATGCCCGTTGCAAGTTTGCAACGGACGGTCGTTGGAAAAAGGGCAACGGACGTCCGTTAAATTGTTTCAACGGACGTCCGTCACCATCCAGGCGGGAAAAATAAGCGGGAATTTAGCTTTCCAACGGGCATCAGTTGGAAACTGGCGGGAAATAGCACGCACATCTTTTGAAAATTGGCGGGAAAGGGCAACGGACGTTCATTACCATTTGGCAGGAAATAGCGTCAAAGGATGCCCCTTAGATATTCCAACGGGCATCCGTTGGAAATCTTGTAAAAAAATTAAAAAATAATAATATTTTTTAAAATAAAAAGTTTTTAATTAAAATATTAGATTGTTCACAAAAAAAACATTAAAACTAAAACTACTCTAATCTATCAAATGACATTTCGTTTAAATCGGTTGGGTCGATAACGTCTCTCTGATAGCCATCACCTCTAGATGGTGTTGCATCTGAATCGGGACCCGGTTCTTGCTGCTGACGTTGATCCCCTCCCTTGCCCCGACATCATCTCGATGACGCTCTCAAAATGCTGAACTTTCGCTTCGAGCTCCTCGATTCGCCGTTGTTGCATGAAACTCTCTTGCACTACGGGAGGTACCGTCGTGGCGTCCTCGACGGTATCCTTTTGAAGCGCCCCGAGACCGTATAGACGTCCCTTATACGGTCTCACCGACTACAAGATAAACAAAAGTAATGTTATATTTTTACAAATGATTTTATTAATAATCGAAAAATAAAATAATGAACTTTTAAATCTAAATAAATTTTGTCCTTTTGTAAAGGATTGAATTCATCGGGGCTTGAACCGCAAGTTTGAGATTGATTTGTGAACTTCTCTGTCACAGCTCTCACGGTTCGCTCTGCTTGAGGATCGACGAGTTCGGGTTCGTCGGCCTCTTCCCCAAAAACCGGCTTCTTCTTGGCATGGGTTTCTAATACCTGCTCAAGAAGAGTTGGTTCTCTTCCTATCCGTTGCATCTAAAATATAAAATAAAGTTAGTTAGATAAATATTTAAATAAAAAAAATTAAATAAAAAAAATTTTACCAATTCTTTTCTTCGTTTCGGGAAGGATTTTGATCCTGAAGTATGGCGATGTGGACCATCTCTGGGAACCTTCTCACCGTAGTGACATTTTTTTGCCTTCACGCTCTTGGCCTTGAATTCTGCGGACTCCTAATGCTGAATCATTTTACTGAAGACCGCTTCCGTTCCCCATCTCGGTTTGCGATTGTTGGCGTAGTAGTTGCGTTTCGCACCGTTCATCATCAGGTGCATCCGCGCCTGCATGTCGTGCATCAATGCTGTGTAGATGCGCAATGTATCCTTTCGCCTCCATCTGTATGAGCGCTGCAAAAAAAGTTATAAAATTTTTAGTTTTATAACATATATATATATATATATATAACTAATAAGTTGAAATTTAATTTAATAAAAAATTTACTATAAAAGTGTGTCACCATCGCTAGCGCACAACTTCTGGCATAACTTGCCAGGAATAGTATAACTCGTCCTGTAAGGATCCTTGGATAATGACGTTGTTTGTGTCTTTCAATACATCATCAACATCAAACATGCAAATCAACATTAAAAAGTTAGAGAATATTTATAACATATACTAATACAAATGAAAATAATAATTTTTTTACCATAACGTCCCAGGAGAATGTTCTGGATCGATAATCGGAAGGGTTGGATGATCATCTCATTTTCATACGTATTTCTTGCACGGTTTAGGAGACGTTTTTGATACATATGTGATGTTTTACGTATGATTCCGTATCCGTTTTACTTGCTTTCGTGCTTTTCATGTTCTTACAGGTTTTTACGCGTATTTGGACCATTTTGGAGCTAAAGGAACATGCACGGAGCTAAGGAGCAACTTTGGGGATCATCACGGGACAAACGGGACGAGATTGAGCATGGAAAAGCCTCACCCGGTCGGGCACAACCCTTGCACGATCGGGAAAAACTTACGGCCAATTGTGTGGACCATTTAGCAACTGCTCGCAAACACAAGTAGAGCGGGTCGCGGCCCGTAACTGCTCAAAACTTAAGTAAACTTAACTTAAAACATAAGGGAACTCGTGGGGGCAATTTAGGCAACAATTGGACCGACTTAGGAGGCTTAAAAGGAGGCAAAAAGACGTCATTACGGGAAGCATACAGAGGAGAACAATTCAGCGAAAGATAGAGCAGATTCTTGCGGGAGATAAGCAAGGAGCATTGGAGATCAAGCACCACCACTTCGGTTTTGTTTGGTTTTTATATTCCTTAGACTTTCTACTATGTTTATGTTTCTTTACAGACGCATGAGCGAGTAGTTCGTTTGTTCTAGGAGAAGGGATTAGCCCTTGGCTATCCCGAGACCGCTTTTGATCTATTTTGAATGCATCTTCCCGTTTTAGTTCATCTATTCTTTATCTAAGCGTTTAATTTACTTGTATTTGCGAACGGCCGCGTAGATACATGTGTTAGAGATTAGGAGAAGGACAGAAAGGAGAATTCTAGTCTTGGAAGAGCAGGTTTAGAACAACCGAGGTTAGGCCACAAAAGTAGGGTAGCAACGGTTGAGGGTGAACGGGCGAATCACAGAGTTTATGGGTTTAGTTCAAGGTGTCAGCCACGAAAGTAGGGGGCAACTTGTCTAGATCACGTGTCTATGCCTTGAGAGAGGGTAGATATCATGTTAGGATCGTCCGCCTTAGATAGCTTTAACAGGGATTGCATGATAGATAGGTTGATCGCTGGTTTCGGTAGTCTTGTGGTGAAACCGGTTTCCTAGGACGCTTGTCTTATCGTTAGAACCCAAGTAGTTTAGTTAATTTCAGTATTTCATTCCTTATCCACATTCTTTCGTTAGCAAGTTTGATTCATAGTGCGGGTTTAGGTAGCGTTGCATAGTCTCTGTGGGATCGACACCTAAAATACTACACACGTGCCGTGCACTTGCGGGTAGATTAGGTTATATTTAACTCTGATACGCATCAAGTTTTTGGCGCCGTTGCCGGGGACTATTGTCAACGCGTCTTAGATTCGAACCTAGAGTCCTTCTTGCTTTATTTTTTT
>CM071860.1:9462026-9480398 GCA_036759665.1 Gynandropsis gynandra
AGCTCCTTGCCGTCGTCTTCGCCTTTGACAAATTCAAATCCTATCTCGTCGGGTCCAAGGTAATCGTTTATACTGACCATGCATCACTTAAATATCTTCTAGGGAAGAAGGACGCGAAACCACGCCTCATCCGATGGATCCTTCTCCTACAAGAGTTCGATCTCGAAATCAAAGATAGGAAGGGGTCGGAGAATGTCGTTGCAGATCACCTCTCTCGAATCGTTGTAGAGGATGCGAGACCTATCAATGAATCCTTAAGAGACGACAGCATATGCGCGATAGATTCAGGTAAACCCGATCCTTGGTATGCTGATTTTGTTAATTTTCTTGCGAGCGGTATACTACGCCCCGATCTTTCTTTTCATGAACGCAGGAAATTCTTTTCGGATGTCAAACACTACTATTGGGACGACCCAATTCTGTACAAGAGATGTGGGGACGGAGTCATTAGGAGATGCATCCCGTATCATGCCACAAACAGTTTTCAAGCGGATGGAGTTTGGGAACCTTAAACCGACGAAGATGTCTCTACGCCTCGCGGATCGTACGGTAAGACATCCGGTGGGAATCATTGAAAACGTTCCCACCATGGTAGGTAAGCTTTGCATTCCCACTGATTTTGTTGTACTTGAGATAACGGAAGACACTAGGACACCTATTATTCTTGGTAGGCCGTTCTTAGCTACTGCAGGTGCGATGATAGATGTACAACAAGGAAAGCTGTCCTTACGTGTCAAAGACGAAACGATCGAATTCATCCTGCCCAGCCCCATGGACGAATCACCACTCAAGGAGTCTTGCTTTACAGTAGATTCGCTGGACGAGTTAGAGAAAGACACGCACGATCAAGTAAGTGTTTCTGATTGTCTTGTACGGTATTTGACACAAGTTTGCGACAATGCAGGATTTGCGGACGAAGGAGCTGAGGTATATACGAAATTCATGAGTGCAATTACAGCACTAGGAGACGCCCCACATGAGGAGATACCACGTGATATGCATGCTGATTTCATAGCGGAGAAAGCATTCGAGCTTGAGCCCGACCCGCCGCCTTATTCTCGGTATGAGTACGTTGATTCCGATAACATATATCCTGCTGTTTTAGATGCTAACATGTGTGCAGATGAGATGAGAAGACAGCCGACACGCGTGAAGAAGCGTAAGAGGGTCAGTTCTTCAATGTGTATGTACGGAAGTTATAGGGAGGACAGCCACGAACCTTCACTCGAAATTCAAAGGAGGCTGCACCCGCACTTGCACGAGGTAATGGAAAAAGATGTCATTAAACTTTTCAACGCAGATACCCCTTATCCAACCTTAGACAGCAAGCAAGTGAACCCCATGCATGCTGTGCCTAAGGGATGGCACGACGAGAAGACCCTACCTCATGACTTCCAATCATGTGATTTCGTTCCACTTTCTAATTCTCGACCTAAGTCTTTATCGGGCAACCTACTGTCTTATTGGTCTGATCCTTTTCAGGTACGAGATGTGGAACTATGGAGTGATGCGGGTGACACGTTCAACGCCAATGGACAGCGGCTTAAGCTCTACCAAGCCGCTCAACCGATCGAAAGTGGAAACTCCATTTCCCTTTCCGATCCACCCGTCGCGCATGCATGAGGAATGGAGACGTCAAAGCTTAATGACGTTAAATAAGCGCTTTCTGGGAGGCAACCCAGCTGTTTGTTTTTACTTTTCATGTTTAAGACTCGGTTATTTATTTAAATTAAAAAAAAGAAAAAAGAAAAAACACAAAAAAAAAAATTATAACACCACAAACGTGCTTCACTTTCTTCATCCTCCATCGGAGCTTCACGTCGAGGACGCCGTTCAATTCAAGTCTGGGGGAGCAGTTCACGTTTGTCAGGTGATTTCGTTTCATTTTCCTTTGATTTTTAGTTTTTAGGTTATTTTTGCGATTTTTAGTTCGTTTTTGTTTTCATTGAGTCAGAGTCGTCCCAAGGCACTTGTCCGGTGCCACGTTTTGAGATGAACCCTGAACTTAGGAATGCTTAAGAGGTTGACCTTTTCCGTTAGACTTTGCATGATTGAGCTAGGTTTTCCTATGCGTTAGAGCTTATTAGTCGGCTGAAAAACAATAGGTCGTAGTTCTTGGGAATCCTAGTGTTACTTGTGGGGATGTTTAGACGAGGTTGCTAGGCTGGTCTGTCGTTTATTTTCTCTACCCAGATGGTCATACTTCGTTTAGACGACACTTTACTTTGGTTACATTGAGGATCATTGGATCATATAAAATCGAGCTTGTTTTGCAGATTAAAAAGCACACACTAACACTCCGCTGTCGATAGAAATAGTGCCTAATAAGCATGATCAAAAATCGATATGAGTGCATCGACCTTGTTACTCCTTCGGTGGCTCGGGTCTAAGTGGTGGGTTGGCGATCATCTTTCTACGTCCTAAGGGCAAGGCACAAAAAGCCACCTACTCCGCTGCACTCTTACACGAGATGCATGAGTATACCGTCATCGGTAGTCTGGGTCTAAGTAGAGGCTGGATCCCTTCAAATCCGACGTCCTAGAAGCCTAGTGTGTATGCAAAGAAAAAGAAGAAAAGAAAAATGGAAAAATAAAAGAAAACAAAAGAAAAAAAAAATCATAGTATGCAAAGAAAAAGAAGAAAAAGAAAAAGAAAAGAAAAAGAAAGAAAGAAGCTCGGAAAGAAAGAAACAAGTATCCTCGGTTGACCTAGGTTTAGCATAGTCTGAAGTCTTTTCTGGTGGAGGGAGTTACGGTAGTGTGTCTAGTCTCCTTTGATTTACTTTCTTATGGGTAACCGTGGTGGACCTAGGATTAAGGCTGAAAACTCGATTAGGCCGAATTTGCTCTCGATTTGCTAGTTGATCGGTTAGGTTCGCTTTAGCGGTGTTTCTAGGAGAAGGGGAATTCTCGTATTTTTCACACCCCATGTATTCCACGTTTACGTTTGCTTAGGGACAAGCAAACATTCAAGTCTGGGGGATTTTGATCATCTCGTTTTCATACGTATTTCTTGCACGATTTAGGAGACGTTTTTGATACATATGTGATGTTTTACGTATGATTCCGTATCCGTTTTACTTGCTTTCGTGCTTTTCATGTTCTTACAGGTTTTTACGCGTATTTGGACTATTTTGGAGCTAAAGGAACATGCATGGAGCTAAGGAGCAACTTTGGGGATCATCACGGGACAAACGGGACGAGATTGAGCATGGAAAAGCCTCACCCGGTCGGGCACAACCCTTGCACGATCGGGCAAAACCTACGGCCAATTGTGTGGACCATTTAGCACGACTCGGGCAAGCATTTAGGACCATTTTGCCTTGTGCCCGAGCGGGCACACATGCCATGCCCGATCGGGCACCATTCCAGCACCACAGGACGCGCACGAACTGCCCTAGCCGCACCCGAGCGGGTACACTCACTACCCGAGCGGGTAGCGGCCCGAAACTGCTCAAAACTTAAGTAAACTTAACTTAAAACATAAGGGAACTCGTGGGGCAATTAGGGCAACAATTGGACCGACTTAGGAGGCTTAAAAGGAGGCAAAAAGACGTCATTACAGCAAGCTTATAGAGGAGAACAATTGAGTAGAAGATAGAGCAGATTCTTGCGAGGAGATAAGCGAGGAGCATTGGAGATCAAGCAGCACCACTTCGGTTTTGTTTGGTTTTTATGTTCCTTAGACTTTCTACTATGTTTATGTTTCTTTACAGACGCATGAGCGAGTAGTTTGTTTGTTCTAGGAGAAGGGATTAGCCCTTGGCTATCCCGAGACCGCTTTTGATCTATTTTGAATGCATCTTCTCGTTTTAGTTCATCTATTCTTTATCTGAGTGCTTTAATTTACTTGTGTTTGCGCTGATCACGTAGATGCATGTGTTAGGGATTAGGATAAGGACCGAAAGGAGAATTCTAATCCTAGAAAGTCAGGTTTAGGACAATCGAGGTTAGGCCACGAAAGTAGGGTAGCAACGGTTGAGGGTGAACGGGCGAATCACAGAGTTTATGGGTTTAGTTCATGGTGTCAGCCACGAAAGTAGGGGGCATCTTGTCTAGATCACGTGTCTATGCCTTGAGAGATGGTAGATATCATGTTAGGATCGTCCGCCTTAGATAGCTTTAACTGGGATTGCATGATAGATAGGTTGATCGTTGGTTTCGGTAGTCTTGTGGTGAAACCGGTTTCCTAGGACGTTTGTCTCATCGTTAGAACCCAAGTAGTTTAGTTACTTTCAGTATTTCATTCCTTATTCACCTTCTTTCGTTAGCAAGTTTGATTCCTAGTTCGGGTTTAGGTAGTGTTGCGTAGTCTCTGTGGGATCGACACCTAAAATACTACACACGTGACGTGCACTTGCGGGTAGATTAGGTTATAATTTAACTCTGATATGTATCATTGGACGCCCATCGAAATCATCGATCAAAGAATCAATATCTACCATATCGTCATCTTCATCAAATATCGACGGTGCCGATTCTAGTGAAGGAGGACGATATCGTGGTGGTGGTGGCGAGGGAGGAGCTCCCGCGGAACCAGCCAATAAACCTCTCGATCCTATAAATTGTCTCGGTCTCATTGTTTTTCTAAGGATTTTGAAGTGTTTGTGGGTGAAATGTGAAGTTGAGAGGATTTTGAGATTGTAATTTGTGTTGAAATAAGATCTGTTCAATGGGTTTATATATTCGAATTTTCCAACGGACATCCGTTGGAAATTCCAACGGATGCCCATTGCAAAACACGTCAGCTCGACGGACGGAGTAAATTGACGTGACGCCTGCATTCCCAAAGGGCATCCGTTGGATTGTCCAACGGATGCCCTTTGGGAATGCGTGTTCCCAAGGCAACGGACGACTAAAGTGCGGCTCGTCTCCCTTCGCAACAGGCATTCGTTGCGATTTCCAACGGATGCTCGTTAGGAATCGAAACGGATACCCGTTGATATTGTAAATTTCGAGGTTCAACGATCGAATTAAATTACCGTGATGGAGTAACGGGCATCCGTTACACTTTCCATCCGTTACCCCAAATCATCAATAAAAACCATCTTAATATCTATTGTTGAATCCAAAACAACTTTGATGAACTGTTTCACCGCCGGGATCAGGAAAAAGATTCCCGACGGAAGCTAGTTAGAACATTGGTAACGGGTGTCCGTTAGAAAATTTGCAACGGATGCCCGTTGGTATTAGATAATTCTAAGTTTTAATACATCTAACATCGTTTATATAACCTATTCGATTGTATTAAAATTTTGATTGTTTGATTACACATCATATACATTACTACACATCATGAACGCCACACTTCATTTACATTACACATCAACTACATTTATTACACATAATAGACATTATTGTATTTAAATTTCTTCTTCAGTAGATTCATCGATGGGCGAGTCTTCCTTCGCTTGTTCATTGAATTCATCGC
The DNA here is from genome assembly GCA_036759665.1 of Gynandropsis gynandra. NCBI lineage: Eukaryota > Viridiplantae > Streptophyta > Magnoliopsida > Brassicales > Cleomaceae > Gynandropsis > Gynandropsis gynandra. The sequence continues at coordinate 9,467,457 of CM071860.1, forward strand.
CGTTTTCATCTTCAGCATCTTCCGGTTCAACGTCTTCATAATCGCGTATGAGTTCTCCGTCTATGTCATTTCTCGCAAGAATCTCCTCGCAATCTGTATCAATTAAACGAATTGGTTGCAGATGATCGGGTTGAAATGCATCTTCTTTATCATCAGAGCTTATGATCCCTCGTGGCTTGATCTTTACTACGGCCCACCACCCCTCTCTTCGACGTTTCAATGTTGTTGGATATTGCACGTAACATACTTGATCTACTTGATCTATTGTGATGAATAGTTCATACTTACCATATTGTCGTGCCGGATTCACGTCAATTCCTCCCCAACGGTTTTTTCGTATTCCACGTCCTACGGTTGGGTCAAACCACTGACATTTAAAAAGCATCACCTTCAACCCAACGAGACCGAGATATTCCATTTGTATGATTTGGTCTATATCACTATTAACGCAAACGCCATAGTTGTATGTGCTTTTATGTTTTCCGTGTTCGTACGTGTGAAACGTGTAGCCGCGAGTAAACAAGATTGGCCAACACATGACATTTCGTGCGGGACCATTAGCCAAATATTTTAACCACGTAGGAAGTATTTCATCAGAACATTTCACATGTACGTAGCATAAATAAATTAATACTTTTATATGTAATTAATTTAAATAGATGTGTATACGAGTACTTACGTAGTCTCTAAACCACGAGTCATAATGTTGAACTTTCATATCTGTGAGTTCATTTGCATTTAGATGAGGATATGTACCAAGCACTTCTTTGTCAAATATCCTGAATAATGAAAATACGTTACATTTTAATATATATATAAGATTGAAATTAATATGTACCATGTACGTACCTTTCGAACGGTAATAACTCTAGACAATTTAGTAGTATATATGTGTGGACGCGATTATACTCCTCTAGTGTTAACCAATATTCATCGGATTTACCTCTTGTACGTCCAATCGGTGTAAACATTTCAGGAATTGTGCCAAACTGCGGATTATATTGATACAAATAATTTGTGTGATCATCCGTTGCACGTCATTCTTTCGTTTGAATATGCGACTTGAAATAAAATATGCTGAAATATGTGAGTTCTTCCAGCAAGTATTGTTTGACAATAGAGCTTTCGACCACTGCTTTGTTTTTTGTTTTTTTCTTTAAATGAAAGAAAAACCTTTCGAAAGGATACATCCATCTGAATTGAACTAGCCCACCGAGTATTGCCCCATCTGGTAAATGTATTGGCAAATGCTCTATGACATCGAAGAATGAAGGCGGAAAAACTTTTTCCAATGCACATAATACTTCAGAGATATTGTTTTTCATTACTTCCAAGTCATCACCTTTTAAATTCCTCGAACATATATCTCTGAAAAATATGTTGATTCCACATAACACATCGTGAACATTCCGTGGTAAGAGCTCAACAAATGCAATTGGAATGAGCCGCTGCATGAAAACGTGACAATCGTGATTTTTCAATCCAATCAGCCTCGAACCAACAATATCCCCACACCGAGAAATGTTCGATGCATATCCATCGGGAAACTTAACGTCCTCTTTTAACCATTTTAATAATGTCGTTTTCGTCATACCAGACAATCTGAATACCGGGACAGGTGACCTTCCATCTCGTAATTCCAACTCACATCGTCGGCATATTGACTTCAAATCTTTTCTTGATTGTATATTATCCTTGGTTTTACCTGCCATATTCAAAACAGTATTTATGATGTTATCGAAAAAGTTCTTCTCGATATGCATAACATCTAAATTATGACGTAATATCAATGATTTCAAGTATGGTAGTTCCCAAAGATACTACGTTTATACCAGTTATGCCATTAACCTTGACCTTTTGGTTTACGATGCCCATGATCTCCACCGCATTCAACCGATTCTTGTAAATCACTCATTGTGTTCTATCTCTCGTAAAAGATTTTAAGATACTTGTTATTGATGATTTGGGGTAACTCTAAGTTCCGATATAAATAATAAATATTCCAACGGACATCCGCTGTCAAAATTAACCAGCATCTTTACGTTTATTATCGAATTCAAAACAACCTTTATAAACTGCATCACCGTCGGGAATCCTTTTCCCCATCCCGGCGGTGAAACAGTTCATCAAAATTGTTTTGGATTCAACAATAGATATTAAGATGGTTTTTATTAATGATTTAGGGTAACGGATGGAAAGTGTAGCGGATGCCCGTTGCTCCATCACGGTAATTTAATTCGACCGTTGAACCTCGAAATTTACAATATCAACGGGCATCCGTTTCGATTTCTAACGGGCATCCATTGGAAAGTGCAACGATTGACCGTTGCTCCATCACGATAATTTAATTCGACCGTTGAGCCTCGATACAATATCAACGGGCATCCGTTGCGATTTCTAACAGGCATCTGTTACAATTTGTAACGGACGCCCGTTGTAATCCTTTTCCCAGTTTCTAATGGATATTCCAACTGTTATGGCCAATGGAATAAATCCGTTACAATCCGTTAAAAATCGCGATGGATTTCAACGGATACAGCAACGGAAATTATCCGTTACAAGTCCATTGAAATTTGTAACGGATTGCAACGGATTTAGGCCCGTTGAAAATATCAACAAATCCGTTACAATCCGTTGCTAAGTGTTTCCAACTAACGGATCTGTTGCCCCGTCCGTTAGAAACTGCGAGTTTTTTTGTAGTGGTAATTCGAATAGTAAATAAAATATTTTTTAACGATTCTAACTCTAAGTTTTTATTTTTTAGTATGTTAGACCGTATAAGGGACGTCTATACGGTCTCGGTGCATATTAAGGATATCGTCGAGGAAGCCACGATGGTACCCCCGTGGTTAGGGTATAAAATGAGCTGGCTCGGCTCAGCTCGGCTCAACTCGCCTTCAGCTCGCCAAAAAACGAGCTGGCTCAGCTCGGCTCTTTTTTTAAGCGAGCTGAAAAATCCCAGCTCAGCTCGGCTCGCCTCTAGCTCGCCAAAAAACGAGTTGGCTCGCGAGCCAAACTATTTAATTATTTTGAATTAGTTGTAATATCATATATGATAAACATATCAAACGAACCAAATAAAATATCGAAAATATGAAAACATTAATTCAAACATAATGTTATAAAATATCATTGTACTAAATAAAAAATAATCTTCTCGAATAAAAAACTATAAAATATCATTGTACTAAATTCGACCGCTCGTAACTTTACTAAATTTTTTCTTTATTTTGTTATATTAATTATTAGAAAAAGAAAAAATACATTATAATAGTAACTATGTTTAAAAAATACCCAGCTCGGCTCGCTCAAATATGGTTCGATCTAGAGCTGGCTCGCGAGCCGGCAGCTCATTTTACACCTCTACCCGTGGTACAAGAGAGTTATACACAAGAACGACGTATCAAGCATCTCGAAACACAACTTCGAGAAACTCGAGCACAGATGTGACACATGGAGAGTGTCATAGAATTGCTAACTGGTCGAGGGTATAACCGCAACATCAGACGGGGGAAACAACGTCGCGTCAAGACCCGGTCATCGATTCGGATGTAACGTCGTCTTCACAAGGTTCTGTCGACCACGGGGATGAATTCGGCACCACAAATTTAGATTATATGTAATAGAAATTGGGTTTGATTTTTTGTAAGAACTCTTTTTAATTAATTAAGGTTTGTTTAAATTTTATTAATTTATTTTTTAATTTTTTATTTTTTGTAAAAATCCAAACGGATGCTCGTTGACAGTTTTAAAAAATTGTAAGGGGTATCCGTTGGAATCCAAAATTCTCGTCATTGAAACGGACGTCTGTTGCCATTTCCCGCCTTCCGACCAAAAGGCATCCGTTGCAATCTTTCAATTCCCGCGCATTTTCCATACCAACGGATATTCGTTACAAATTGGTAACGGGCATCTGTTGCAGTTTTGTTACGGTCATCTGTTGCATGGTTTGTGACGGGCATCCGTTACACGGTTTGTGACGGGCATCCGTTACACGGTTTGTGACGGGCATCCGTTGCGATTTTGTAATGGACATCCGTTGTAGACATTGTAACGGTCATCCATTACAATATGTCAACGGAATTTTCCGTTACCCGTTCGTTGGAATATTGCAACGGATAATATCTGTTGTAATCCCGTTGGAAATCGCAACGGATCTTGATTTACAACGAGCGATTCCCAACGACTCTCGGTTTGTTGCTATCCGTTGGGAATCGCTCATTGCAGTGGAATTTTGGTGATTTCAACGGATATGTCCGTTGGAAATCGCCTGTTTTTTTGTTGTGAATGCCTATCGAAAGATAATCTTTCTTAGAATTTACCATGTTATATCATCTCACAATGGTATCAATGTACATGGAATCAGAGAGTCCTAGCAGGCTTCTGAATCTATTTCTATAGATCCTTATTCCGAGAATATATGTCATTTCTCCCAAGTTCTTCATGGAGAACTGTTCGGATAACAAACTTTTGATTTCCAGTAGTGACGGTAGGTCACATATAGCACTTGAAATATAACCCGACACTGATACCACTTTAGAGTGGTTGATTGGGCAATAGAAGTATTTTTTTCATATAACCAAAATAGAGATTTAGTATGTTTCATAATTTCGATTTCGATTGGTATTTTTCACAAAAACAAAGCAACCAATGATTCTAATTACCAAATCTCTAGAAATTGGATGATGTGGAATGTAGCAATGATAGTGCATTGCCGCCACAAGTAATCCACATCGAGATCGGTTCCACCATTCAACCGTTTGATCGTGGCGGGAATCGAAGAGAAAAAACCGTTTTTTTTTCTTTTTGCGTCTCTCTATCGCAATGGTTTTTATTTTTTATGATTATAAATTGTTCTTGTAATTAGTGGATAGTTAATACAATTTATATGTCTAATCTTAGGGACTTATTTGCAATTATTTAACTTTTAATTAATTACTATTAAGTTCTTGTGTTTTCCATTTATTGCACTTAGAGACATAACTTTTACAACACCTAGCTTATTGTTCGTATATCCAAGCTTCAGGATCCCGTGTCTTGCGGGTTCGGGTTTGGATACAAAATTTTCTACCCATTCAGATTCGGGTACTCTAAAAAATCCTAATACATGACCCATGTCCACCCTTACAAGATGTTCTCCGAAATCTTGGAGAATACTCTAAATATATTCTACGAGATACCCTAGATATTTTTCGATGATTATATATTGTTTTACGTTCGATATTATCCATGTATATAAGACGGACTTTCCTGACTAAAAAAAATCTAGAATGAGCAAACATTTTGTATCACTTTTTACGATCTAAACTAATATATTATACAAATGATTTAAGAATGATAATAACGGGCTAATAAAATTCGAAATTTAGTTATCTAAAAGGTAAACTTTTTTTAATATTCATAATAAACTTATTTGTTTGGAGGATTGGCTAACACATACACATATATGTGTGTGCATGGGGATCTAACAAAATGCATGAAAGTCGTGTCGGAATTACCCCTTCACTTTAACATACAATGTCTGAAAGGAACGAAATCTGATTATATGCATGCATGCACCAACCCTAATTTGGACCTTCAATTAAATAAGATTGAATTCCTTCTACTTCGTTCTGTAAATATGTATACAAACACATACACCATATATCTTTAATAATATTATTAGAGATTTTAAACATTCGATCAACTACATTTCTTTCGAATAGGAAAAAAAACACTTTACATATTATTTTCTCACGGTGGGAGCTTGGATTTCATATTATGGTAGGGAACAGATGGAATCTTCTCCATTATAACAAGTCATGGGTTGATGACGTCAAAAATATAGATATAAAAATCGATAAAAATAATGGGATTTGGTTGAGCAAAGGTATGGATAACAAAGGGCTTTGTGTCGCATCAGGTCGATGTAGCTTTTATCGAGTTGACACTATTCTTATCTTTTTCATATTTCTTTTGTTTTTTCTCCTAAGCACTTTATATATATATATATATATATATATTAAGATATCAGAACCATATATGTATTATTTTTAAATGATTTTCAATTTAAAATTGTCGAATTATAATATTTTTATCTAGATTTGATACGACATTAAATTCCAACAGTAAAATATTTAAATAAATACAAACTAAATTTGATTTCATATAAAAATAAAACTAATTTCATTTAATTCAAAAATTAATTAAAATTTAATTATTGACTAAAACTTTATATATAAAAATTCTTAATTTATATTAGGTTAAACTCCTATTCCTACCCAAAATTTAATTATTTTGTCTATTCCTCCCTCCCTCATGTATCAAATTCATCATATTCTCCCTCATTTATCACCCTTAATCCTATTCTCTCTCAAGTTTTGTAATTCAGCCTATTTCTCCACACTCATTAAATTTTTGTTAAATAACCAGAATTTGGCTCAAACCCTAAAAACCATCAATTTTGACCCGATTTCGTACCCAATTTTGACCCGACCTGACCCGACTCAAATTAAAATTCAATTTATTCCAATTTACCCAATTATTAACCCGGTCCGGTGTAATAAAATTTTGACCGATTTACTGAATTTTGACCCAACCCAATTTATTATCATTTTGACCCGGTTTATTGAAATTTTGACCTGATTTTATTGAAATTGACCCGGTTTTGTCCCGATTTTGCTGGAATTTTTATCCGGTTTGCTGAAATTGATTCGGTTTTGATCCGGTTTTGTTGAAATTGACCCGGTTTTGTCCTGATTTTGCTGGAATTTTTATTCGGTTTGCTGAAATTGATTCGGTTTTCATCCGGTTTTGTTGAAATTGGCCCGGTTTTGTCCTGATTTTGCTGGAATTTTTATTCGGTTTGCTGAAATTGATTCGGTTTTTTTGAATTTGACCCGGTTTTGTCCCGGTTTTGCAAAATCGGGTCAATTTCAATAAAACCGGGTCAAATCCGAATCAATTTCAGCAAACCGGATAAAAATTTCAGCAAAACCGAGACAAAAACGGGTCAATTTCAACAAAACCGGGTCAATTTCAACAAAATCGGGTCAAAACCGAATCAATTTCAGCAAACCGGATAAAAATTCCAGCAAAACCAGGACAAAACCGGGTCTATTTCAACAAAATCGGGTCAAAACCGAATCAATTTCAGCAAACCGGATAAAAATTCCAGCAAAACCAGGACAAAACCGGGTCTATTTCAACAAAATCGGGTCAAAATTTCAGTACACCGTGTCAAAATTATAATAAATTGGGTTGGGTCAAAATTCAGTAAACCAGTCAAAATTTTATTAAATCGGACCGGGTTAATAATTGGGTAAACTGGAATAAATTGAATTTTAATTTGAGTCGGGTCGGGTCGGGTCAAAATTGGGCATGAAATCGAGTCAAAATTGATGGCTTTTTAGGGTTTGGGTCAAAATTCTTGTTATTTAACAGAAATTTAAACATTGTTGAGAAATATGTTGAATTACAAAAGAGGAGAATAGGATGAGTTTGATAAATGAGAGGAATAGACAAAGTAGCTAAACGTTGGATGGGAATAAGAGTTTAATCATTTATATTAAAAAAACAAAACCTAAAACCAATTTAACTAATCACTAATTATACGAACAAATATTAGATTACATTCAATCAATACCAATGGTCCTAATCAAGAGCCTATGGGACATCAAATCAATGTATAATAATTATTTTTTTAAGCATAAAATTGTGTTATAATACGTGGTGGAATAATCTTTATCCAAATACTAAAGAGGACAACATCACTTATCACGCTTAGCTTACCCTTGTGCAATTGCTTGTGGTGAAAGTATACGTGTAGTAAGTAACCTTTTGTCGTTGCAATTGACATTATCAATCGCACGAGATATCTATTGAATTATGGGTTTCGTGCGGCGCAAGCATGTATTCGTCTTTATAACTAATTATACTCTCAAATTGGCATTCGAAAATTTTGACTGTGTAATGAGTTAATGGAAACTTTATTAACTACTAATATCAAGTAAACGGCAATAACCTTTTAACCGAAATTCTCGATTAACCTGGTTAAGTTTGATTCTTCGTGGTTCTTCTTAAGGTACCTGTGGTTAAGCATTAACCGGAACAAACCAATCCAATGAAGAACAAACCAACTCAGGTATTCCATCAAAACAAAGATGGTGAGTCATGGTGATCTTGAAGAATGCAGAGAAGAGAGGAGAGTGATGATGTTCATGAAGGCACAGCTTTATTGGCTTTGCGGTTCCAAATAGGAGTGGTCTCGATGAGTTTGTGAGGAACGAGACGCTTCTCTCTTTTGGTCAGCTTCTTGAAGTTGTGAACCCTAAGCCTCGCAATCTCGGCTTCTTCCTCTGGAGTTGTTTCTCTTACTACAACTGTCAAACGACACTCAGGCCTCACTTTTAGCCCACATTTCCCCTTTCCATGGTATGATATCCTCTTCTTGAATAACCCTTTTCCCACAAATGCTTCCGCTGCATCACATCATCAACTTCATTGTTTTAGATCATCCGAGGCCATGTAGGCAAAGCCAGCACAACTCTATTTTTCATTCAACATTGTATGACCGCTAGCACAAAGAGCAAGCATTCTCTCATCTTACTTTTCCTTCGTTTAAGTGAAATAAAGTGAGATTTCGTTACATACCAACGAGAAGACGATCAGGATCTAGCCCATGGTTATGAGTGGCATTTGCTCGGGCAGAGTGAATAACCTGCATCAAGAAAGATGCAAGCCGTTTGATCATCGGGTTATGATGCATTTCTCGGCAACAGAAAGAAGTTCTGTTCGATAAATTTGATGCCAAAAAGCAGCATGCATGCAGAAGTCATTAAGAAACAAAACGACTCCACAAATATGCATCATACTTCATTTGCAATAGAGAGCCGAGGGATTACCCGATACACAGTTGTAGCAGCCCGTTTGACTGTGACCTGTAATTGCATCAGAGCATCTTCAACACGCATGCCACGGACTAATGCTGCAACCAAGTTGACCTTCTTAGGACTCTGAAACAAGCAAGCACCAGAAAAAATGTTTCATGCTACTTGGTTATAGAAAGCTCAGATAGCTGCATAAACAATGTGCTCTAGCTTCAGAGCCTCCAATCCAAATTTCACTCATAAGTATAAACTACTAAATTAAAAGTTTAAACCCATGAGATATACACGATGCAGCATCTTCTCTTGTTCATTCGTTTAATTCGGTAGTACATAGTCATTCAAGAGGATACAGAGTATAATATCCCCTTTTTTGCCATCTAACAGATTACGAACTCCAAACCATGCAATACCTTTGAACAACAATTTTATGCGCATCTTTTCAAGCACCCATCTGATCGTGTTTCTGTCCCAGAATCATTGGTTAGATAACTCACGCAGTTAGTTACGATCTTTCATCTAAGTGTAAAGAGTTTCCAGAATAACATACGAAAAACTTGTTCTACAGCAAATTAAGGTCCATAGCTATATCCACAGCACTAAACATGTTGGAAAAATGCCCACTTCTGACTAGTCTAGCAAAGCAATACACAATCTGAAATGTTAATCCTGAACATACGATGAACTCCCACCTGTTTTATGCCCATCAGGACAGCCTGAACTTTTGAACGCTTAGTGACAATCTTCTGCTCCTCTGCTTTTCCACTACCCAACAAAGCTGGTGATGACAAAGGCGATGATACAGGTACTTCATCAGCCAGTAATTTCCTCGAAGTAGAAATTCCCTGTAGATTATAATACTTCAGAGCAGTGCAGATAATTAAAGCACTCCACGAATGGCATAGCCGAAGTATTCCTATATTTAACCATAATGCTTAGCTTCAAAGATGAGTGCTTACTGATCCTATCACATCCTTTCTCCCCTATCCTCTTCTACCCAAATCCACTACTCGTTACGGAATCTGGTGCTTGAGGTACAAGTGATGTCACTAAGGCGCTATGACCAACTTGCTATCATACAAAATGCCGAATAGGAAACAGAGAGTGTAAGAAAAAATACTAAAACCATTACCAATTGCTGTAGATACTGGTACAATGGTCTTGAGGTGTTAGATGATTTCAAAAGAACCTGAATGTGACCTAGCACACCAGCAAAACAAGGAAGGAAACAAATGAATCATTACCATCGAATTCAATCACTACTACTGAACATTTCCAATCTAACAAGAGTATGTATAACCCTGTCAAAAGACCAGTTAGTAGACTGATTCGGCACAAATGACATCACCGTAAACTAACCACGTGAAACAGAGGATTCCAAATGGCGAGCCGAAGAGTAATGTGCTGTTGAAATGCGACTATTTTCTACTCTTTTCCCAACTTGACGAAACACCGACTGCAAATTCCTCTGCCAAGCCGCCATGGCTACGAGTGAAGCTTGATCGAGAAATTGGATGTAAGGCCACAAATTTATCTGATTAAACTGTGAAACAAATTATACGAATCAGATAGAGAGGATGAAACCTAATGCTCCTAAATCAGCTCGATCTGGTATTTCGAATTGGCTAAAGAAGACGATGGCCGAGAGAAAAGGAAGAAAAAGATAAAGAGAACAAGACTCACAGAAAATATAGACGGAAGCTCAGCTCCGGCAGTCACGCAGTCGGGGCCGGAGAGAAGGAGATGCGACGGCAGAAGGAAAACGATGACAGGAAAAAGAACAAGAAAAACGGTAATTATCCCCAAAAAACCCTATCGAGAACTGATCAAGGTTTTAGAAATTTAAATTTACAATTCCGCCTCAAACTTTTGTATTTTCAGAAACGACCTTATGTAGGTTCGTTAACTTTTAACTTATGAAATCCCAATCTTTTTAAGTTTTCACTAGATGATGTCTCAAATTTGATTACAAGATACATTTGATATGTTTTATTTTCTAATAAGTTTCGCTAAATTTGAATTGCTTCCCGCTATGCGAATATTTCTAATTTAATTGAATTAGCCCCACTCCCGGATAAATTTAGCGTAGGTTATAAATGTTTTGTTGACGAGAAGACGTGCCCGACCGGGTAGTTCGGTTACGCCCGACCGGGTTATTTCAGTCCAAAATGGTCCGTAGGTGACGAGAAGAAGTGCCCGACCGGGTGATGCAGGTGCGCCCGATCGGGCTGTTTTTAGTCGATCTGGCCCGTAGGTTTACACGACTCGGGTTAGGTGACGACACGCTCGGGCATAGGTACCCGCTCGGGTACCTCTGTATGCCCGCTCGGGTAACGTTGTTCTGTTGCGGATTTGCTGGTCGTTTGTGATCAGATCTCTTGTATATAACCCTTGTAAAAACCCTAAAACAGAAGATATACTGAATACATTGATTTGAGCCGTTTCATGCTCAACGTAACATGGTATCAGAGCCCGAAAATTCTTGATTGATTCTTCTTTTCCTCGATTCGATTTGATTTCTCACCGAACTCCGACCGACCGCGAAACCGAACTCCGACCATGTCTTCGACTGGCACTGCTGCCTCCGCGCAACCGACCGACGGTTCTTCTGCTGGAACCGTTTCGAACCAACGACGAACGATCACTCCTTTCGACATCACCGCCGGTGATAACCCGGGACTTGTTCTCTCGCAACCTTTGTTGCGTGGAGACAATTACGACGAGTGGGCCATCAATTTTCGACAAGCTCTGAAATCGAGGAAGAAATTTGGTTTCGTCGACGGGAAAATTCCTCGTCCGACAGATTCTTCCCCCGATTTTGAAGATTGGGACACAAACAACGCTTTGGTTATTTCATGGCTCAAGAATACTCTTGAGCCAAAGCTGCGATCCGACGTGGCTCATCGGGAGGACGCTGCTGATCTCTGGAAACACTTGCAAAGTCGTTTTGCGGTGAAACACGGCCCACGACTTCAACGTTTGCGGTCTGAATTGGCGAACTGCTCACAGCGAGGAATGACGGTTGATGCTTATTATGGGAAACTGAAACTCAACTGGCGAGATCTCTCGAATTCCAGACCGATTCGTGCATGTACGTGTGGAAAATGCACCTGTGATCTCAACTCCAAGCTCGAGCTCGAAAGAAACGAGGACAGGGTTCACGATTTCCTTATGGGCCTCGACGAATCGCTATATGGGGTCGTACGCTCGAATCTCTTGTCCCGTGATGTTTTGCCGGACCTCGACACCGTGTATAACGTCGTTCTGCAGGATGAGAGTTCTCGTTCCTCCTCAAAGGTGATTGAGGAACGACCTGCTGCAATGGCATTTGCAGCCAAATCGAACCAGTTTTCACGTGTCTCGACTGACGAGAAAACCAAGCTCATATGCTCCAATTGCGGCCGCTCGGGACATTCTGCCGAAGGGTGTTTTCAGATTCTCGGCTTCCCGGAGTGGTGGGGAGATCGACCTCGAAACCGCACGGGACGGGGACGAGGCACGTACTCTTCTCCTGCTCCTGCTTCGTCCACCAGAGGACGTGGTGCTCCGAATTCTGCCCGAGTTAACATGGCCGGAACTCTGTCTCAACCGAAGGTAACTGCTGCAGATGGGGACGTGTTTCATGGCGTGAGTGACGAACAATGGAAAACGATTGCGGCACTGCTCAACGCCACCAAGATCGGAGCTACAGAGACTCAATCCGGTAATGTCTCTGATTCTTCTTGGATTATTGATTCAGGCTGTTCTCACCACATGACAGGTGATTCCTCCTACCTGACGGATGTCACGGATATTGCTCCGTGTTCGATTTATTTACCGGATAAACGTCGATATTTGGCATTGAAACAAGGAAATGTTCGGTTGGGCAGAAATTTGGTATTGACAGATGTGTTTTTGGTTGAAGGGTTGAGTTTCAATCTTATTTCGTTGTCTCAGTTGTTAGAGCAACAGGATTGTGTGGTACACTTCGCTAACAAGTTGTGCGTCATTCAGGCCCGAATTACCAAGATGGTGATTGGAGCGGGTGAGTTGCGAGATGGTTTATATTATTTCCGTGGTGTTGAGACGGCTGCGACAG
>CM071860.1:9481279-9492769 GCA_036759665.1 Gynandropsis gynandra
GGGGGGTTCATCGGCAATTTCGACTCCCATTGCCCACTCAGACTTAGAGCCACCAACAGTGTCTATTCAAACAGATTCTGATTTGGGTGTCACGGCCTCGCCTCAGCTTGGGAAAGGACAGCGTGTTAGGCTTCCATCTACTCGTCTACGTGACTTTGTCACTAATACGGTACAGATTAACCACGATTCGACTATATCCTCCTCTGTTGTCTATCCGATTGAGCATTACGTCACTTGTGCCCAGTTTTCGCCGACTCACCGTGCTTTCCTTGCCGCCGTGACTTCCGGAACCGAACCTAGATCATATAAAGATGCGTTGGCTGATACAAATTGGAGAAACGCCATGAACTCTGAAATACAAGCTCTCGAGAAGAATGAAACTTGGACTCTCGACACTCTTCCCCCGGGGAAGAAAGCGATAGGAAGCAAATGGGTTTTCAAGATCAAATATCGTTCCGATGGTACGATTGAACGCTATAAGGCAAGGTTAGTTGTTCTTGGGAATAATCAAATTGAAGGTCTTGATTACGACGAAACGTTTGCTCCGGTTGCAAAAATGGTTACGGTACGTCTTGTTCTTGCCGTTGCCGCTGCTCGGGATTGGGAAATACATCAAATGGATGTCCACAACGCGTTTCTTCACGGTGATCTTCACGAGGAGGTATACATGAAGCCTCCTCCTGGTTTTCCCGCTCATGATCCTTCGCTAGTTTGTCGACTTAAGAAGTCCTTATATGGACTTAAACAGGCTCCGGGATGTTGGTTTGCCAAGCTCGCCCAATCTCTTATGTCTTAAGGATTTCGTCAATCGCCTTCCGATCATTCTTTATTCACCTTTGTTGCTGGCACAATTCGTTTGGTGGTGCTTGTATATGTGGACGATTTGGTGATCACGGGTACTTCTCCGACGGCAATTGCAGTTTTCAAGGATTATTTGGGATCATGTTTTCATATGAAGGATCTTGGTCATCTAAAGTATTTCTTGGGCATCGAGGTTGCACGTAATTCCTCGGGTATTTATCTTTGTCAACGCAAGTACGCACTAGATATTATATCTGAGTCCGGCCTACTTGGAGCTAAGCCTGTATCGATTCCGATGGATCAAAATCATCGTGTATTGTCTGATGATGGAGCTTTCTTTAGCGATCCGGCAGCCTATCGTCGGTTGGTGGGACGTTTATTGTATTTGGTTGCTACCCGCCCGGACCTTTCTTACTCAGTGCAGGTTCTCACGCAGTTCATGCAGGCTCCTCGTTGTGCCCATTGGGATGCCGCTATTCGGGTTGTTCGATACATCAAAGGAACTCCCGGACAAGGTATTCTTCTTCGTTCTGATTCCGATCTTACTGTTTATGGGTGGTGCGATTCCGATTGGGCAGGTTGTCCGCTGAGCAGACGCTCTTTGACGGGTTGGTTTGTCCAATTGGGTTCCTCGCCTATCTCTTGGAAAACAAAGAAACAGAATGTAGTTTCACGATCCTCCGCCGAAGCTGAATATCGAGCAATGGCCATGGCAACTAGCGAACTCATCTGGCTCAAGGCCTTACTCAAGGATCTTGGTGTATCTCACTCTCGGCCGATGTTCCTCTATTGTGACAGTCAAGCTGCCTTACATATCAGCTCCAACCCAGTTTTCCATGAACGCACGAAACACATCGAAGTTGACTGTCATTTCCTTCGCGACGCGATTCTTGCTGGTGTGATCACTACTCAGCACGTCTCTACTCATTTACAACTTGCGGATATCTTCACCAAAGCTCTCGGTCGCAAAGATTTCGATTACTTCATGAGCAAGTTGGGCGTTCGAGACTTACACGCTCCCACTTGAGGGGGGTGTTGACGAGAAGACGTGCCCGACCGGGTAGTTCGGTTACGCCCGACCGGGTTATTTCAGTCCAAAATGGCCCGTAGGTGACGAGAAGAAGTGCCCGACCGGGTGATGCAGGTGCGCCCGATCGGGCTGTTTTTAGTCGATCTGGCCCGTAGGTTTACACGACTCGGGTTAGGTGACGACACGCTCGGGCATAGGTACCCGCTCGGGTACCTCTGTATGCCCGCTCGGATAACGTTGTTCTGTTACGGATTTGCTGGTCGTTTGTGATCAGATCTCTTGTATATAACCCTTGTAAAAACCCTAAAACAGAAGATATACTGAATACATTGATTTGAGCCGTTTCATGCTCAACGTAACATGTTTTTTTAAAACATTATACACTACATACAAAAAATACAATTTTTTCACAGACGCACCATTATTCAGAAAATACATATCTTTTAGAAGTTTATATAATGATCATAATTATTATTTTCAAACAGTTTCATTTTAGATAAGATGTTTATATTAATCAAGATGCGAACCAAATGGATACAAAATAAAATAAAATAAAATTCAAATTTTATAAAACTATTAAATAATATAATAAAAATTATTAAAAATATATTTAATCCCGCATCTTCAAATGCTAATTTTAAGTTATACTATTGATAGTATAATTTTAAGTTATACTATTGATAGTATCCTCTCACTATGCAACTATTACAGTAATCTCTACTATCAAAAGATTTTGGATAAACTAACTCAAAATTAGTTCAAAAGTTAGGTTTGTTCACGTGATAATACATCGAATTTTTTTTAACAATTTGAGATCTAGTTCGGTCTAATTCATATTAGAATTTCTGTTTGTTTATTAAACAAACAAATAAACAGTTCAAAAATTATTAAATTTGTTGTGCGTTTAAAAGATTTTAATGATATCTTCAATCACACCAGTAAATGATCTACATCGAATTGGTTTTTCTTTGTCAACAACTGTCTAAAGATTGAAATTACTAAAAACTCGATGTTTCTCTTTCAATCTCTCCCTTTACCATTTTTGGGAACTATGGCTGAATTAATCCTTCTTTTGATAATTAGATTGATCTAATAATTACAAACCTCTTTTATAATTAATTTTGTATTAATTGCATAAATTCATAGTTATAAGTAATTATATTTGTAGAGAAATTTATTATCCAATACCATGTATAATTCTTGCCATAATCGATGTGAGACAATACAATGTAACATTATATATTACGTCATTCACTACTAAAAAAAACATGTTAATATCAATGGATGGATCAACCTATCCGTCCGTTGAAATATTTACCAACAGATTCAAACTGATTCTTCTATTTAAATATTTACCAATACTTTCTATGTTGAACCGTTGAAAATCCCTCATCTTTATCAATAGAGACCTGTGTAATTTTTTCAAATTTTCAACCGACATCCGTTCAAAATTCCAATGAAAGCCCTTTGAAAAAAGTCATAATTACAAAATTATGCTCCTAACAATCTTCACGTTTCAACGGACATCTGTTGGAATTTACAACGGATGCCCCTTGAAGAAACGAAATGTTGCAGACTGGTATTACTTTATTGGACCAAAGGGTTGAAAATTAATGTATTTAAAATGTTGAACAATTCATTTTCAACACATTCAACAAAACCTCTCAAATCTTCTCAAAATCTCTTCCAAACCAATTAAACACTATACATTATGAGAGATTGACGATTCATCTGTCATTGAGGATTGTTGGCAGATTTCGGAGGAGTTCCACCACCATCTCCTCTGCCATCACTCCTTATCGCGACGTCGGGATATACAAAGAAGACGATGACGTTGTTTTAGATGATGTGTAAAATATAATATTTGTATTTGTATTGTTTGTTTTAATATTATATTAAGCTTTTTATATATATTGAATTTATATTTTAAGTTTGAATTTATTAATATCATTTAATATTTATCATAAATTCAACGGATGCATGTTGATGATACAATCATAACATCAACGAGCATCTGTTGATATATTGAAGATTTATACTCAAAAGTACCGACGAATATCCTTTAGTACTTTCTAATTTTCCTGTGAAAATTTTCTACGAATACCCGTTGATAGTCATTCAAACAGGCATCCATTGAAAATTTCAACAGTCTATTCGTTAAAATTAGTTGATATTTTTCAACGGATTTTAGTCGTTGAAACACCGTTGAAAATTGCAACAGTTGGGTTTTTTCAACAGTCGATTACAAGCGAGCATGAATTCGTTGAAATATGTTGAAAATGACTGATTTTAACAGAAATAACATTTCAAACGGATTTTATCGCTAGAAAATACATATTTTTTGTAGTGATTTCGGTTCTAATGCATGTGCATCATTATCAGGGGTCCAACATCAAAATATTTAAATCAAAACAAATTATTCAATGATATAATATCAAATATCTATTTGGATATTACTAAACCAAATATCTCAAAAGTTTTGGATTATCTAATACCAATTATATGAATTTACGCTTTATATATTAGCTTATATATGACAATTCAATATATATTTATTTCGAATTATGGATAAATTATTTGAAATTTTATAATTGAGTAATCGAAATTTTGAATTTTTCACACCTTTGGATTCTTAGTTCTCATTTTTATAGAAACATATATGAAATTAAACATCATTAACTGTATCGGTTAATATATTTATATATTTCTAAAATGCATAATCATATAATACACTTTCACAGATTTATACAATATAAATATCTGTATATATTTGTCCGATTTAGATCGGGTTGGTTTAATAAGGTAGAGCCATGAAATTGGAGAATCTTGTAATCATGGATTATTTAGCGCATAGTCTATGAAATTATCTAATACTAGGTTATGACTCGCGCATTGCGCGGATAAAAATTTATTTTATAAAGATGAATTTGAAAAAGATATGAAAATTCAAAGTAAGTTATGATATTATCTTCGTTTATTTATATACTTTATTTTTTATGGATCATTTTTTTTGTAAAAAAAATGATATTATTTATTTATTTTAATTATAGAGAAAATATATATTAATTAAGAGATAGATTGAATCTAAACTAAAACAAATATTAATTAGATATGGTAAATGATATCATGACCATTATTTTTTTTCATTCAAAATGTTTTCTTTCAATGATATATATAATTTTAAATACTTGAAGTTGTAGTTTTTTAAAATTAAATTTATTAAAATAAGTTAAACTTATTTTTTTTTCAAGATAACTAATTTTAAATAATATATAAAACTAAAATCAATATTTATAATAATTATTTTGTTAAAGTTTACGAATTTACTGAATTTTATTTCAAATAAATATATAAACATTTTATATTTTTAAATTATTATTAATTTACTATATTTTTATTTAATTTACATGTTAATAACTAAAATATCCTCTAATTTTATATAAATAATTTAAAATATTAATTTTACTAATATATAATTCATTTTAAGTAATTTATGAATGGTAATTAATATAGAATAGAAAAACAAAAAATTACTTTTATAATGTGGAAGTTTGAGAAAAGAGAATGCATAAAAATCAATATTACTTAATTATTATTTTGTTCAAGTTTAATAATTTACTAAATTTTATTTCAAATAAATCTATTTTATTTAATTATACTAAGTTTTATTTCAAATAAATATTATTTATTAATTTTTAATTTGTTTATTTATTTACATATATAATAACTAAAATATTCTCTAAATTAATATAAATATTTTGTGTTTCTTTAAAATATTAATATTACTAATATATAATTTTATGAATAGTAATTAATATAAAATAAAAAACAAAAAAAAAAGTTTGATGAGTGGAAGTTTGAGAGAAGAAAATGCATGTGAAGCCTCCAAATTGTTGAACTTTTAATATATAAATTTAAAATTATTTATTAATTTACTAATTTTTTATTTATTTACATGTATAATAATTAAAATATTCTCTAATTTAACATAAATAATTTTTGTTTCTTTAAAATATTAATTTTACTAATATATAATCCATTTTAAGTAATTCATGAATGGTAATTAATATAGAATAAAAAACAAAAATTACTTTGATGATGTGGAAGTTGAGAAAAGAGAATGCATAAAAAATCAATATTTCTTAATTATTATTTTGTTCAAATTTAATAATTTACTAGATTTTATTTCAAATGAATCTATTTTATTTATTTATACTGAATTGTATTTCAAATAAATATATAATATTTTTTTTTGTTTATTATTTATTAATTTATTAATTTTTTATTTATTTACATATATAATAACTAAAATATTCTCTAAATTAATATAAATATTTTCTGTTATTTAAAATATTAATATTACTAATATATAATTCATTTGAAGTAATTTATGAATGATAATTAATATAAAATAAAAAAAAACTTTGATAATGTGAAGGTTTGAGATAAGAGAATACATGATAATACTATCCGCGATGCGCGGATTTAAGATATATTCTACTATATATTAAAATATTTTAAATTTAAATTTATTTTTTGTTATATAAACTATATGATATAAACAGTTTAAATAAATAGAATCATTACAAATAATTTCTAGAAGTTTAATATATGCAGATATATAATATTGTTATACAATTAAATACTTAAATTTTGAATTTTTATTTCAATATTTATCTTTATCAAAAGAAAGTTTTAAGGTATTTAACAAATACTAACGTGAAATTGCGATAAATATTCTTCGTCTAAACAACAAACATATATATATATATATATATATTACGACATGAAACTCAACATGATAATATTAAAGATATTGTTCAACAACTTTTGTTAACACTTTATATTACTGACAAAAAGTTTTTATCTAAACATTATAAATATCGTTGAATAAATCTTTAAATGATTATTTCTCTTTGAATGACTGCTTCAGAAGTACTTAAGTAGTACTTCTACGTTCCTTAACTGTTTCTCTCAACCCATTTCATGACCTATTCAAATAGTTTCTTATCATTTTGAGTATTGGATATTATATGTTGGATTATAATGATAAAACTATAATTATATTTCACGTGAATTTATAACCCAATTATGTATTATATTATTTAATATTTTTATTTTTATATAATAGATTAAATAGTTTTATAATTTATAT
The DNA here is from genome assembly GCA_036759665.1 of Gynandropsis gynandra. Classification (NCBI taxonomy): domain Eukaryota; kingdom Viridiplantae; phylum Streptophyta; class Magnoliopsida; order Brassicales; family Cleomaceae; genus Gynandropsis; species Gynandropsis gynandra. Next base: position 9,488,266 of record CM071860.1, read on the forward strand.
CTAAATAAAATTTTACAATTAATTCAAAATATTTTTAAATAGAATATTTTTAGTTAATTATAAATCATTTTTGATATTCGTGAACAATTTTAGTATATAATTATTTTAAGATAAATATTTTTTCTAAAAATATTTCTTTCCATAATTGCTCTTTGTAACATATCATATATTAAATAATTAGTATTCAATTTAAATGTAGTATAAGTAAAAAATATTATAATAACTAACAATGTCGTTGATAAATACAACTATACTAGCGATCAACAAATTCTAATGAAATTAATTGTGTTATATTTATATTCTTATAAAAATTCCTATCATATGTGACTTGCATGATGTCATTCGATAATAACAACATAACTTTTTCATAAAATATGTTTGGTTTATTTTTTACAATTTCTGAATCTAGAAAATCATAAGAAGAAGTTTTTTTTGTACAACTTTATATTTTAATTGTATTGATTTAATAATATAATCAATTGGATGAAATCGACACCTTTTCTTGGATTGTGTTGTGTTCTTCTTTATCATTGACGAGGTTGAATTTTTTCTATCTCTTCTTGTATATTCATATGAAATTATAATTTTATATAAATATTTTAAGTTTATGTATGTAAATCCAAATTTTAAACTTTAAGCATTTAATAGAAAGACTAATCCTTTCGAATCATATACTTTTCTATTATTATTTTTTAATTCACAAATCTAATATCATTATACTAATAAATGTATAAATTTTATTTTTTATATTATTTGTTTACCTTAATATCTTTAAAGTTCTATTAATTTAGTATTATGATAAAAAAATGCAATTCTTTTGATAATACAATATTAACTTTAACATAATATTAACTGTCATGAGCGAATAAGAAGAAGCTAAAGCGAAGGTGAAGAAGCTCGCAACGGAGATTTCGTATAAATATGTTCGGATTGAGGTTGCCAATTTGAAGGTTTTGTAAAGGAAGAGTATGATGATATGATTTGGAAATATTGTTATTTTATACTAAATTTTATTTCAAATAAATATACAACATTTTTTGTTGTTTATTATTTATTAATTTTAAATTTTTTATTTATTTACATATATAATAACTAAAATATTATCTAAATTAATATAAATATTTTGTGTTTCTTTAAAATATTAATCTTACTAATATATAATCCATTTAAAGTAATTTATGAATGGTAATCAATGTAAAATATAAAACAAAAAAAATAATGATGTGGAAACTTGAAAGAAGAGAATGCATAAAAGACTTCAAATTTTTGATCTTTTAATATAGATTTATTCAAAATTAGAGTTCTGAAATTATGTTTGAAGATTTAGGGCTTATTACCTGGTTTCATATTCTTTTGTCTCCTTGAGAAACCGATTATAATAACAATTTAAAAACACCTCCCTCATTAATTTCATTAAGTTTTGGTTGTTAGGGCTGTCTATTAAGTGGGCACCGAAAAGAAATTCACAAATTATTCTTCCCATATATAGATATATATATATACATACATATATATATATATATATTATGTATGTACGTATAAGTTCCCACTCGTTATTTTTTAAGACATAGATTCATATATTGCTATTTTTTTCTTTGACATATTATATGATTAGATTATTATTGCTAAGATAGATGATTTCACGCAAACAATTATATGCTTGGCAAACGTTTTTATAATAGTTGTCACAAAGCATATATGTTTTACTATAAATTACGTAATCATATAATAAATTTCGACTAAGTTAAATATTTATTCAATAGGATAATTTGAATACACTTTACATGGTTGACACAAAATTTATAGTTTGGGTTTGTAATAGTATCAATTAAATGTATAAGAACGAGCACTGCATTAAGTTTACTAAGAATCAACATGTTTGTTATGTATAAGTTGCTTTTAAAATTCTCATGTTAATGAGTTTTAAAATATTAGATATGCATGACATATATCTTCTTTCAAATTCACAAATCTTATTTCTACATGTATAAGCTTCAATAGTACTAAAGTTTTCATATATATTTTCAGACTAATTCTTATGTATAAACGATTTATATATATATATATATAGATAGATAGATAAATTATGATTTTTTAAAAGCAAGATGTTCAATTTAGTATTTCTAATTGGATTTAACAGAAAGTGCCAAGCGAATGTGAAGACTTGCCAAATTAGAATGAAATCGTGTGCGTATTATTAGGTCTAAACCCTATTTAAATAGAAATTACAAACCCTAATATGACTATGCGTAATTACAAAAACACCCTTATACATAATCAACCTTAATACGCTCCCTCAAGTTGGAGCATGAAGATCTCGAATGCCTAACATGGAACACAAATAAAGAAAGGGATTCTGTCTCAACGCCTTGGTGAAGATATCGGCAACCTGTTCTGACGAACGAACATGAGATGTCTGAATGGTGCCGTCCTGAACTGCGTCTCGAATGAAATGACAATCTATCTCAATGTGTTTCGTACGCTCATGAAACACAGAAGCGCTACAAAAAAAACAGGTCATTTCCAACGGACATATCCGTTGGAAAAGGCCAAAAATCCGTTGGGAATGGCCTTTTGCAACGGACTGCAACGGATTTCAGTCCGTTGGGAATAGCGCGTTAGAAATTCGGATCTGTCACAATTCGCAACGGATGGGCGACGGATAAATTCCGTTGCAAAGTGGTGACGGATGTTCCAACGGACAAATCCGTTGCAACAATTGTAACGGAAGCCCGTTGCCAGTGTTGGTGACGGATGCCCGTCGCAAATTTGCAACGGACGTCCGTTGCCGTATACCGACGGACGTCCGTTGCAGAATTTAACGGACGTCCGTTGGAAAGGGAAATCGAAAAAAAGCGGGTATTGTAGGTTGCAACGGGCGTCCGTTGCAAATTGGCGGGAAGGAACAACGGACGTCCGTTGCTAATTGGCGGCAATGCGCAACGAACGTCCGTCACCGTTTGGCGGGAAAAAAATTCCAACGGAAGCCCGTTAGAAAGTCTAACGGACGTCCGTTGGGATATTTGAGAAAAAAATAAAAAAATTAACAAAAAATTAACAAAACATTTGAAATTTAAAAGTTTAAATATTTTATAAAAAACATTCCAAATTATACTACGCTACTAATTAACCTATTACATTTCAGCTAAATCTGGGGGGTCGATATCGTCATGACGTTCGCCGTCACCTCTAGAAGGTGTAGCATCTGAATCGGGACGCAGTTCTTGTTGCGATGTTGATCCCCTCCCTTGCCCCGACATGAGCTCGATCACGCTCTCCAAGTGCTGAACCTTGGCTTCGAGCTCTTCGATCCTCCGTTGTTGCGAGAAAGTCTCCTGCACAACGGGAGGTACCGAGGTGGCGTCTTCGACGATATCTTTCTGCAACGCCCCGAGACCGTATAGACGTCCCTTATACGGTCTCACCGACTACAAAATAAACAAAATTAATGTTAGTTCTTTACACATTACGAAATTAATAACTATAAAATAAAATTAATATAAAAATATACCTCTAAATAAATTTTATCCTTTTGTAAAGGACTTAGGTCGTCGGCGCTTGAACCGCAAGCTTGCGATTGCTGTGTGATCTTCTCTGTCACAGCTCGCACGGTTCGCTCCGCCCATGGATCGACGAGTTCCGGTTCGCCGACCGCTTCTCCGACAACCGGCTTCTTCTTGGCATGGGTTTCTAAAACCAGCTCAAGAAGAGTCGGCTCTCTTCCTATCCGTTGCATCTGCAATATAAAATAAATTTAGTTAGATTAATATTTTAAATAACAAAAAAATAAAGAAATAAATTTAGATTCTTACCAACTCTTTCCTTCGTTTCGGGAAGGATTTTGATCCCGAAGTATGGCGATGCGGACCATCTCCGGGAACTTTCTCACCGTAGCGACATTTTTTGGCCTTTTCGCTCTTGGCCTTGAATTCAGCGGACTCCCAATGTTGGATCATTTTGTTGAAGACCGCATCCATTGCCCATGTTGGTTTGCGGCTGCTGGCGTAGTAATTACGCTTCACACCGTTCATCATGAGCCGCAACCTCACTTGCATATCGTGCATCCATGCACTATATATGCGAGGCGTGTCCTTTCGCCTCCACCTGTATGAACGCTGAAATAAACATTATACAATTAGTATTATAATTAATGTTATATAAAGAAATATTAAATTTAATAGAAAAACTTACTATAAAAGTGCGCCACCATCGCTGGCGCACTACTTCTGGCGTAACTTGCCAGGAATAGTAAAGTTCGTCTTGGAGGGAACCTTGGATTATGACGTTGTTTGTGTGTTTCAAAACGTCATCTTCATCAAACCTGAAACATTTAAATTAAACATTAGATTATATTTAAAATATTTAACAATAAAATAGATAATATTAAATATATACCAGAGCGTTCCCGGCGAACGATCAGGATCGATGATCGGAAGGGTTGGACGCCCATCAAAATCATCGATCAATGCATCGATATCGACCATATCGTCCTCCTCAAATATCG
>CM071860.1:9506658-9527105 GCA_036759665.1 Gynandropsis gynandra
GCGGAAGATATTTGGGATCAGATGTGCACATATTGGGATTCCCCAGAATTTAAGGCAAAGAGCGAGCGAGCAAGTAAATCCCGGCGTTCTGATTGAGAAGGATACAGGATAAGCGTACACACGGTAGTATCTCGTTCTTTTGCGGAAGTATACGAAGATCTGGTAAGCTTTATTCAATTTTTTTATGCATTTATATAAAATTAACATTTCATTAAACTATGTCTTTTTATTTTTTTCAGGGGAAAGAGAAGGGATACGAACCATCGTATCTAGAATTGTTGGAACGTACGCACGTTAAGAAGTCAGATGGTTCGTGGATGGATCCCAAGGCAAAAAGCCTTCACGATGAAATTGAAAACATGGCAGCGGAGCGAGTATCGCAAATTCTCCAGAGAAGATGGATCACAAACTACTCTTAGTCAGGAAGAGTAGAACGAGTTGTATCTCGAGGTAATAATGACATTCTACTATGATCTAATTTCACTATTTATAAATGTTATTAATTCTCGATATCTGTTTTACAACAAGTTACGCCATACAAAGGTCGTATTTTCGGACTTGGAGCAATGGCCTCAAAACATTCAACTTCATCCAAAGGTAAAGAAAAAGTGTCGGATTACGAGCTCCGGCATCAAATATCCGAAAGGTTCCAAGAATCCGACAGGCGCGTTGAACAAGCACTAAAGGAGGCTGAACTATCAAGAAAGCAAGCTGAACGATCAGATAGGCGAATGGAAAAGCTTCTACGCATGATGAAAGCGCATATGCCTAAAATCGATTGGGATGCAGTTCAGAACAGTGATTCCCATCACGACTAATCAAAAATACTTCCAACGGCTTAGGATTAAAAATGTTGGTTATATGTATGCTTTGTAATTATTGTTATGTACTAATTTTTATCATTTAATCTAATCGAGCTTTATTTTAATTTTATTTTTTTATTCTTAAAAAAAATTAGGGACGGCCAATTGGTCCGTCCCTAAATTTAGGGACGGCGAGCTTCCGTCCCTAAATTTAGGGACGGCCGCAGCGGTCCGTCCCCAATCTTTAGGGACGGAAAACGGTTCGTCTCCAATCCCGGGACTGTTTGCGGACAAAATTTTCTGTCCCTAATTGGGGACGGATTGGGGACTGAATTTTCCGTCCCTAATTGGGGACGGATAGCATTTGGAGATGCGCGATTGGGGACTACCACTGGTCGTCCCTAATCCATCCCTAAACTTATTTAGAGACGGATTAGGGATGGATTTTTCAGTCCCTAATTTGTGATTTTCTTGTAGTGATTGACCAACCCGTTGAAAAAAATGGCGTGAATTTAAAAATTTCAATGGATGCCCCCGCCGGTGCTGGTGGTTGATACGCTCGATCAATCAGCAACTCTATTATACTCTCTATGTGATGCATCTACGCTCGTGTTTCTCGAAACTCAGATTGTGTTACTTGAAGAGCATCTTGCGTTCCACGAAGAGCATCTTGTATTGTGCAAAGTGTAGTTTCGAGATACTCGATGTGTCGTTCTTGGGTGTAAGTCTTGGACTGTGAGGGATAGCGTCATGACATCCTCGACAATATCCTTTTGTAGCGAACCTAGACGGTCTAACAGATTGCAATGTAAAACACGTTAAAGTCAGTATATCGTTAGAAAATATTTTATTTAACTAAAGAATTACAATTGCAATGATCTTATTATTTACCTCTAAATTAATTTTGTCATTTTGTAAAGGATTGAGATCTTCGGGAGTTGAACCGATTGCTTGTGATTGATGTGTGATTTTCTCTGTCACATCTTTCATATTTCATTCAGCCCGAGGGTTGACCAGCTCAGGTTTGTCGACCTCTTTCCTGACGACGGATTTCTTCTTGGCATAGGTCCCTACAACTAGTTCCAGAAGAGTCGGTTCTCTTCCAATCTCCTACATCTGTAACATTATATTAATATTATCAGTTAATAATTTTATTTAACAATAAATTTAAATTATTAATTTAAATAACTTTTATCTAGTCTTTCTTCCGTTTCTAGAATGACTTCGATCCCGAGGTATAGCGATACAGACCATCCTCGAGAACCTTTTCGTCGTACTGACATTTTTTTTGCCTTCTCGCTTTTTATCTCAAAGTTCTCTAACGGTACGTCTTCTTCCCAACAAGCATCCGTTGGCATCTGTTAATGACGGTACGTCTCCTCTCCAACAAGCATCCGTTGACATCCGTTAATGATGATACGTCTCCCTTTTATCTCAAATTCCTCTAAAGGTACGTAATGACCGTACGTCTCCTTTCCAACAAGCATCCATTGGCATTTTTAACGGCTGCCCGTTGAAATGCAAAATCGATGCAGTAGCTATCGTGTAGCCATGGTGAACATTTTTAACGGACATTCGTTGCAACCTACCAATGAGCATCCATTGGCGGCTACCAATGGTCATCTGTTGGCATCTAACCATGGATACGGGCATCCGTTGCTAACTCCCAATGGATGCCCATTTAAAATTTGATAACCTCGAAAATTTGCCAAGTATTGAACAAAATTAAATGGTGCAATAGGTTTTCGTTGCTTTTTCCAATGGATACCCGTTGAAACTTGAATATATAATGTTAAAATAAATAATTTAAAAATATTACATATTACAATTACACAATTCACATTTTTTTCTTCGGTTGATTCTTCGATTGACGAGTCTTCCTTCAATTGTTCATTGAATTCATTGTCGTGTTCATCTTTTGCACCTTCCGGTTCAACGTCTTCATAATCGCGGATGTATTCTCCATTTATTTAGTTCTTGCGAGAATCTTCTTCCGATTGTCTGTATCAATTAACCATTCTGGCTCATGTGATCAGTTTGTAAAGAATCTTCTTTTTCGTCTGTATTTATAACTCCGCGCGGCTTGATATTAACTACGACCCACCACTCCTCTCTTCGACGTTGGATATTGCACGCAACATACTTGATCTATTGTAATGAATGGATCACACTTACCATATTGTCATACCAGATTGTTGTCAATTCTTCCTCAATGATTTTTTTGTGCACCACGTCCTACGTTTGGATCGAACCACTGACATTTAAAAAACATTACATTCAATCCAACGAGACTGAGATATTGTACCTGTAACATTTTGTGCAAAATGTAGTAGAAATTTTCATCTCTATTTCTTTATTAACACAAACGTCATAATTATATGTGTTTCTATGTTTTTCGTGTTTGCAAGTATGGAATGTGTATCCCCGAGTAAAAAAATGGCCAAAATAAAACATTTCTTTCAGGACCATTACCCTAATCTTTCAACCAAGTAGGATTTCTCTCATCAGAATCTTTGACCTATGTAACATAAAAACAAATGAATACTTTATAATATAACATTTTGTTCATATATATATATGAATATACATGTATTTACTCAATCTCTCAACCACAAGCTATAATGTTGAACTTTCATTTTTATGAGTTCATCTGCATTTAGATGAGGATATATATCCATTACTTCGTCATCAAAAATTCTGTAATAAAAGATATATATTCTAAATATATATTTATATTTAAAAGATTAATTTTCATCATTTTGTACATTTCGTAAGGTAACAGCTCTTCAAAATTTAGTAATATTTATGTGTGGACACGATTAACTCCTCCGGTGTTAGCCAGTATTCTTCGAATTTTCCTCATGTACGTTCAATCAGTGTAAAGATCTCATGAATTATGCCAAATTGAGTATTATATTGATATAGATAGTCTGTATGATTTTTTGCTGAGCGTTTTTGTTTCATCGAAATTTGCGATTCGAAATAAAATGGGTTGAAATATGTTATTTCTTCCAAAAAGTATTATTTAACAATAGATCCTTCAACTGCTGCTTTGTTTTATGCTTTTTTTCTTTACATAAAAGAAAAACTTTCGAAAGAATACATCCATCTGAATTGAACTGACTCACCGAGTAATTTCTCATCTAGTAAATGTATTGACAAATGTTCCATGATATCGAAGAAGGAAGGCGGAAAAACTTTTTCCAATGAACATAGTACTTCAGAGATATTGTTTTTCATTAATTCCTTGTTATCTCTTTTTAAATTTTTTTAACTTATATCTATAAAAAAATATGTTAGTTTCGTATAGCACATCATGAACGTTGCGTTGTAAAATCTTAGTAAATGCAATTGGAATGAGTCGTTGCATGAAAACGTGACCATCATGACTTTTCAACCCGATCAGCCTCAAAACCAACAATATCCACACACCGAGCAATATTCGATGCATATCCATTTGGAAATTTAATGTCTTCTTTCAACCACCTTAATAATGCGGTTTTGGCTAGCCAAGACAATCTGAATATTGCGATAGGTGACTTTCCATCTAGAAACTCTAACTCAGGTCTTCGACATATTGTCTTCAAATATTTTCTTGATTGTATATTATCCATCGTTTTCCCCGCCACATTCAAAACAGTGTTGATGATGTTATTGAAAATTTCTTTTCGATATGCATAACATCCAAATTATGACTCAATATCAATGATTTCCAATATTTTTAGTTCCCAAAAATATTGTGGTTAGACCGGTTATTCCATTCACCTTAGCTTTTGGTTTTCGATACCCACGATCTCTACCGCATTCTATCAATTCTTGTAAATCTTCCATCGTGTTTAATCATTCGTAAAGGATTTGTATTCCGGTTTGCATGCATTGTGCCTCTTCTTTTTATACCATGTATTTTTGAAAATATTTTTTATCTTTTCTAAATGTATGTCCATGGGGAATAAATATTCTATGAAAATCAAACCAACATGGTTTCTTCCCATGTATTAGTCGGAATGAATCTGTATCCTCCAAACAACATGGACATGCCAATCTCCCGTGCGTGATCTATCCAAATAACAGTTCATAGGTAGGAAAGTCGCTAATTGTACACAACAACACCGTTTTTCATGTGAAATTTTGCTTCGTACTCACGTCATAAACAAGAATTTTATTATTCCATAAATGTATTAATTCATGAATTAAGGGCTAGAAAAGACATCGAAGCCTTTCTTCGGATGTTCTGGTCATTAAATCAGCAACGTCAAAAAAACATTACTTCTCTTTTTAGAAACATATCGAGAGATAAATTATACGGAGAAAAAATCACCAGCCATAGAGAATATTGACTTCCAGATTGTCCATATGGACTAAAACCATCGGTGCACCGACCATGGAGAATATTGTCATCTCATTGCCGTACGTAGCGGTTTTTTCAATTCATATAACCTTCTCAATTTGTTTGCTATAAGCATATAGAACATTTTTTGTATGGTATACAGATTTACATGAAGATGGTTTCTTTGGATGAAATCTATTTGCACCGCCAAATTTACATTCCAACAAGTCTTTATCATTTCTAAACATCAATTTTCTTATGCGACATTCCCAAATATTTTAAAACATTCTTTGTTTTGTAATATGTCTCGGAATCTTAATTATTTTCCGGTAAATATTCATGCATGGTTTTGTAAAATAAATCAATACAATTCTCAACAACATTGTAGTCTGTTTTATACTCATTAATCTTGATGAAAAAGATAAACGAGACTCACTTTCACGACAATCTTTATATATAGATTGTTTCGCTGAATCTAATAGGTTGAAAAAGCGGCGTGCCTCATTGTTCAACATCTCTTCATGTGGTTGCTTAACAACTCCAGAAAAAGACATCTGATACCATTTCCATATATGGTTGCCCTTGACAAAGGTACATCCGTTGGAATAAAATTGCGGATTTCAACGGTGTTTTAATGGACCGTTGCAACGGATATCATCCATTGCTCGTTCATTGATAATTGCAACGGATTACAACAGAATTCTGACTGTTGATCATTTTTGGACATCCGTTGCAATCCGTTGCAAACCTTATCAATGGACGACTTAATAAATTAGGAAAAATAAGTTGATGATGGGTTATATACTAGATTTATAAATTTGAATTTATTAATAAATTATGAAAATAGGTTGAATGTACAATCTTTGGGAAAAATAGAATAAGGGTCAAATTTTCGAAATAATATGTTGTTTTAAAAAGACTTAATAAAAAATTTAACGGATAGAAAAAACATTAATTATTGATATTTTAGAGAATAATAAGATAAAAACTATACATTTATGGAAGAATAGGTTGAGTTGAATAGTTTAAAGAAAATAGAATTGTAATGAGATAATTTAGGGAAATAGTTTATTGTTATTTAATTATAAAAAGTTAACAAAAAATTAAAATTATGTAAAATCTTTTATTTGATTATTTTTGTAAGTGACATATGACAAATCTAATATGTAAAACTATTGTTATTTAAAATTTTGAGTGAATTTGTCAATTGTTGCAAAGATGAATAATTACCATTTATACTTTATTTATCTTATAAATTATTGTTTTGTTTTATAATAATTTTTAATCTATATATTTATTAAACTTTTTATAACAAAGTCACTTTTAAATTTTACAAAAATATATATATATATATATTTGTATATATATATATTTTATTGATGATTGTGTCATACTTTTTAATAAAACTGAAAAAAAAAAGACAGACAAATGTATAGGTATGCATGCATCAATACCTTGACATAGATATATGAACGAGAAGATAGAATTTTCATCGGAATGATCACACGTGTTGAATTTCGCTGTTTCTATATAGAGAAACGCAAACATACTAATAATATAATACTAGTTTTTTACTCTTTTACTCATTATCATTATTGTTGTTAGTTATTATTACATTAAAAAAAGGAAAATTATGATATTTTCGTTAAATATATCCAACAAATTTTTTTATATTAATAATGTTCATTAATATCAACCAGTTTTAGACTGTTGATATTGAATTGTTGAAAATTATCACATGTGGTTATTTATTGTAATGTTTTTAAATATTATCATTCATAAAATAGAGATTGCTGAATATTTTCAACTGAACAAATCACTGGAAAAACGTAAAAAAAAAAAATCAATGGATATTATTAATTGATATCGGTTAAAAATTTTAGACGAAAAATCCGCCATTAAAAAAATTCAATGAAATATGATTTATTTCTCAACATTTATGTATTGATAAAAGAATTAAAATTACATAATTTCAACAGATATTCTTAATTATATATATATTCAATTAGTGAATTTACGTGGTCATTTATTGGAGATAATTTTTATAAACTATATATTTTTCAATCATCTCTTAAATTTAGCATTTCTACAGTTCATTATGTTTATCAATTGCATAATTAAATGATAATAGATGCAGATTAACAAGCCATATATGTACATACGAGTAAAAGCATTAATATCCCATTATTTATTGAATTCGAATTATTAAATATTCATACGAAATTTTAAATCCTATTCCGATTAAAACAAGTTAAATGATCAATACTTATTATTAAATTGGAACAGTGCTGAAAATCAGACTTTTGTATTGTTTTCTATTAAATCCAGATAATTATATTAGATGGTCAATTCTAAAAATTAAATATAAAAAAATACACGTAAAATCAAAAATCACACATAAATTTTTATCGTTTTAATTCTTAACATATATGTACATCATCTCTTAGATATGGGAAAAAAAGTTAATCCATGGAATAAAAAGCTTACACAAAGTTATTGATAGTTGTAACACATAAGTTTTCATTATATGAAAACTAATTAATATAACAGACTAATAATAACAATAATAATAATAAGGATTAATATGACCTCGATAAAATAATTTACACCCGGATTTTTTAATTCCGCAGTTCTTCAATTTGTTGTAATAATGAAAAATGACAACAAATATATTAAACAATAAATACTAAATAAATAGAAAAATAAAATTGCCGAATAAATATAAATATATCTATAAACTGAATAATATTTAGCCCCACAATATCTTATTATCTCTATCTTTTTCCTGGTCAAGAAATTAAGAGTGAGACTGACTTATGACTTATGACTTATGCTTGGTTGGTACTCCAATGTGATAATTTGAACAAAACTAGTTTCCTTAAATTTTGTTGTAATTTAGTATGTAGCTTATTTTATACAAAATACGTCTAGAATGTTTTTTATAAACATAGTTTTTTTCAGTCTATTGTACATATTTTTATATGACAGTCATAAATGAAATATCTAGCATATTGCATTTTGAACTGAAAACTTGTATATTAGATCGGAGATAACTCTTGTCAACGGATATATACAAAATATTTTTATCAATGACCACTCGCACACATATGCACTTAAATGTGTAGAGTGGTTTTATCCATTTACATGAATAAGTAAAGTCTAAAAAGTCAGAAAAACTAATAAATATTCCTACTCATATTGTGGATTTACATTTAATTGCCCATTTTAAACAAAAATTAAATTATGGAGAGAAAAAATCTCACCATAAACCCTAAATCAAAACTAATTTATATCTTCGTCTGAAAAAATTATATTTTATAAAAAAAATTGTATTATATATGTATAAAATGTGTAACCGAACCCCATAAATTATTTATTTTTTGCTAGATTTTTATGATGTATATTAGCTTGAATTATATTACAAATAATTTTGAAAGCAAAATGGAACACTACTTTTTAGACGCGTACGTAACGACTACAAATGTGAATTTAAATTTTAGAATTACTACAGTTGAAGTGGTCAATCTCTCTCTACAAGCCGACATGGAAATTGAGTAGGACCTCATCGTTTTGTAGCATCCGACTCAGAAAAACAAAGCACTATATATATATACTAAAGAAAAACATAATAAGAATTTAAAATATTTATATTAATTTTTAAATTTGTTACGTACAGTTATTTAATTAAAGTATAAATTTTAAAAAAATCAGATCAATTTTGTACCAAACTAGTACAAATATACAAATATTAACTATTACATTACTTTTTACTATTATAAACATATACATGTATATATGTTATTTGATTATTTTAGATATTAAATAATTTTGTTAAAAATTAATGTCTTTCTCATTGCTAAACCAATATTGTCTGTATACCTCTAACGAGCTGTAAAATCGTAAGTCAAAGTAATTAGGTATAAGACTGAGATTTGCGAATCAGATTACGATTCGTCAAGCTCGTAAATCAAAGAGACTAGGGTTTGTGTTGTACGGTATAATAATAATAATAATAATAATAATAATAATAATAATAATAATAATAATAATAATAATATGACAGACTAAATATTTTAAAAAGTCAATAACTGCATTTGTGTCCCTATATACGCCTTCAGTTTTTCTAAAATTATTAAAATTACAAGTTACGATTCTCATTCAAAGAGTGTCTGTTAAACACCTAATTTTTATCAAACGAGATTAGGAAAATAGTCAAAAGTAAAAGTTTAAGATATTTTAATATAAGAAAAAGGAAAAAAATAAAAGATTACAGCTTCCAAGATTCCAGCCGGAGAAACGATTTATTGCTCATTGCTGTAATTAATTTTCTTTACCTAACGGTAACCTATAATTTATTAAACTCTATCGTTAATCACAGTTATTTTTAATATGTAAATTAACATACTATAAGGTGGAAAGATATTAAAAACTGATTAATACTTATAGATTTAGTCTCATGTAATAACTATATTGCTTTAAATGATTTTGAATTAGGAAGTTGTAAAACAGATACATTACAGTGTCACTCTGAAAATTGGAATAAATTAATTGGATCCGAAAAATTTTATCCTTCGAATTGGTCTGATATAATTATTTATTAAGCCATATGAAATTTAAAAATACTAGTATTACTTAGAATTGATGACGGTTAGTTCGTGACCCTTTGGCTAATATTCTTCCCCTTAATTTCGTGTCCATTTGTAAAATTTTAGTCAGCGGTATTGAATTAACAATATAAATTCCAACAACTTGATTATTATTTCTGTAAGTTTTATAAAAAAGAAAGTGCATTTAGAACCACAATATTAAATATGTCCGATTATATCCATCACATCTCCAATCTATTTTGGATTTGGACTAATTTAATTATTTTCCTAAACCATAATTTAAATCTGAAAAAAGCAATTTATATATTTATCTTTATTCATTTATCTTAGATCGAATTACGTGAAAATTAGCGAGTGGTTAATGAATTTTCAATTTTATTCTAGTTTTTTTTAAATGAATTTCCTTATAATTTAGTCAAGATGATTCTAATTAGATTTTTATTTAGAAAAACGAAACTACACCGCCGAGTGCGAGAGGGGGAGAGGGTTATTTTCAAAGAGTTGGAAAATCGCTGTGGCGGAAAACCTTAAATCTTAGATTGCCATAAGACCTATATGTATACTAATTTTATTTATTTAATTAATAATAATTCATTGTCACATCATTTAATGATGGGTCCGGGCACCAAAAAAATTAAATCGATCATAATTTTCTCACCCTCCTCTCTCTTCAGCAGATGCCACGTGTCATCAGTCGATATGAAAACTCTAACAAGTTTGTCAATAATTTATATTATCTGCGTATATAATAAGATATTAATCCTCCCAGATCCGAAAGACGACCATCTTCTTATATTAAATTGTTGACATATGTATTTTCTCTTCTTCCTAATCTTCTAGAAATTGCACGAAACTACGGAGATACTTTCCATTTGATCGAGATAACAACACAAAAAAACCCCGCGGTGAATAATATAATATATTATTAAACTGTTTTTGAAAAAACGATTATGTTTTACTGAAAAGCTTTTTTAAAGATTGGATGAGTTTACTAAAAAATAAATGAATTTATTTTTCACAATTTTTTATTTGATCTAAATTGACCAAGGAAATCATTTTGTATAATAGATTTTGCGTATCAAATTAGTATTTTAAAATTTTGAACATTTAATCGATGATATATGATTGTCAACGATACCGATTTTAGTGCAATTTTATATTAAGATAGTTTACGTCAGTTTTGAAGGTATAATCTTTATTTTCAATCCTAATTTACCCTGAAAAATTTGCATTTATTTAGTATAAACGAACCCGGAGTTTTTTTGTTCTTTCAAATAACTATTCTTTCTCCAAATATTAAAATTCATATGATAGCTTATATTAAAAAAAACAAATGTGTTATATATACACACGCGTATGTAATGTATATTTTTGCATTAGAGAGTATAATATAATTGAAGTAAAAAAGGAAAGTTATATAAGATAATCCGCAACGAGTAAAAAGTATGGAGAGAAGGTTTATGAGTGATGGGGCTTTAGTCTTTGTTCAATGAGATCTCTCCATGTGGAATATTTATACGCCATTTAGAAGCTCAATGCCCACGGCCATGCATGTAATATTCCATTCGTTATTTTCAGCATTTTTTAATTCCTCAATTAAAAAAAACTAACAATTACATTATTAAATAAATATATCATCACTAATTTATATATCGGTTCATATTTTATTATAACTGATTTGCACTATATATATACATATTCTGTATCCAATTTTTGAAGTGAATTTTTAAGTATATGTTTTGTATTTATATAATTATGTTAGAATATAAACTATGAATTTTTACAAATTATTAAACAATTCTAAATTTTCTTTTAATATTTCAATTGATTCATATTTAAATTTATATTTGATATGATATAAAATTCTAATTTATTACAATTAAAATATTTCAATACAAAATTTTTTTAACGATATATCTACGTTTCAAGATTAAATTTGGACGTGTTTGAAATTATTTATGTTGTAGTGGACAATACTTTTTTATATATGATTTTAAATAATTATAAGTTTTTATTTATTTGTTTAGATTAATCAAACAAGAAATTTATTATCATAGGATATTAGAAACTAATTGATCCCAATTTAAATTTTATGATGTTGGATCTTCAATATTAAACATAAAATAAATTATAGATATAATATGAAATATATATAAAATATAAGATAATTCTAACTTTTTAATTATTTTTTTTCGGTTTCCTTTAAATTCCAACTAATAATATTGTTGTTTGATATATATCCAAAATATATAAAATCTTTAAAATGAATTTTTTTATTGGACTAGATTAAAATAATCTTTTTATTTTACATACAAATTACAGAACTCACCGCTAAAAACTGTCATGAAAATTATAGATCAACACTGTCGTCCAACCAAATTATAGGAATGAATTGTATCCATTCATTTCTGGTGTTATAAAACCTTGATTAGAATTTAAATATGTTAAGGGATATCTATAATTGTAATTTAACATATTATTAGATTAAGTGATGTTGTCTTATTGTATAAATACCCCAGTATGTTTACTGATTAATATTATTGAACATTACATGATATTATGGTATCAGAGCACTAGAGTCTCATGATAAAAACCCTAATATTTTTTCTTCTATCGTCGACAGCGCCTTCCGCGTCTACCCTTCTCCGGCGATGCTCAGCTTCTGCATAAACCCTTCTCCGGCGACGCATTGTTCGGCGTCAACTCGTCTCCAGCAACGCCTCTGTCTCAGGCGGCGCTCCTATCTCAACAACGTTCAACTAGCAACCCGCAACGCTTCTATCTTCAACCCGTAACCAGCAACCAGAAACGCTCATGTCTTTAGCAACCCGCAACCAGCAACCAATAGCGCTACTGTCTTTAGCAACGTTTCTACCTCCAACAACGCTACCCTAGTTTGCTACCATGTCCGGTAAATCTTCCTCTTCCAGCGATGTTGCCGCTACGTTCAACCAGCAAGAGCCACAACGAACCCTTTTTGTCCATCAACATGACGAATATAACGAAGCTTACAATGTCCAACTACATCACGTGGAGTCTCCAGGTTCATGCTCTCCTTGAAGGGCATAATCTCGATTGCTTTATTTCCAAAACCAGTTGTGTACCTCCTGCCACGGTGATTATCGACGGTGTCCTCGTACTAACCCGTCCTTTTACAAGTAGAAACAACAAGATCGCATATTATTCAGTGCGCTTTTAGGAGCAATTACCACACCGCTTCAAGTGATGATTGCTCGGGCTGGATCTCTCCGAGATGATTGGTTTCTTCTCGCCAATACATATGGTCACTACTAGAAAATTTAATTTTAGGGATTGAAAAATCGGTTCCCAATCCGTCCCTAAACCTGTTTAGAGACGGATTAGGGACGACCGGAGGTAGTATCCAATCGCGCGACTCCAAATTCTGTCCGTCCTCAATCCGTTCCTAATTAGGGATGGAAATCTCAGTCCCCAATCAAGGACGGAAAATGTAGTCCCCAAACAGTCCCCTGGATTGGGGACGGTTGTTTTCGGTCTCTAAAGTTTGGAGACGGACCACACAATCCGTCTCCAAATTTGGAGACGGCAGAGCAGACTTCCGTCTCCAAATTTGGAGACGGCAGTCTCCCGTCTCCAAATTTGGAGACGGCATGAGCCCGTCTCCAATTTTTTTTTAAATAAAAAAAATTAAAATTTTAAAAAGTTCGATTACATTAAAAATACATATAACCAACGTTCATAAACTAAGTCGTTCCGATTACATATTAGTACATAAAATATTACAAACCATACATATAACCAACGTTCCGATTACATAATCCTAAGCCATTCCGATTACTCGTGGTCGGAATCACTGTTCTGAACTGCATCCCAATCGATATTAGGCATTTGCGCTTCATCATGCGCAGAAGCTTTTCCATTCACCTATCTGATCGTTCGGCATGCTTTCTTGATAGTTCAGCCTCCTTTAGAGCTTGTTCAACGCGCCTGTCGGATTCTTGAACCTTTCGTCCATTTGATGTCGGAGCTCGTAATCCGATACTTTTTCTTTACCTTTGGATGAAATTGAATGTTTTGAGGCCATTGTTCCAAGTCCGAAAATACGACCTTTGTATGGCGTAACTTGCTTACGATGGTTCGTATCCCTTCTCTTTCGCCTGAAAAAATAAAAAAGACACAGTTTAATAAAATGTTAATTTTATATAAATGCATAAAGTTGAATAAAACTTACCAGATCTTCGTATACTTCCGCAAAAGAACGAGATCCTGCTGTGTGCACGCTTATCCCGTATCCCCCTCTATCAGAACGCCGGGATTTACTTGCTCGCTCGTTCTTTGCCTTAAATTCTGGGGAATCCCAATGTGCGCACATCTGATCCCAAATATCTTCCGACATCCAATTGGGTTTCCCTTTTATATATCTTTGTGCGTGCAATTTACCTACGATAGACTTCAGACGCTTTGCCGCATTTCTTTCAAATTCGGACTTTACTAGTCCGATAATGGCGGGTAATAAGCTTATTATATTTAAATTGTAATTTAAATTACTTGATAAAATTAAAAATTGTTTAAAACATACCACAAATGATTTCCACTATCGTTGCTTAATTTCTAGATCGGTATGTGTCCAATTGTAACAGAACCGATCATAATCAGCTTTTATCGTAGTTTTTATTTGCCGATTAAGTTGCTTAAAGCCAAACCTATAAATCAAAATGACAGATAAATTAATATTTAGTTAACTATTTATAGTTGAGATTTGAAATTAAGTATACGTACCATAGTCCGCCGGTTTTTCGATCAGGGTCTATAAGAGGAAGCTTCCGCCGCTCTTCATCCATTGCTAAAATTTCTTCCACTGTTGGTTCCTCGTATATATGTGGATCGTCATGCTGTACTTGATCTGGTGGTGGTTGCATTTGCAGATAATACGACATATATTGCCCCGATTGTGTCGATCCAGTGTTTCGGAAGAAATTTAGATTCAGGTAATCATCATATCCTGAATTGGAATTTCGGGAATGAGCCGAAAGGTTACCACTTTCCTCGGACTGAGGGCGGTTTCTCGTTTTACCGCCTCTTCCAACGCGGCGCGACATACTGAAATTATTTAAAAAAAAAAAAATTTTGTCCATCCATGCAATATGGACAAGCATCTGTTTCTTCCATGCAATATGGACAAGCCAATCGACCATGCGTTGTCCATCCAGATAACATACTATAAGCTGGAAAATCACTTATTGTCCACATGAGAGCACCTCGTAACATAAAATTTTGTCTCCTCGAGACATCGTACGCTTGAACTCCATTCCATAATTCTTTTAATTCTTCAATAAGTGGTTGAAGAAATATATCAAAACTTCTTTTCAGATGATTAGGCCCGGGAATCATTATTGTTGAGAACAAAAATTCCCGTTTCATGCACATATCCGGTGGTAAGTTATAAGGTGTCACTATAACTGGCCACAATGAATAATTCTTTCCAGACATCCCAAATGGATTAAAACCATCGGTACAAAGGCCTAAGTAGACATTTCGACACTCAGCCGCAAAATCAGGGTATACCTTGTTAAAGTGTTTCCACGCCTCACCATCTGAGGGATGACACATCTCTCCTTCCTGACTTGAATGCTCAGCATGCCATCTCATGTCGCTTGCGGTCTCCACAGATTGATACAATCTTTTTAATCTGTCTGTAATTGGTAAGTACCACATACGACAATATGGAACCGATTTTCCATTCTTTGTTAAATAAAACCGATCTTTTCCACAAAATAGACAATTACTCATCTCCGATGTCTCTCTCCAAAAAATCATGCAATTGTCTTGAAAAACATCAATCTTTTGATATGGCAATAAACCCAAAGATCGCATCATCTTCTTTGTCTCATAATAGGAGTCTACTGCATTATTATCTTCTGGCAAATAATCTCTTACTAATTGCAATATCGAATCCATGCAATTCTCAGACAAATTATTTTCAGTCTTCAAATTCATCAAACGTGCAGACAGAGATAACTGTGATAAACCACTCCTACAACCATCATAAAGTGGATTCCTAGCACTTTCTAGCATTTCAAAAAAACTTTTTGCTTCTTCATTCGGATCTTCTTCAATATTTTCGTTTCTTTCACGGAATACATTTTGCACCATTTCCACATAAGGGTTCATTTCTACATCTTGAGCCGTTTCTTTTAAACTTGTTGATTCGTCGCCATTGTCATAAACTGTGTGACGCCTTCTATAAACTCTTTCGATACGCTTTGAGATTGTGGATCAATTCTTCTGTACATCCATTGTCTAGAATCGAAAATGTTCGATCTTGATGAAGATGCCATTATATCAAATACACTATAGAAGATATGGGGTGAAAAATATGAGAGTTGCTTATGAAAAATGGATCAATGGTTGATGGGTTAAATAGATTATTTATACACGGATTAGGGACTAAGAGATTAATTTTCCGAAAAATCGTCCCGAAACCGTCCCTAAAACGGTTTTTGAAGTCCTAAATTTAGGGACGATCCCAAATCCGTCTCCGAATTTGGAGACGGACGACCTGCCCGTCTCCAAATTTGGAGACGGATGACCTGCCGTGTCTAATTGGTCCGCATTAGAAACGGATTAGGCACGACTCTTCTGTACCCAAATTTGGGGACGAATTAGTGACGGATTTCATTTTTCGTCCCTAATCCGTGTATAATCCGTTTCTAAATTTAGGGACGGAAATGTCGGTCCCCAAATTCCGTCCCTAATCTTAAATTTTCTAGTAGCGGGTAAAGTTTCTCGAGAACATATACTGCTACTTCGAGAGCAAATAAAAAAGTGTGTCAAAGGAACTCAAACTATTGACGAATATGTTTGCTTTATCATGGCTAAGGCAGATCAACTAGCCTTACTTGGTAAGCCACTTGATCATGAAGGTCTACTTGATACTGTTTTCGATAGTCTACCTCCGAAGTACAAATCGGTCATTGATGCTGCTCAAGCGAAAGACACAACCATATCTATGGAAGAACTTTATGAAAAGCTCATAAATCATGAGGTAAAACTCACTATTGTGTAGTCTCCATCATTGTCCTTAATCCTGATTACGACGCATCCCACCAATGTTCGCTCAAAATTTCTTCATCGCGGCCGTGGAGCTTCTGCATCTCATCATCATGATGGTCGTCCATCGAATGGCTATCAAGGACGATGTCAAGTGTGTTGTGAATTTGACCATAGCGCTCAACGATGTCCTTTGTTTCACTTGGTCTCATTCACGAGATCTCATGGTGGTGCTCTTCTTCTCGGTCGTGCAGAGCTGGATTCCGTATCCTCACCTTTGACAGCCTCGTGCACATGTTCTACTCACAATATGATGCAAGTCCTTGGCTTGTTGATAGTGGTGCCTCGCATCACATAACTTCAGATCTTCAAGATTTAGCTCTTCATGCTCCATATCAAGGTGCTGAAGATATTGTAATTCGTGATAGGACGATCTCCAAATCACACATACTGGTTCCTTCTCAGTCCTTACCTCTACACGTCAACTTGATTTTAATGATGTGCTTTGTGTCCCGACTAACCACGAATTCTGAAAGGAAGTACTAAGGATGTTGTGTATGAGTGGCCCACTTCTCCGTCATCCTCCTCGTCATTTGCTGCTTTTCCTTATGTCAAGTCCACTTTGTCCGAGCGGCATTCGCATCTTGGTCATCCGCCTTTTCCCATTTTACAAAATAAGCTATCTAAGTATGAGTTTCCATTGTCTCGGAATTCTACTTCCCTCTTTTGTAATGCTTGTTCTTGCAATAAGAGTCATAAACTCTCCTTTTCCACATCGACTATCACCTCCACTCGTCCTCTTGAACTCTTGTACTCGGATGTTTGGACATCCCCCATTCAATTCATTGATTGTTTCAAATATTATGTCTTTTTCGTTGATCACTTCACGTGATACTCATGGCTTAATCCCCTTAAGCAAAAATCCCAAGTCCTAGACACATTTCAAAAGTTTAAATCTCTTGTCGAAAGCAAGTTCAACACAAGAATCACCACCTTATACACTGATAATGGGGGCGAATTTATTGTCATGGCCTCCTTTCTTGCCTCTCATGGTATTTTTCACTTCACCACCCCTCCTCACACTCCCGAGCACAATGGCATATCTGAGCGTCGTCACAAGCATATAATGGAAACCGACTTGTCTCTTCTTATGCACTCTTCTTTACCGACCACTTTCTGGTCCTTTGCTTTTCCTACTGCTGTGTATTTGATAAACCATATGCCCACACCAGCTTTCAAATGCGTAATACATATGAAAGCCTCTTTGAATCTCCTCCACACTATACTAAACTTCGGGTTTTTGGGTGTCTATGATTTCCTTTGCTTTGTCCTTACTCATCTCACAAATTTGATCCTCATTCTCGTCCGTGCGTGTTTTTTGGATACTCTCTTACTCAAAGTGCCTATCTTTATTTGATCTTACAAACTCTCATCTCTTTGTGTCTCATCATCTGCAATTTCATGAGTCCATCTTTCCATATGCCACTCCTGATCAATTCTTCCTGACAGATAGGACCATTGAGTCAGAACCCATACATTCTCGGGTCATTTGGCTCCTCCAATCTGTATTTTCATTGCGTCACTTGTTACACCGTCTGCTGCTCAGCCCGTAGGTTACGATCCTTCACCCATGTCCTCTCCGCATACGGACACAACCATGGTTCTTGAAGTTGCTACAGACCCTCCACCTACCGTGCCACCCATGTCGTCATCATCACGCAATACACATCCCATGTAAACGAGGTCAAAGAGCAACATATCCAAACCCAACTAGAAACTCTCCTTCTTGGTGACCGTAGCAGAGTCTGAGTGTAAATCCACTACGATGACACAAGCTCTTAAAGACCCACGGTGGAGACGCACAATGGCTGACAAATTTAATGCACTTGTCTGCAATGGTACTTGGGAGTTGGTACCAGCTACAAATGCCACGAATATTTTTGGATACAAATGAGTTTTCCGTATTAATCGCAAACCCGATGGCACGGTGGCACGGTGGCACGCTACAAAGCACGTCTTGTGACCAAGGGGTTTCATCAATGGCCCAGAGTGGATTTTTATGAAACTTTTAGCTCGATTATCAAACCTACTACTATTCGGTTGATTCTTAGTCTTGCTGCCACTAATGGTTGGCCGCTATGTCTACTCGATGTAAATAATACATTTTTGCAGGGAGCTTAAGTGAGGAAGTATATATGTCTCAACCATTGGGGTTCTTTGATAAGATAATCCCTCCTATGTGTGCAATCTACACAAAGCCATTTAAGGTCTCAAATACGCACCGCGTGCATGGTATCTTGAATTGAAAACATTTCTCCTTGCACAACAATTAAAGAACCCAATGGTTGATGCTTATCTCTTCTTCCTTCGTAAAAGCAATGATCACATCTTTGTCCTCATTTACGTTGATGATCTCATCATTACGGACAACTCGAACACATTGGTTCAAGCCTTTATAAACACACTTGCAGCGCAGTTTTCTCTGAAGGACCTTGGAAACTTCTTTCTTTCTTGGAGTTGAAGCAACACGTACATCTCAAGATTTGTTTCTCTCTCAGAAAAAGTACATTGGTGATCTTCTACACCGAGTTAATATGCATGAACCGAAGCCTATTAACACACCGATGGCATCTGCAACACCACTCACGGTTCACTCGGGTTCTCCTCTCTCGGATGCTACTGAATTTTGGACCATCGATGGTAGCCTACAGTATCTCTCTCTCACGAGACCAGGCATAAGCTTTGCAGTCCACAAACTATTACAGTTCATGCATCAGCCCACAGATGAACATTGGCAGGCGACTAAACGAGTTCTTTGGTATCTAGGAGGTACTCGTGGCACAAGTATCTTCTTCTCAGCATCAAACACGCTTTTTCTCCATGGGTTTAGTGATGCAGATTGGGTCGGTGATCAAGTTGATTTCAAATCAACGGGTGCCTACGTTGTGTTCTTGGCACTACAAAAAATAGGCGATTTTTAACGGACATATCCGTTGGAAATCGCCCAAAATCTATTGCAAAGAGCGCTTCCCAACGGATGGAAATGGATCTGAGCCCGTTGGAAATCGCGCGTTAAAAATCGGGATCCGTTACGATTCCCAACGGCTTTGCAACGAATAATATCCGATGAAAAAAATTGTGACGGACGCCCAACGGATAGAACCGTTGGAAATTTGTAACGGATGTCCGTTGAACAAAGTGTAACGGATGCTCGTTAACAAATTACAACGGACGCCCGTTAAATATTTGTAACGGAAGTCCCTTACAGTTTTGTAACGGGCGTCCGTTGCCAAGCCCGTTGCGGAAAAAAACGGAAATTTAAATTTTCTAGCGGACATCCGTTGCAAACTGGTGGGAAATGGCAACGGGCATCTGTTACAAAATGGAAGGAAATGACAACAGGTATCCGTTACCATTTGGCGGGAAAAAAATTAAAAAAAAATAAAAACACTTTTAAAAAAATTTAAAAGTTTTTAATTAAACTAATAAAATTTCTTACAAAAACTTAAATCTAAATCTATTACAATTCATTTAAATAGGTTGGGCCGAAATCATCGCCGGGATCGCCACCAGTACCTTTGGAAGGTGTTGCATCCGAATCGATACTCGGTTCTTTCCGTGGCGTTGACCCCCTCACCTGGCCGGATAGCAACTCTATGACGCTCTCCATGTGCTGCACTT
>CM071860.1:9527205-9540261 GCA_036759665.1 Gynandropsis gynandra
TAAAAATAATAAAATAATAAATTTAAAAATAAAAAAACCGTCCCTAATCTGTCCGGAATTAGGGACGGACTTTTTTAATGCGTCCGGAATTAGAAAAAAATTTAAAAATTAAAAATAATTAATTTAAAATAAAAAATTAAAAAAAACCATCCCTAATCCGTCCGGAATTAGGGACAGATTTGTTTAATCCATCTGGAATTAGGGACGGATTTTCAATTTGTTAGAGACGGATTATTTAATCCGTTTGGAATTAGGGACGAATATTTTAATCCGTCTGGAAATCTAATCTTATAAATTCATTCGCAAGGAATAAGAAGAGAAAGAAGAAGAGAATGAAGAAAGGGAAAGTGAAATGGAGAAGAAGGAATGTGAGACGACGACGACGGAGGTGGAGGCGATGACGGTGGTGGAGGCGACGATGGAGGGAGGTGGCGATGGCGGCAGCGAGGAGGCGAAGACAACGACGGCTGTTGATGAAGAGGCGACGACGAAGGCGGAAGAAGCAAAGGTCGCGATGGAGGCAATAGAGGATAAATTTTTTTCTTTTTTATAATTAATATTTTTTATTTTTTTTATTTGTTTATTTTTTTAAAAAATCCAAACGGAAAAATATATCCGGAATTTTTTAAATTTTTTGTTAAAATTTTCCGGACGGAAAAATCCTTCTAGAATTTTTTTTATCCAAAAAAATTAAGGACGTTTTAAATCCATCCAAAATTTTGGACGAATTCCGGACAAAAATTAATTAGCGACGTTCATTTATGGACTGAGAAAATCCATCCGGAAAACGTCTGAAAACCATTTTCTAGACGAATTAGGGACGAATTTTGCTGTCTGAAAATTTAATTTTTCTTATAGTGCAATTTTAACCAGAATTTAGGTCTACTTTTGATTTTCACCTGATTAAAACCCGAATCGATATGAAATTTCAATCAAACTAACCCATAATTTAAATAAAAACTGAATCTTATCAGTTTGTTCAATTTTGTTCCAAATTTGGTCCAATTTTGACTCAAATTCAGTGCAATTTTGAGACAATTTCCGTGCAATTTTGAGTGATTCGGTTTTTATTGGAGTGAAAATCAAAATCAGATCAAAACTACAATGAATTCGAGTCAGAACTGCATCCCATTTTGATTGGATTTCATTTTCACTCGATTAAAATCCAATTCACTATCGAAATTGGGTCAAAATTGCATCTAGTTCTAGTCAAATTTAGACCAACTTGGATCAAAATCGAACAAACCGATAAAAATAAGCTTTTGTTTAAATTTTGATTTAATTTTATTAAAATTTCATATTGATTTGGATTTTAATTGGATGAAATCAAAATTAAACCCAAATTATGATCAAAATTAAGTCTAAATCGGGCCAAAATTAGACCTAAATTATGGTAAAAAAAGAGTCTAAACCGAGTCAAAGTTGGACCTAAATTCTGGTCAAAATTAGGTATAAATCGAATCAAAATTAGGTCTAATCGAGTCAAATTGAACAAAAATCGGATCAAAATTGGAAGATTTAACGGAGTTTAAATGAGGTGTTTACAAAAAAATACAAAAGATGATGAGAAAATATGACTAGAATCAAAACTTGAAGAGAGAATAAAATGAATACAAAACATGAAAAAGAAATAGACAGTGTAATTAAAGTTGTGTGTTAAGTGTGGTCAGCGTGCCTCTCGCGGCACATGTGACTATCGTAGCAATAATATCATTAATTGGCCAAAATATTTAAGTGAAATACAAAACCAATTCGGTGTTTTCACTTAATTAAGTACGAAAATTAAGAGACCTTAAACAAAAACAGGCTAAATTGGTTGAAAACCTTACATCTACCTTTGAATTTTCTAAAATTTCCTTCAAACAAATTATGTATCTATAGCTCTCTATACGATAAAAATACTAAAACATACTATATTTTCCGAAATTTCTCATACCACATAGAATTGATAAAAAATTAACGTCCGTCTGATTTTATAACGTGACATAAAAATTTATTTGTAAGGTGCTAAGTCATTTTTAAGTAAATGAATGGATTCAGATGGAGGATTGGGATTGAGAAGATGGTAGGATAGAGAGTTTGGAACGACCCATTTTGAAAGTGAGGTTCTTCAATGGAGGTCTCCGTAAGAATAAGAATAGAGAAACAGAGGGAGTGAAAGATGCGAGAGATGGATCTGTGCCAAAAGAAAGAGCAAATTGTTTTGGGAGAGGAAGAAGGTGGAGTCAAAGTCTCTATCCCAGTCCGCGTGTTATATATATATATATAATTATGCATGTAATCCTCCTTGATGAAATATTGATCGTTGGATAATGTCATAAAATAAAAGAGAGTTTCACTATTGATCTTCCCGAATGATATATATAAATAAATATATATATATATATATCTAGAAAGAAAGAGACAAAGGAATCCGATTTAACTTGATTCGGATTCTGAAATTCTATCGTGAATTATATAAAGATTTGAGAAAATCGAAATAAATACTTGAATTCATGGCTTGATGCAATAGGATAGATTTTCTGATTTTTCGTGCAAAAACCGGAATTTTGATACCGATGGGATATATCAAGAACAGAGATTCTCTGAAAGATTTTTGAAACACTTGTGATGAAAAATGGAATCACTATGCTAGAAATCAAATGATCTTATTTATATATGCACGCAAATTAGAGACCATAAATCGATAGATAACCGGTTAATTCTCAATTGTGACGTTTAATTTCGCTCATCATAAAATATAAACGACACTACCAAAGGTCGCTATGCATATAATCATCCTCATTCAATTCAATACCAAAGTCTAATCAATTAAACTTAAATCCAATCACATTTAATTGAGACTAAACTCAATGACAACACTTGTTCCAAAATTATTCACATATATCGGTCAACAAATATAAGATTAAACCAAATATCTTATAATCTCCCACTTTGACCATATATTTGACCATAAAAACCATGAAATAACCTTAATACTACAAAAATAATTGATTATCGATGGACGGGGCAACATATCCGTCTATTGATACGAATTGCAACAGATTTGGGGAAATTATCAACGACATGATATCCATTAGCATCCGTTGATATTGTCAACATACAGGCAATGAATGATATTTGTTGCGAACTTGTTAACAAATCCGTTGATTTTCCATTGATATAGGGAGAAAAATGCAATGGAAGCCCGTTGAAAATGGTAACGGTCATCCGTTAATGGTTACAACAGATATTCGTTGGAAAGTTTAGAATTTTGAGGTTTTTGTTGGCATAATCCAACGTGTTTTCAACGGCCATCCGTTGATATTGTCAATGGTGATCCATTGGTACTTCCAACGGAAAACCGTTGGAAAATGCACTATTTATACATCTAATCTGAATTGTTTACTCGGAAGCCATCAACACAAAGTATATTTTTATAAACAATATTGCTTCTTAAAATACAAGAAAAATCTCATAACTGAAGAAGTTACGCAAGAATTCTTACACGGATTGGAGTAGTTCATGAGTTTTGCGTCCCTACAAAGGATGTAAAAACATGAAGTATCGAAGTCAAGAAATTGTTTGCAAACACCTCTACAAGGTGGATTTCGTAGAGAAATACGGAATTCGTTTATTTCACAACGAAAAATTGTGGAGTTCGAGATAGTACTGTGCACGGAGCACAACAAATGGAAAGAAATGAAAAAGTTCTTTATGAAACGTCGACGACCAATCCATATGTGGAAATGGTGTCAGATACTTTTATTGGTGTTGTTGAGGAACCACATGAAGAGATTTCGAACAATGAGGCACACTGATTTTTCAATCTATTTTGAATTCGACAAAACAACATATATTTGAAGCTTGTCATGAGGGTCAGTATCGTTTATCTTTGTCATCAAGATTGATAGGTATAAAAACAAACGCAATATAGTTGAACATTCCATGGATCTTTTGTAAAACCATACGTGAATATTTAAAATAATCAAGATCCTCAGACATATTATAAACAAAGAATATTCTAAAAGATTTGGGAATGCCACATGAAAAAGTTGATGTTTGTAGAAAAAATTGCATATTGTTTTGGGAAAAAGATAAAGACATGTTTGCATATAAATTTTGCGGTGCAAGCAGATTTCGTCCGAAAAACCATCTTCACAAAATACGTACAAAAAGATGTTCTATATGCCTATAGGTTGAGATGGTTATATGAATAAAAAAGAACTGTTGCAGTAATGAGATAACACACAGAACACTTGAGCGGAGGGATAATGCAACATTCATCAGATGGTAAGGCTTGGAAAGATTTCAATAAAATATTTTTTGAGTTAGCATATGAAGCGAGAAATATTTATCTTTGTCTCTGTACCGATGGTTTTTAGTTCATATAGACAATTTGGGAGTCTATATTCTCTGTGGTCGGTGATTTTATCTCCGTATAATTTGCCTCCTGATATGTGTCTGAAAAGAGAAGTAATATTTCTGATGTTGCTGATTTGAGGATTAGAATATCCGAAGAAAAGTTTTGATGTTTTTTGCGGCCTTTAAATTCATGAATTAAGAGTTTTGTAGAACAATGGAATTCTTGCCTATGATGTGAGTAGGAAGGAAAATTTCACATTGAAAGCGGTCTTGTTGTGGACAATTAGCGACTTCCCTGCATATGATGTTATCTGGATAGAGAACGTACGAGAGATTGGCATTGTATAGAGGATACAAATTCATTTCGACTAGTACATGGAAACAAACCATGTTGTTTTGATTGCCATAGAAGATTTCTTCCCCGTGGTCATACACTCAGAAAAGATAAAAAACATTTTTGAAAGAATATGGTACAAAAAGAAGAGGTACCATGCATACAAACAGAAAATAAAATCCTTTATTAAACACGATGAGAGATTTACAAGAATCGATAGAATTCAATGGATATCGTGAGCATTGAAAACCACAAGGCCAAGGTGAATGGCATAACTGGTATAAAGGTAGTATTTTTTGGGAACTACCATATTGGAAATCACTGATATTGTGTCATAATTTGGATATTATGCATATCAAAAAGAAATTTTTCAATAACATCATTAACACTATTTTGGATATGACGGGAAAAACGAAGGATAACATACAATCAAGAAAATATTTGAAGACAATATGTCGAAGACCTAAGTTGAAGTTAAGAGATGAAAAGAACCTATCCCAATATTCAGATTATCTAGACTAGCGAAAATAACATTATTAAGGTGGTTAAAAGAAAACGTTAAATTTCTAGATGGATATGCATCAAACATAGCATGTTGTTACTATTGTGGGTTCGAGGGTGATCGCGTTGAAAAGTCACGATTGTCACGTTTTCATCCAGCGACTCATTCTAATCGCATTTGCTGAGCTATTATCCCGAAACGTTCACGCTGTGCTATGTAGAGTTAGCATATTTTTCACAAATATATGTGCAAGAAATTTTAAAAATCATGACTTGGAGTTATTGAAAACAATATATTGGAGGTATTATGCTCTTTGGAAAGAGTTTTTTCTTTCTTTCTTCGATGTGATGAAACATTTACCAATACATTTACCGGAAGAGGCAATACTTAGAGTTCCAGTTTAATTCAGATGGATGTATCCTTTCGAAAGGTTTTTCTTTCATCTAAAAAAAGATAAAAAAACAAAGCATCGGTAGAAAGATCTATTGCTAAAATATTCTTGTTGGAAGAAATCACATGTTTCAACATATTTTATTTCGAATAACATATTCCGACGAAACAGAGAATATCAGAAAATGATCACACAAACTATCTATATCAATATAATCTTCAGTTTGGCACAATTCCGGAGATCTTTACACAACGTACAGGAGGGAAATCTGAAGAATATTGGCTAATGCTAGAGGAGTATAATCACGTCCACACATTATATTATTAAATTGTCAAGATTTATTACCTTTCGAAAGGTACAAAACCATGAAAATCGATATTTTAAATTTATATATATATATATATATATATTAACGAACATTTCTTTACAAGATTTTTGATGAACAAGTAATGGGCACATATCTGCATCAAAACGCAGATGAACTCACCAAACTGAAAGTTCAACATTATGCCTCATGGTTGAGAGATTATATAAGTACACATATTTTTGTATAAATATGTAAAATAATTTTTATTATAATAATCGTTCATTTTTATCTTATATAGGTCAAAGTTTTGGATGAGAGACATCTAACATGGCGAAGATATTTGGCTAATGGTATGTTTATTCCAGTTACATATTCCACACTTACGAGCATGGAAAACATAAAAGCACGTACAATTACGGTGTTTGTGTTAATATTGAAACAGCGGCTGATAACTTCTACGACATTTGGCACCAAATCCTACAGGTCGAATATATCGATCTCATTGAATTGAAAATTATCCTTTTGTATGTTAGTGGTTAAACCCAACCGTAGGACGTGGTACCCAAAAAAATCGATGGGAAGGAATTGACATCAACCGAGCACGACAATATAGAAAGTATGATCCATTCATCATAATAGATCAAACAGATCAAGTATGTTACGTGCAATATCCAACAACATTAAAACATCGAAGAGGTGAATGGTGGGATGTAGTTAAGATTAAATCACGGGGAGTTATAAGCACAAAAGAAAAAAAAGATCCGTTGCAAACTGATCACCCTGAGCAAGTAAGATTAATTTATACAGATATTCGAGAAGAGATCCTCGTAAGAACTAATATAGATGGAGAATACATCCGCGATGAAGAAGACACTGAACTAGAAGATGCAGAAGATGAACACATCGATGAAATCAATGCACAATTAAAGGAAGACTCGCCGATAGAAGAATCAACTGAAAAAGAAATGTGAATTATATAATTGTAATATCATCAATAAAATGTGAATTATATAATTATGGATGGTATCTCGTGCTTAATTTCTAGAAGGGCGTTCTATCCGTATAGCATCAATAAAACGTCACATTGATTTAGAAGAGGAGGTGGTTCAAGATCACATTCACATTTTAAAAAGAGTAATTAATCGGCCCTTTCGCAAGAAGCACGAGTATCTGAGTCGTCATTTTTGGATTTCATGAATCCATTTTGTTTTAGAATTCTAGATCGATGTAATATATGTCATTTATTTACTATCAGCCAATGTCGCTGCCACCGGCCGAGCCGTCACCATCTCAAATGCATCACGAATCAACGGTCGAGGAGTTACTATCAATGAATGAAAAAGTCGTAAATTTACGCATTTAGATCTATATTATGAAAACGCCACACAATGGTGTATAGTAAAAAAATTAAGATTAAAATTTATAATTTATTAATTATTATAAATCTAATTCAAGTTTCATTTGTATTTTTGGTTATGATCGGATTTCTTGTTATATAACAAAAATGACGCAAGATGATTTCAATCAATCGTGTACAATTGAAAACGAACCTATTATAAAGTAAAAGAACATTGGTGGAAGGTATTTGTGGTGCGTCTGTAATAATAATTATTTATAACATTTTATTAATAACATATTTTTTATAAATTTTGGTCAACAAAAATTTTTATTGAAATTTCGAGTATTTTGGCTAGTAAAGTCCAAATTTGAACATATTAGGGGATTAGACTTAAATATTTCATCAACGAAATCAAACATGATCAAGAAAATAAGCACTACTACAAAATTCAATATTGCAAACGAATTTTACGGACTGCGAGTTCCGTCCCTAAATTTGGGGATGGATTATAAACGGATTAGGGATGGATTTCATTATCCATCCCTAATCCGTCCGGAATTTTACGTACGGATGAACCATCCCTAATTACTCCGCAAATATGGACGGATTAGAAACGGATGAGTAGGGCATCCCGGATTAAGAGTGGTAGAGCATGGGGGTCCGTAATTTGCGGGTGGCGGCACCTTCCATCCGCAAATTTGCGGACGTTTCCTCCTTTCATCCGGAATTTTGCGGACGGCTTCACGTCCGTCCGCAATTTTTTGGACGACGCGGTGGCCGTCCCTAATCAGGGACTTTAAAAGACCAATTTAGGGATGGATTCGGGACGACTCTTCGACAACTATTTTCTTAGTTCGTAATCCATCTGTAATTCGTATATAAATTATCTATTTAACCCCTCAACCATTGATCCGTTTTTCATAAACAACTCTCATATCTTTCACCACATATCTTCTTATTGTTTGCGATTATAATGGCATCTTCATCAAGATCAAATATTTTCGTTTCTAGACAATGGATTACAGAAGAATTGATCCAGAAACTCAAGGTTTATCGAAGGAGTTTATAGAAGGCGTCACACAGTTTATGACAATGGCGACAAATCAACAAGTTTACAAAGAAACGGGTAAGTTGGTTTGACCATGCGTCAAATGCAAAAATGAAAAATTTGTTAATGAAAGAACTATTTGGAAGCATCTTTATTTAAGAGGTTTTACTCCGAATTTTTCATGTGGTTATGTGATGGAGAAAATTATGCACCATGACCTAGTAATGTTGTGGAAAACTTTAGTAGGGGCATTGTACATCATGAAGTGTTTGAGACTTCTCAAGATGTAGAAATGAACCCTTATGTGGAAATGGTGCAAAATGTATTTCGTGACAGAAACAAAAATATTCAAGAAGATCCAAATGAAGAAGCAAAAAGTTTTTTTGAAATGCTAGAAAGTGCTAGGAATCCACTTTATGATGGTTGTAGAAGTGGTTTATCACAGTTATCTCTGTCTGCGCGTTTGATGAATTTGAAGACTGAAAATAATTTATCTGAGAATTGCATGGATTCGATATTGCAATTAATAAGAGATTATTTGCCAGAAGATAATAATGCAGTAGACTCCTATTATGAGACAAAGAAGATGATGAGATCTTTGGGTTTATTGCCATATCACAAGATTGATTTTTGTCAAGACAATTGTATGAGATTTTGGAGAGAGATATCGTTTGTCGATTTTGTGGAAAATATCGGTTTTATTTAATAAAGAATGGAAAATCGGTTCCATATCGTCGTATGTGGTATTTGCCAATTACAAACAGATTAAAAAGATTGTATCAATCTGTGGAGTCCGCAAGCGACATGAGATGGCATGCTGAGCATTCAAGTCGTGAAGGAGAGATGTGTCATCCCTCAGATGGTGAGGTGTGGAAACACTTTAACAAGGTATATCCTGATTTTGCAGCTGAGAGTCGAAATGTCTACTTAGGCCTTTGTACCGATGGTTTTAATCCATTTGGGATGTCTGGAAAGAATTATTCATTGTGGCCAGTTATAGTGACACCTTACAACTTACCACCGGATATGTGCATGAAACGGGAATTTTTGTTCTTAACAATAATGATTCTCGGGCCTAATCATCCGAAAAGAAGTTTGGATATATTTCTTCAACCACTTATTGAAGAATTGAAAGAATTATGGAATGGAGTTCCAACGTACGATGTCTAGAGCCGACAAAATTTTATGTTACGAGGTGCTCTCATGTGGACAATAAGTGATTTTCCAGCTTATAGTATGTTATTTGGATGGACAACGCATGGTCGATTGGCTTGTCCATATTGCATGGAGGAAACATATGCTTTTCAGTTGAAACATGGACGAAAGACGAGTTGGTTTGATTTTCATCGTCGTTTTCTTCCAGTTGGTGATGCATTACGGTGCAACAAGAGAAATTTTAAAAGGAATGTAGTTGTGCAGAAATCTCTCCTGTAGTTTTGACCGGCGAAGAGATTTTGTATGAACGTCTTCTTGCGGAGGGAACAATCATCCGAGAATTGGTGGTTATGGAATTACTCATAAGTGGTACAAGAAGAGCATATTTTGGGATTTGCCGTATTGGAAAAATCTGAAACTTCGACATAATCTGAATGTCATGCACATAGAGAAAACAATTTTCGATAACATCATCAATACGGTACTGAATGTCACACGGAAGAAAAAAGACAATATTAAATCACACACAGATCTAGAAGAGTATTGCTTACGAAAGAAGTTACATATAAGTGATGATGATGGTAAAGTGCCAGTTCCGATATTCGGATTGTCGAATGATAAGAAATATAAATTGTTGAAAGAAGATGTGAAAATTCCCGATGGCTATGCGTCTAACATCGAAAGGTGCGTGGACATTCAAGGAGGAAAGTTATTAGGGATGAAAAGTCATGATTGTCATGTATTCATGCGAAGACTACTTCTCATATGTTTTTCTAAATTGATGGACAAACATGCACACGAAGCAATTGGAGGTATGTGGTTGATTTTATTAATATTTAGTATGAATAACATTTGTTAAATACACTAATAATACTTTCATGTTACATGTATTGGCCTATTCTTCCGAGATTTATGTGCGAGAAATCTGAGTATGGATGTGGTTCGTCGACTGGAAAATAACATAGTAACTATACTTTGTAACTTGGAGAATATTTTTCCACCATCATTTTTCGATATTATGGAGCATTTGACAATTCATTTACTGCACGAAGCCGTATTAGGATGTCCAGTTCAATTTCGTTGGATGTATCATTCGAGCGATTTATGTTTCATCTGAAAAAAAAACAAAAAAAAGCTTGTCCAGAGGGTTCAATTGTGGAACAATACGTGAATGAGGAAATTGATGCGTTATCAAAGTTAAACAAATAACCTAAACTACCCGCAAGTGCACGGTACGTGTGTAGTACTTCAGGTGTCGATCCCATAGGGACTACGCAACACAACCTAAACTCAAACTACGAATCAAACTTGCTAACAAACGAAATATGTTTTTAAGACTGAAATACTAAAAACAAATAAACGTTCCAGGAACCCAGTTTCACCACAAGACTACCGACACCAACAATCAACCTATCTATCATGCAATCCCAGTCAAGTAATCTAAGGTAGACGATCCTAATATGATATCTACCCTCTCCCAAGGCATAGACAAGTGATCTAGTCAAGTTATCCCCTACTTTCGTGGCTGACACGTTGAACTAAACCCATAAGATCTGTGATTCATCCGTTTTACCCTCAACCGCTGCTACCCTACTTTCGTGGCCTAACCTCGGTTGTTCTAAACCTGATCTTCTAGGACTAGAATTCTCCATTCGGTCTTTCTCCTAATCCCTAACACATGCAGCTACGTGGCCATCGCAAACACAAGTCACTCAAGCACTCAGATAGAGAATAGATAAATGAAAACGGGAAAATGCATTCAAAGATAAATCAAAAGTAGTTTCGGGATAGCCAAGGGCTAATCCCTTCTCCTAGAACAAAACAAACTACTCGCTCATGCATCGGTAAACAAACATAAATGAAGTAGAAAGTCTAAGGAACATGAAAACCAAACGAAAATGAAGTCTTGGGTTGATCTCCAATGCTCCTTGCACGTCTCCTTCGCAAGAACCTCCTTCTTCTCTCTCTCTTCTCTCTCTCCTCGGTCAAGAACTGAAAACTGAGTGAATTAGCTCGACCTGTCACTCCTCTCTTCTTCTTTCCTTCTCCTTTTCTTTCCTTTTCTCCCTATTTTCCTTTCGACCGTTCAGTTCTTCCTTTTGTTGCAGCAGCCACCGATTGTTGTCTTTTCATGAGTTTCCATTCTTGATTAAGTTGGACAATGTTTCCATTACTTTCTCGAGCGAAATATCACTTCCTCTTCACTAAAGTCGTTTTCCTTATTATATAAGTCCTCAACAAACTCCTATTCGTTTTAAGAAAAATTAACTTATTTGGAGTTGCAGGTGACGGACGCGACCCCCGTGGGCTGGGTGTGTGACCCGCTCTGGTGCGGTGCGGATGATCGTGCAAGAACAGGATGGGAAAACGGGTGACCTGATCGGGCTAGAAGGTGCCTTGGTCGAGCTGGTCTGTGCCCCGGTTGGGCTGTGTTGTTGCCCGCTTGGGCTGAGGCCACGGGCGTGTGTAGTGCTTACCCGACTCGTGCTCAATTTGCTGGACAAAATCGCCAAACTAAATGCCTGCTC
The DNA here is from genome assembly GCA_036759665.1 of Gynandropsis gynandra. Taxonomy (NCBI): domain Eukaryota; kingdom Viridiplantae; phylum Streptophyta; class Magnoliopsida; order Brassicales; family Cleomaceae; genus Gynandropsis; species Gynandropsis gynandra. The sequence continues at coordinate 9,539,154 of CM071860.1, forward strand.
GGGCTAGGAAGTTACCCGCACGGTATTTGCTATTCCTTGCTGATTCTCGTCCCGTTTGTTCCGTGATGATCCTCGATGTTGGTACTTTTTCTCGTGCACGTCCTTTAGCTCCAAAATGAACCGAATACGCATTAACACCTGTAAAAATTATGAAAGCATGAAAACGAGTAAAATGGATACAAAATCATACGTAAACATCGCATCTATAACGTAAAACATCTCTAAAATCATGCAAGAAATACGTATGAAAACGAGATGATCAGAAATTTCGTTCTTCACTTCATACTACTTCGAGCCACATGTTCAAACGCGGACTAAAAATCTAGAAAAATGTTTTGATGGTTGTGTGACGTATTCATATCCAGTACCAGATGTTCTGGACATATTTTGTAGAATTGGTCGATCTGCTGGTAAGACGAAAGATATATGGTTATCACAACGAGATCTTCATATCGCACATACGTATGTTTTATTGAACTGTGAACATCTACAGTCTTTTGAAATGTAAAATCCCATAAACCTAGAACAACCAAGGATACTTGTTTCTTTTCCGAGCTTTTTCTTTCATTTTTTTTCTTTTCTTTTGCTTTTATGTCTTCTGTTTTTTTTTCTTTTCATACACACTAGGCTTTTAGAACGTCGGATTTGAAGGGATCCAGCCTCTAGTTAGACCCAGACTACCGATGACGGTATACTAAAGCATCTCATTCAAGAGTGCAGCGGAGTAGGCGGCGTTTTATTGTGCCATACCCTTAGAACGTAGAAAGATGATCGCCAACCCGCCACTTAGACCCGAGCCATCGAAAGAGTATCAAGGTCGATGCACTCATATCGATTTTAGATCATGCTTTTAGACATTATTTCTATCAATAGCCGAGTGTTAGTGTGCGCTCTTAATGTGCAAAACAAGCTCGATTCTATATGATATAATAATCCTCATAAAAAGGTGAAGTAAATCATCATCTACACGAAGTATGGTCATCTGGATAGAGAGAATAAAAGATAAACTAGCTTAGCAACCTCATCTAAACCCCCCACAAGCAACACTAGGATTTCCAAAGAACTACGACCTATTGTTTTTCAGCCAACTAATAAGCTCTAACGCTTA
>CM071860.1:9547526-9565809 GCA_036759665.1 Gynandropsis gynandra
CAGACGATCCTAATATGATATCTACCCTCTCTGAAGGCATAGACACGTGATCTAGTCAAGTTATCCCCTACTTTCGTGGCTGACACCTTGAACTAAACCCATCAGATCTGTGATTCATCCGTTTTACCCTCAACCGCTGCTACTCTACTTTCATGGCCTAACCTCGGTTGTTCTAAACCTGATCTTCTAGGACGAGAATTCTCCTTTCGATCCTTCTCCTAATCCTTAATACATGCATCTACGTGGCCATCGCAAACACAAGTCATTCAAGCACTCAGATATAGAATAGATAAACGAAAACGGGAAGATGCATTCAAAGATAAATCAAAAGTGGTTCCGGGATAGCCAAGGGCTAATCCCTTCTCATAGAACAAAACAAACTACTCACTCATGCGTCCGTAAACAAACATAAATGAAATAGAAAGTCTAAGGAACATGAAAACCAAACGAAACTGAAGTCTTGAGTTGATCTCCAATGCTCCTTGCACGTCTCCTTCGCAAGAACCTCCTTCTTCACTCTCTCTCTCTTCTCTCTCTCCTCGATCAAGAACTGAAAACTGAGCGAATGAGCTCGACCTCTCACTCCTCTCTTCTTCTTTCATTCTCCTTTTCTTTCCTTTTCTCCCTGTTTTCCTTTCGGTCGTTCAGTTCTTCCTTTTGTTGCAGCAGCCATCGATTGTTGTCTTTTCATGAGTTTCCATTCTTGATTAAGTTGGACAACGTTTCCATTACTTTCTCTAGCGAAATATCACTTATTCCTCTTTTCTAAAGTCGTTTTCCTTATTGTATAAGTCCCCAACAAACTCCTATTCGTTTTAATACAAATTAACTTATTTGGAGTTGCAGGTGATGGACGCGACCCGCGCGGGCTGGGTGTATGACCCGCTTGGGTGCGGCGCGGATGATCGTGCAAGAACGCGACGGGAAAACGGGTGACCTCCTCGGGCTAGAAAGTGCCCCGTTCGGGCTGGTCTGTGCCCCGATCGGGCTGTGTTGTTTCCCGCTCGGGCTGAGGCCACGGGCGTGTGTAGTGCTTGCCTGACTCGTGCTCAATTTGATCGACAAAATTGCCGAACTAAATGCCCGCTCGGGCTAGGGAGTTACTCGCGCGCGTATTTGTTATTCCTTGCCGATTCTCGTCCCGTTTGTTCCGTGATGATCCTCGATGTTGGTACTTTGTCTCGTGCACGTCCTTTAGCTCCAAAATGAACCGAATACGCATTAAAACTTGTAAAAATCATGAAAGCACGAAAACGAGTAAAACGAATACAAAATCATACATAAACATCGCATCTATAAAGTAAAACATATCTAAAATCGTGCAATAAATACGTATGAAAATGAGATGATCAGTAATATCGTTCTTCACTTCATACTACTTCGAGCCACATGTTCAAACGCGGACTAAAAATCCAGACTGATGTTTTGATGGTGGTGTGACATATTCATATCCAGTACTAGATGTTCCGGACATATTTTGCAGAATTGGTCGATCTGCTGGTAAGACGAAAGATATATGGTTATCACAATGAGATCTCCATATCGCACATACGTATGTTTTATTGAACTGTGAACATCTACAGCCTTTTGAAAGGTAAAATCCCATAACTATAGTTATCACAATGATAATTTTGTTTCGTTTTGTAATATTTATAGAATTTTGTTTCTTTTTGTACAAGATATTTGATGATATATTAAAGAATACATATACGAACATTAATGATTCTCAACTCCAAGAACTTAAAGAAAAAGATTTCTCCACATGGATCAGAAAATATGTAAGTAATGAAATTTTATATATATAAATAAATAACTTTTATAATATTCTGACGATGTGTCTAAGTTCGTACATGTATTGCAGGTTGAGATGGACAATCTACCGTTGTGGCTACGAGATCTTGTCAAAGGACCGATTGTTAAAGTTATGAGTTGGTCTATGTATTTTACACGTGGTTATAAATTTTACACTTACGAACACGGGAAATTGAAGTCGACGATGAACTATGGTATATGTGTAAAAGGTGAAAGCTATTGTGCATCGACCGATGAACCAGATTTTTATGGGATTTTAAAGGAAATTTTGCAATTGGAATATCCAGGTATGGAAAAAATTTAAAACAATATTATCCTTACCACGTATGTCATTTTGGATTATATTTACTCATATTTTGATTTTTTTTGTAGGAAAAGTGATTTTATTTCGATGTGATTGGTTCGATCCAATAATCAATCGCAGAACAAAAGTAAACAACTAGGCGTTGTAGAAGTTAATTCCACACGAATATATAAAAAATACGACCCTTTTATTCTTGCGTCACAAGCCGATCAAATTTATTACGTTTCCTATCCGCATATTAGAAAATCTTCAGGTTGGCGTATCGCAATGAAGATACTTCCGAGGGGCAAATTTATCGACAACACAAAACAACAACAATTGCCAGTGCAACAAAAAAAGACCGAGATTGTTGTTATTGATGAGGTACGTGTTGAAGCACTTACGCACTATAAAATGAAAGAAATCGAATGAAATAAAGATCATCTTTATGAAGATATATAAGAAAAAGAAGAAGACGAATTTGAATCAGATACAGAAACACAAGAATCGACGGACAATTGTTTGACTCTGAAGATGATGAATCATGTTAAAACGTTTACGGATATTCAACTGTTTCTATGTCTTAATGCATTGTTTATTCGGTGTTGAGAGTTTATGGATATTTATGTTAGATTTTTACGAATATTCGAAGCATTGTTTGTATTTCTTAATGAATTGTTAAATATTTACGGATATTCACATTAGATGGTTACGGATCATGTTAGACATTTACGAATATCTCGTCCCATCTCGATCCATCCTTTCCCGTTCCGGCAGTTCATCCGTCTCGTCCCGTCCCGGCACATCGTCCCGTCCCATCCCGGCACATCATCATGTCCCGTCTCGGCACATCATCTCGTCCCGTCTCGGCACATTGTCCTGTCTCGGCAGTATGTCCCGGAATTGCGGACGGATGAGCCACGACCGTTCGGAAATTGCGGACGAATGACTAAAGATTGTCCGGAATTGCGGAAGGATAGGCCTCGGCCATCCGCAATTGGGGACGGCTACCGAAAGCCCGTCCGCAATTGCGGATGACCGAGGCCCATCTGTCCGCAATTCCGGACGGGTTATGACTCCCCGTCCACAATTTTCTTTAAATTCCGATGGCAACCCTAATTAGGCATTTTCCATTGTCTCTTTCTCCCTCTGAGACTCTCTCCCTCCTCGTTGCGCCGCCGCCCGCGTGCCGGTTCTTCGTGCCGGTGTCCACACCTGCATCGTCTCCCACGCCCGCGTCGTCCGCGCCTGCGTCGCCTCCCACGCCCGTAGCCGCCTAAAACGCTCTCCTTCCACGGAACAAAAGGTTCGATTCGAATTGTTCTCGTTAGTTTAGGCGAAAAAATGGGCTTAGGAATTGAAAATTGCTTAGTCATGTTGTCAAAAATTTAATTAGGAATTTAGTAAAAAATTTTAGTAGGAATTAGGCGACAAATTTGTGAAAAATTTAGTTGGAATTGAAAGTTAATCAGTAATCTAGTCCAAAATTTTATTAGGAATTGAAATTGGCGAAAAGGTTTGTTGGATATTGCTTAGTTATGTTGTCAAAAATTTGATTAGGAATTGGAATTTCATTCTAATGTGCCGCCCACGTCTTCGCCACCAGCCGTTGTGTCTTCGCCACCAGTGTCGCCTCGTCTTCGCCACCAACCGCGTCGTCTTCGCCACCGCTACGTCTTCGCCAGCAGCCGCGTCGTCATCAGTACCGTGCGTCATCTCTAGTGTCGTGCGTCGTCTCTAGTGCCGCCCGCAGCCGTCGACGTGTTCTCCACTATCCGTCTCAAGTCTACACCGGTCCTCCACAGAACAAAAGGTTTGATTCGAATCGTTCTCTCTAGTTTAGGCGAAAAATTTGTGAAGAATTTAGTTGGATTTTAAATAGGAAATTGAAAGTTGATTAGTGATCTAGTCCAAAATTTTATTAGGAATTGAAATTGGCGAAAAGGTTTGTTGGATATTTCTTAGTTATGTTGTCAAAAATTTGATTAGGAATTTGAATTTCATTCTATTGGAATTTCGTTCTAACGTACATAATATTTTAATTTTACATTTCAGTATGTCGCGACGCGTTGGAAGAGGCAAAGTATCGGTCTTGTTACAATTGGACACAGACCGATCCAGAAATTAAGGAACGATGGTGGAAATCATTTGTGGTATGTTTTAAACAGTTTTTAATTTTATCAAGTAACTGAAATTATAATTTAAATATAATAAGCTTTTTATTATTTCAACAAAAATTTTATTGGAATCTCGAACTTACCGGACTAGTAAAGTCCGAATTTGAACGGGTTGCGGGAGTTCGTCTCAAGTTAATCGTAAATGACTGTAAAATACGAGAGAAGAAAGGAAAACCCATTTGGATAGCGGAAGATGTTTGGGATCAGATGTGCGCATATTGCAATGATCCAACATTTAAGCAAAAAAGCGAGCGAGGCGTTCTGTCAGAGAAGGATACGGGATGAGCGTCCATACGGCAGGATCTCGTTCTTTTGCGGAAGTAAACGAAGATTTGGTAAGCTTTATAATATTTTTTATGCATATATAAAATTAACATTTCATTAATATTAAACTTATATATTTTTTGTTTGTTTCAGGCGAAAAAGAAGGGATCCGAACCATCGTACCTAGAATTGTTGGAACGTACGCACGTTAAGAAGTCTGATGGTTCGTAGGTATATCCCAAGGCGAAACGTCTTCACGATGAAGTTGAAAATATGGCAACGAAACGAGTATCGAAAATTCCCCCGAGAGAAGACGGAACACAAACTACCCTTAGTGAGGAAGAGTACAACGAGTTGTATCTCGAGGTAAATTAATGACATTTCAATATGATACAATATTACTATTTATAATTGTCATTAAATCTCGATATTTGTTTTACAGCAAGTTACGCCATACAAAGGTCGTATTTTGGGACTTGGAGGAATGGCCGCAAAACATTCAACTTCCTCCAATGGTAAAGAAAAAAATATCAGAGTACGAGTTCAGGAATACGTTATCAAAAGTGTTCGAGGCGCGATAACAATCCGAAAGGCGCGTTGAACAAGCACTAAAAGAGGTTGAACGATCACAAAAGCGAGCTGAACGATCACAAATGCGAATGGAACAGTTCATGCGCATGATGAAATCACAAATGCCTAATATTGATTGGGATGCATTTCGGAACAATGATTCTGATCACGACGATTCGGAAATACCTCCAACGGATTAGTATTAAAAATGTAAGTCATATGTATGCTTTTTAATTATTGTTATGTATTAATTTTTATAATTTAATTCAATCAAATTTTATTTCGATTTTATTATTTTTTGTTTTTTAAAAAAATTTGCAGACGGTTTCAAGGTCGACCCTAAAATTGCGAACGACCCGTGTCCGCCTGCAATTTTGCGGACGACCCGTGTCCGTCCGCAATTTTGCGGACGACCAACCATCCGTTCGCAAATTTTGTGGATGACCCTTGCCGTCCGCAAATGCCGACCGGCCTCCCGTCGGTAATTTCCCAGCATATCGGAATCCTTTTTTGGTCGTTTTGTTGCAGACCGTTTGCGGACTGAAAATTTCGTCCTTAATTGCAGACCTTTTGCAGACTGAATTTTCTGTCCTTAACTGCGGACGGATATCATTTGGCGACGCTCGTTTGCGGACTACCAGTGGTTGTCCCTAATCCGTCCCTAAGCAGGTTTAGGGACGGATTAGAGACGGATTCTTCAGTCCCTAAATCGTGATTTTTTTGTAGTGAAGGGAAAACCCGTGAGGATGACTTCCGATGTATGGAAAACAATGTACACTTATTGGAATGATCTCGGGGCAAAACAAAGAAGTGAGAAAGCAAGTCAATCTTGTCGTTTTGATATGAAAGATTATGAGATGAGCACTTATACTGTTGGATCTTGTTTGTTCGTTGCGGTCTATGAACAAATGGTATGATCTGACAATTTCAAAATATTGATAAATCTGTTATCTTAATTATATAACTAATTTATTTTAGGTAAAAAAACACAGAACTATCGTACTATGAATTACTCGAGCGGATACATAAAACGTCAGATGGTTATTGGGTTGATGTTATAGTCAAACAAATTCACGATGATTTTTCAAAGTATGACGTCTGAACGGATGTCTTAAATTCCGTCGAGAGAGGACATATTGTAACCATATCTAACTCAGGAGGAATACATCGAGTTATACTCGAGATAAATCTATAACTCTTTGATATAATTTAAAATTTTATATTATTTATTGAAACTGAAAAATTTATTTTATAGCATATTACATTGTACAAAGACTATATTTTCAGCCTTAGAATAATGACATCACAATATTTAATTTCGTCCAATAAAAAATAGAAAATAACAGAAAAAATAGTAGTGTAATCAAACGATACAATACGAACAAGCGTAATAAACCACATAACAATAATTGGAGATCACTCAATGGTAATTGTCTACGGCTCAATAACAATTGTCGGCGTCTATAAACCAAATTCCTTTAATTGATTGGAATGAAGACGAAGATAAAAACGATGGTGTTATGATTCACAGTCTCCGACGATATTTTTGTAGAAATTCTGTTAAAAGTATGATATAGTTAATAATATCTATTAATGTATAATACTGTTAAATTCAAATTTTAACTTTTAAATTTTTTTAAATTTTTATTTCTTGAGGAATTTCGGTCGAGTTTTTTGAATGAAATACATACGAATAGCATTTACAAACGACTATCCAAAATGAATCCGAAAAAATTGTGTTCAAGATCTTCTGAACAACCTAAAACCCTAAGGTTTAACGATACCGAAATATAACGGTTAAACGGTACCGGTACCATTGAATAGGATACTGTTTATTGGGTAATAGATTGTGTAATCAGTTTTTTTTTTTTTTGTCAAATATTTGTCATCAGAAACGGCTCAAACCATATGTAACAAAAGCATTCGAACTGTTGTAAGCATTCTAACAGTACAACAGTCGACAAAAGCATTCGAAAAGTAAGGTATAAAAGAATCTGTTTTAATTTTATCACCTCTTTTCTATTTTTTTTAGTTGTTTTTTAATTGAGCCGACCTGTTTGTGATCTCTTAGTTCTACCATGAGAAATATTCTTTAACGCAAACCCAATAAGAGTCAAGAGTGGTGAATTCAAAGTGTTGCGAGAATGTGTAATAATCAGACGTTTTTACAACATCGATTCTGCGACTACTACTAAACTAGAAGCAAAGCATAACACTCGCCCTTGCGGCGCATTAATCTGACTTGTCGTAGCCTCCAGCTTTTGTCCTTAGCTCCTCCACGGCCCTATACTCCGCCGCCGTTGCATCATCCACTTGAGTCCGGTGGTAATCGCCGTCATCGTCTCCTGTCACCGCGTCGCTGATGTTCTGACCCGTTTCCTTCGCCGCCTTCCATGCGCCGTCCATCGTCTCCTTCATGGTGTCTCCGGCGTTCACGGCCGCCTCCGTCGCTTTTTTCACTCCTTCCTTTGCCTTATCCTCTACGTAACTTGAAGTTGACCTGTCGTCGTAGTCGTCTTTCGGCATGCGTTGATCTCTCATGCCCTTATGAAACAATCTCTAATTAGTTTGCTTCCTCTACCACTCTAATTCAAGATAAATACATACATATATATACATATATCTTTGTTTTTTTAACATTGTCACAGCCAAATAGAAACATATATACCTGGGCTCGATCATAGGCGGTGGATAAACTGTAAGAACCGCCGATCCGTGCGGTGGCTTGCCGGAGAATGTAACCGGAGAAATCTCCGGAGAATGCCCTTGAAACGTTCTTCGCTGTTGAGTGTTTCTTCACCAAAAATCTAGTCGCCATTGTTCTTCTCTCTTGTCACTTTATTTTGCTCCTTTTTTGCTCTTTATCTTTGTCATATCTTATATATACTAAAACAAAACCCCCAATGAACAGTAAAAGAGACACGTGGCATAACAATGACCGTCCGAATGTATAAAAATGTAGGCTTATGAAGACACCAAATCGTTTGAGTTAAAAAGCTTGGAGATGATGGAGCATTTGGGTGTGTGACACGTGGACTACTTACGACACGTTCCTTTATCCTAGTCTCGCATCTCGACATGTCATATTTTCTTACAAGTCGGGGACAAACGAAGAAAGGCCAAACCAAACAGAACTAATCCTTAAATTCGTGATGTTGCAAATAAATATATATCTAGTTTCTCTTATTTAGATTTTTTTTTCAAGTTTTTGAAACAATTACCTTAATATGACATCAGATTAAGAAAAATGTTGTTCGATTGTTGAGGTAATGTTAAACAATATTGAAAACATTTGAACATTCATTTTTCAATAAAATCAAGATTTTTTTTTTCGATTATTAATTTATAATATTTTAATAAAAATGATGGTTTAGAAAATGTTTTAGTTTGTATTGACAATTCTTGAACAGTTGCATGTAGAAAATATTTTGTAACAATTGGATTGCACATTGAGTTGATAAATTTTAAGGATGGACAATTTGAGTTTCGGGATTCAGTCCGGGTTCAAGTTATAAAAAATTGAATCCGAATTGAATTTTTTGATTTTTGGTTTGGATTCTTCGGGTTTCGGTCTGGGTTCGGGTTGTTCTGATTATGAAACATTGAATCCAAAAAAACCCGAACAACCCCGTTGCGATTTCAGTTCTCGACGGTTGGAAACCGAGGTCTCCGATTACTGAACCTGAGCATACTCTTGTATTTTATGCGCCATGAGCGGAAGCCACCATCGGCATCTTCTCCAGCTTTTCCTCTCGTGTCGGAAAATCACGGTGCAAGTGACTCAGTTTGGCTCCTCCACGATTGTGGCTTCGTCCTCAGAGCAAGAGTTCATGGCCCAATACCGAGCCAAACTTAACCGATTTCCTCGCTCGAAGAGTCTATGGGATGCGAAGATCGCATTGCGCGTCGATGAGAAGCTAGGTATCTGTCTGATGGAGATCAGTGTCGAAGCCGTTTCCATTAACGCCGACGAGGAGCTTTCCCGTCCAATCCACCACCAGGTTGTTAGAAGAACTGGACCAAGGAGTCCAACAAAGAGTTATTTTAGGCCTAAACCCTACCTAAGGGCTCGATCCATTATTTCTCTAAGGAAAGATTCAAATCGGAACACCAGATCATTCCCTTGCCTATTCTACAAGATCTTTATATCATTTCGTTGCTTATTCTACAAGATCTTCATTATTTTCTTTTTCCTTGATTTGTATAGTTTCCTTTTTCGTTCTTTACTTTTTTGCTTCATTTTTCTATATATAAGAATGTGTATTCCATGTACAAAAACACAACATCAAGAGAATTCTATTCTCCTTTTCTCTCATTATTCTCTCTTTTCTAATCTCTAATTAATAAAATTCTATATGGTATCAGAGCACTAATCCAATGTTTCTCCACATATCAGTTTTTTTAATCTCTTTTCTTTCGTTTCTCATCATGGATTCCACAAGAAGGACCCCTATTTTCCTTAATGATGACAACTACAGCCTTTGGTCGAAAATTGTGGAGGCAAATCTGTGGAACTACATTGAGCCATCCGATGCTGCAAGTGATTCTAATCCACAAACAGGGGGAACAAAGTGGGCTAAAAACGAATCCACAACTTTGGTTCTCATCCAAAATTCGTTGGAGGTACCACTTCTCAAAGCATACGGTCATATCAAGAAACCGAAGGCTCTATGGGATGAACTCACAGCCGTCTACGACTATGTCTCCAATAAAAATCGAATCTTTGAAATTTTCAAAAATCTCCACACGATTCGGCAAGATGGGCAGCATTTCAGTGAGGTTATTGCCAAGTTTAAGGATATGTGGGTGAGCTTGAAGATCTTAGGATGGAAACAACAGATCCGAAAGAGATTTCCGAGCGCAACAACCAAGACAAAGTGTTTTGTCTCCTCTCGGCGCTAGATCCATCCTACCAAGATCCAATCTCACAAGTTCTAAGGCAAACGAAGTTCCTGAGCCTTAATGATGTTTGTCTTCTCATAAAAAAGGAAGAAGGTACGAATCGCTTGTTTAAAGGCACCTCGGATCTCGCTCACTCAAGCAAGGGTAACACCGGTTCCGCATCTTCTTCTCGCAAGATATATTATTGTGATCATTGCAGGAAACAAGGTCATTCGAAGGATCGTTGCTGGATTTTGCATCCACACCTCAAACGCAAGAGAGAAACCTCCAATTCTTCTCGCGAATCTGGCCGACAAGCTGCTCATCAAGCCTCGAAGCAGCAGTACGTGACCATGGAAGCTCTCACACAGCTCCTTCAAAAAATGACTCACGAAAAACTCGAAGACGATAACATATCCTTTATTTCGAAATTAAAACATCATATTATTATATATTCAGGTGCTACAACTCACATGATTAAAGATAGAGATCGGTTTCGCACTATTTCCAAGTCTTTCGGCCATGTTACAATAGCTGATGGAGAAGACATTCCTATTAAAGGCTCGGGTGACCTAAAAATTTTAAAAAAAGAATATACGGGTCTTTATCTTCCGGATTTCTCTAACAACTTACGGTTCTAAGGATTATAGTTGTCTTGTTTGCTTCGATGCTAACCCCTTTTGGCTTTAGGATATTGAGACAAAGCAACTCATTGGAGGAGGGAGCTTAAAGAACGGTCTTTATGTTTTAGAAGCGCTTCAAAGGATTCACGCAGACCTATGGAGACGACTACATTGAGACTTTCGCCCTAGTAGAGAAACTCCACACAGTAAGAATCTTATTGTCTCTTGCAATTAATTGTAAATAGAATCTTTGGCAGATGGATGTTAAAAACGCCTTTCTTCAAGGAGATCTAGACGAAGAGATATACATAAAACCTCCACTTGGATACTTGGTGGAACCAGGCAAGGTGTGTAAGCTTGGGAAGGCAATCTATGGCCTTAAACAGTTTCCACGAGCCTGGTATCACAAATTTCATGATGCCCTCATTCTCCATGGATTTTAAATGAGTGAGGAAAATCATTCTCTATTTTCAATTGAGGCGAAAACAGGTACATCTGTTCTACTTGTCTATGTTGATGACATAATCATAACAGGTGGAAATCGAATTGGAATTGAAAACACGAAAGATTTTCTAAAAAGAACCTTTGATATTAAAGATTTGGGTGAATTAAAATATTTTCTAGGAATAGAAGTTTCTCGTACCAGTGACGGTCTATTCTTATCCCAAAGAAAGTATACACTTGATCTTTTGAGTGAGACAGATAAATTAGGAGCTAAACCATCCAAGACGCCAATAGAAGAGAAGTTTAAGGATCACCAAGAGGGGGATCTGATCGAAAATGTCTCCCAATACCAGAAAATCGTTGGAAAGCTCATCTATCTGACCATCACACGACTAGACCTCAGCTTTATCGTCAAACAAGTCAATCAACACATGCATGCTCCACGAAAGCAACACTGGCATATGGTCGAAAGAATCCTACGTTACCTGAAAGGGTCCCTTGGAAAAGGAATCTTGATGGAATGCAACAATAACACCACTAGTGTAGGCTACTGTGACGCTGACTAGACAGGAGACCAGACTGATCGCAATTCAACAACCGGATATTGCACTTTTGTTGGTGGAAATCTTGTCACATGGAAGAGCAAGAAGCAAAATGTAGTAGCTCGCTCCAGCGCAGAGGCAAAGTATAGAAGCATGACCAACACAACCTATGAATTGATGTGGATCAGAGCTATTCTTCAAGACCTTGGGATCAAGAACTCTGACCCCATCTCCCTTCACTACGAAAATCAGGTCGCCATTCACATAGCCAAAAAATCTGTGTTTCATGAAAGGACAAAACACATAGAAGTAAATTGTCACTTCATAAGGGAGAAGATCAAACTAGCCATCATTGCCACAACCTACACAAGAAGCTCAGATCAACTTGCTGATATATTCACAAAAGCCAAAAATTCGAAAGTCAACAAAAGTCTTCAACAGAGAATCGGATTGCTGGATTAACAAACCACTGAATGTGTCAAGATCGACCAAATCTATAAACAACACCAAGTGATGGTACTCTTTTTTTTTCATCATGTTTTTGTCCCACTGGGTTTTACATGATAAGGTTTTAACGAGGTTTGATGGTACATCTCTCACCTGGTCGAACTTGAGGGAAATGTTAGAAGAATTGGGCCAAGGAGTCCAGCAAGGAGTTATTTTAGGCCTAAAGCCTACCTAAGGGCCCGGTCCATTATTTCTCTAAGGAAAGATTCAAATCGGGACACCGGATCATTCTCTTGCCTATTCTACAAGATCTTTATATCATTCCGTTGCATATTCTATAAGATCTTCATTATTTTCTTTTTCCTTTTCTTGTATAGTTTCTTTTTTCGTTCTTTATTTTTTGTTTTATTTTTCTGTATATAAGAATGTGTATTTCATGTACAAAAACACAACATCAAGAGAATACAGTTCTCTTTTTCTATATTTAATCTCCATTTTCTAATCTCTAATTCATAAAATTCTATACAGATCGATCCGGATAACCCAAAATATACACCCTTAAATTTCCACATTTTTCCCCAAATACCTTGTATTTTCTATTTTGTCACATGAAACCCACCCACTCCTACATTTTTCTTTTAATCTATGGATTAACTCTTATATATATATAATTAAAATTATATATTAATATATAAATATATTTATAAAAATAAATAAAAAACATTATTATGATTATATGTTAATGTATTCTTTAATCGTGTATATAATTTTATTTCAGATGGTAGGTTGGTTTAAAAAAAATGATCTTAGAAAAAAAGCAAATTCAATAAAAATGGGTTGAAATTTTTTGCGGGAACAAAATATTTTAAAAATAATTTATTTTTTTAGTTCTAGTTATTTTAAATGTTAATATATATTAATATTTTTAAATGTTAATATTATTTATATTTTATATTTTTTATCTATTTTAATTGTTTTATAATATTATATTATTTATATTTTGTAAAATTAAAAATTAATTTTAATTTTATAATTTTTGCTTAGAAAAATTAATTACAACCCACATATTAATCTATACAATTTATTGATTTTGATAAACTAAACTAAACTGAACTGAAACTTTTAATTTTTCATAGACTAAACTAAACTGGACCGAACTAATCATTTAACACTCTAAATTTTACCTTAAAAATTTACAATGATATTTAAAGAAAAAAATAGATAGTGTTGAAAAACTACGGCTATGGGCTTATTAGCTAAGCCTTATGGTTGGGGCGAGCATGGATTCGGCCTTTTATACATATTTAATGATATATTGTTTATAACACGCTCGGAGTTTGTGCCAATCTTCTTTGCTTTTCACGGAAACTTGCAGAGAGGGCGCAATCGCCGAAGAACTAGGAGAGATTAAGAGAAGAAATGGGGGAGATAAAGAGCATGGCGGTGATCGGCGCCGGACAAATGGGTTCAGGCATCGCGCAACTCGGTGCTACGCGAGGCCTCGACGTTTGGCTTCTCGACACTGACTCTCACGCGCTCTCTCGAGCCACCGACTCCATCTCCTCCTCCATTCAACGCTTAGTCTCCAAAGCTCAACTCTCCAAGGCAAGATCAATCCGATTGCTAGCTTCTGGTTCTCTAATTTCTAGCTTTGTGTGTTAACCATTCATGGTTTGCAGTGGAGATGACGAGATTCAAATTTTTTTCTGTTTTTTTCCCGAGAAAATCAGTTTCTCTGATTGATTTAATTTTTCGGCGATTGATTCTGCGGGGAATTGGGAAAAATTCGAAAGATTGGAGCTATTTACGTGTAGAATTGAGATTATGAGAGCCTGAGTATTTGTAATTGCAGGAAAATGGTACTGATGCTATGCGGCGTCTACATTGCACAACGAATCTTGAAGATTTACATTCTGCAGATATAATCATCGAAGCCATTTTGGAATCAGAAGAAATAAAAAAGAAGTTGTTTTCGGATCTTGATCGTATAGCTAAGAGTTCCGCGATCTTAGCATCTAACACAAGTTCCATCTCTATCACTCGTCTTGCATCTGCAACTAAACGACCTGGCCAGGTTCAGCGTCGCTTGCTTTCTGAAATGATCATTTGTTCATTGGGTTTCAACTAAATAAGAGAGTTTTTGCTTTGTTTTTAGGTCATTGGCATGCATTTTATGAACCCTCCTCCATTAATGAAGCTTGTTGAGATCATTCGTGGCGCAGACACATCAGAAGAGACTTACATTATTACAAAACACTTGGCTGAGAGGTTGGTTTATGCCCGATTTTCATGATTTTCTTTCACTATCATATATGAATATGAACATTTCTAATGATCAAGCTTGGTTATACTCAGCTCTCTTTATGTAATGTATTAGTCTCAGAGGCGGCTCAATCCGCGTGTTACAAGAGCATTCGAATTCGAACATGGCTTAAGTTAGTTTAGGACCCAATAATTAATATTTAGAATAATTTTACGTTAAAAGGTACAAAAGGGTCTATTTTAATTTTATGGCACAGGGTCTATTTTTTAGTGTTTCTTTAGTTGAGCCGGCCCTCGTTAGTCTCCAAAATCACAGATTCAATAGTTCAAATATTTCAAGGACACAATTACGATATATCATGATATCCTCAATATGGCAACGAACCGTCTATATATTTTGTATATTTCCTTGATTTTCTGTGTATTCTTGACATTATTCTCTCCTGATTATTGTAATTGTATTGTCACTGAAACGCTGCAGGTTTGGCAAGACTACAGTGTGCTCACAAGACTACGCAGGCTTCATTGTGAATCGGATCCTGATGCCGATGATCAATGAAGCATTTCACACGCTTTACACGGGCGTGGCAACGAAGGAAGATATCGACACGGGAATGAAACTCGGAACAAACCAACCAATGGGTCCTCTGGTGCTGGCTGACTTCATCGGTTTAGACGTATGTTTGTCCATAATGAAAGTTCTGCATCAAGGCCTCGGAGATCCTAAATACGCACCCTGTCCTCTTCTTGTTCAGTACGTCGATGCAGGGAGGCTCGGAAGAAAACGAGGCATCGGGGTTTACGACTACCGTAATGCTCCACAGAAGCCTCTGAATTCGTCTTCTCGGCTTTGAGAAGGGAGGCGAATTTCTTAAGCTTTGGCCAATAAGACATTAAGAAAAGTTAGCTTAGGAACAAGAAGAGAAACTGCAAATGTGTTGTAATAAAATATATATATACATGGATTTTAATTCAAAATAAATTTATAATGAATAAATTGGTTTATTTTATTTTCAAATGCTATTTATAATAAATATCTTTAAGGTGGTGATGTTAATATTGAATTGTATTTTAAAATTGATAGTATATCGAATTTAGGTTAATCGGAAACGAATGCATATTGATTTTAAGATTAATTCTATGGACTTCTATAAAACTAATTAGTAACTAGTAAATTGATCTATAGTTTTTTGTAAATTATGTTACTTCTTACAGAATTTTTTAGTGTGTAATTCTAACATAATTCATATTTATATTCATTCTTTATTTTTCAGAAAACCCAAAATTTAATTAGAGATGTGAATTAATAATTCATAAAATGTGAAAACTAGTTAAATCACAAATGATATTCTTAGGAGACAAGATAACAATCGTCAATAACTTTATATTATAAATCAT
The DNA here is from genome assembly GCA_036759665.1 of Gynandropsis gynandra. NCBI lineage: Eukaryota > Viridiplantae > Streptophyta > Magnoliopsida > Brassicales > Cleomaceae > Gynandropsis > Gynandropsis gynandra. The sequence goes on from CM071860.1 coordinate 9,563,230, forward strand.
GATAAATATAAGGATATCCTTTCAATCAATCCAGGAGGTTTTAAGAATTCTTTAAATCATATATTGTTTCATAAAATCTCTGAATACAAAAAATATCTAAAACATTTGAAATGTTTATGGATTTTTTCGGAAACTCTTCCTGTCACGACGGATTGAAAAACGACTTAATCTATACATTTTTGTTGACGAGTCTTTACGCCGTCTTTATTTGATAAAGACGATTTGTTGGCTTGTCACGTTAGATGTCACTCTAAAAACTATTTTGTTTTTTTAATTCATTAAGTTTGAGATACATTCTCTTGTTTAGAGAGTTTTGTGAAGATTCGGATTAGGGTTTGGAGGCCATTTTGCTTTATATATATATATAGTGGTGTTTATGTGTATATATAATTATATAATATGTATTTATGTGTATATATATAATTGTATACATATATATGTGTAATTGTATGTATGTATATATATATATATAAACCTTTCACCTAAATACAATATTTTGATTTTAATATCAATTGAATTGAAAGAATTCAATTTTCCTTTTACAAATTCTCATCATTAATTTCTATTGTGAATTAAATAAAAAATTAATAGAACATCGTGATAAATATATGTATCCATTTTAAACGATGTGCAGCGAAATACGAAGTACACTCGTTTTTATATCAAAATCCGAATAATTAAACTTGAATCCAATTCTATTTAATTTAGATTAAATCGAATGATAACATTATGATGACAATAAACAAGCTAATAGAAATAGAAAGAATCTATAATTCTGCAACAATTTTTCTGATGCATTTCTTATTGATCTTTCACGTTCTTAGATACAAAATTTAGGAAGAGAAAACAAAAATAACCATGATCCTTAAACGTGATCCACTAAGTAAATTGAAAAATGGCTCATGTGAACTATTATTGTGAAAAAAAAAGGTGAGAACATGGCATCCCTTAACTTTTATTTGGTCAAAAGGCCCAGCCGTTAAATTGATCTTCTTACGCATCTTCCAAAGGAAGACCTCAACGAACCAATAGCTATTCAATTTATTCATGACCATTGTTGACCCATCTCAATTCTAACACTTCCTCGAGTTCCAGATTGAGCATTGTATCTTCACATAATGGAGGGAGCATTCCTTCGATTTGTGGTGTTGTGCCTACCTACGTTTGAATAATGGCACATGAAAGACAATATGTATCTTTATACCTTGTGGTAGGTGTAGACGATGTGCAACTTGTTCATTACGTTATGCTATCTAAAAAGTTCTAAATAACTGGTTTGAAAGCTTATACGAGAACTTTCGAAAAACGATTGTTGTCAGTATGGTTCTAATCATAAATACACCCGATTTCTTTCCTCATAAATCATGTCTCGCCTTTTTTTAGTCTACATACTGTTTTGTCTTATTGATTGCTATGATGAGATGTGCTTTGAATTCGGGGAGAAACTCATCCCTCATGGTTAGTTGGACATAGAGTTCATCTATGTGTGCTCGTCTTGCCTCGTAATGTGGTATATTCAAAGGGAATATCCCATATACAGGTTGGAAGAGTGTTATGTTGATAGATGACTAAAACATTGTATTATACGGCCCATGGCAATAATTATGTCCACTGCTTTGGTTTGGTGTTACAAAAATACCTCAAATATTGCTCAATACATTGATTCACGACCTTGGTTTGATCATCCGCCTATGGATGATTAACAAATGAGATACCTAGCTTCGTCCCTGATAACTTTCAGAATTCTTGTAAAAAATGGCTACTGAACACCTTGTTCTTGTCACTCACAGTTGATTTTGGTATACCATAGAGTTTTATAACATATTCAACAAACTTAACAGCCACTATTGTTATGGTGTACGGGTGTATAAGGGTGATAAGATGAACGTACTTACTTAAACGATCCACCACCAACATTATGGTTGATCGAACATCGAACCACGACTACACTACAAAAAAACTAGCGCTTTCCAGCGGACATATCCGTTGGAAAGCGCCCAAAATCCGTTGGAAACAGCCGTTTCCAACGGCCGCCAACGGATTTCCGTCCGTTGCGAAAAGTTCGTTACAAATGATGATCCGTTGCAATTCATGACGGCGTGCCAACGGATAATATCCATTACAAATTTGCAACGGAATACGCCGTTGGAAAAGAAGTAACGGACGCCCGTTGGAAATCGATGTGACGGATCACCGTTGCAACACTTCAACGGACGACCGTTGGAAAGCAACGTCTGTCCGTTGCAAAATTAGGCGGGGAAAATCATTTTTGCAACGGACATCCGTTGCCATGTGGCGAAAACTTGCAACGGACGGCCGTTGCACACTGGCGGGAAAGATTTGGCGGAAAACAATTCCAACGGAATCCCGTTCGCCCGGCCAACGGATGTTCGTTGCAAATCGGTGGGAAACGATTTGGCGGGAAACACAGTGCAACGGATGACCGTTAGTAGTTCCAACGGATGCCCGTTGGAACGTTTGAAAAAAAAATAAAAAAAATATTTTTAAAACTAAAAGGTTTTTAATAAAAATATTAAAATTATATTACAAAACACAAAAATTAAAACTATTTCCTATTAC
>CM071860.1:9567264-9607133 GCA_036759665.1 Gynandropsis gynandra
TGTTTTAGAATTCTGGATTTGTTTGGTGTTGAAATAAGAAAAAATCCGACGCAATATATATATATCGTACTTTCCAACGGCAATCCGTTAGAAATTGTAACGGATGGCCGTTGGAAAAGACGTCATTGCAACGGAGTGATTAAATTGACGTGACCTTTCGAATTCCCAACGGCCATCCGTTACAATTTCTAACGGATTTCCGTTGGAAATGCGTATTCCCGAGGCGAAAGACGGCTCGTCTGCCTTTCCAACGGTGGTCCGTTGCAATTTGCAACGGACGGCCGTTGGAAACCCTGAAAAACGGTTGGAAAAAGCTGCAAATTTTGCAGTCATCATTAATTTTCCAACGGACATCCTTTGGAATACTAACGGATGACCGTTGGCATTGTACACGTGGCATCAACACGTGGCGTCAAGCGTCAACACGTGGCGGCAATTTACCCTTAAAGGTTTCCAACGGTCATCCGTTAGTATGCCAACGGATGTCCGTTGGGATGTTTGAAAATCCAGAAATTTTTTCTAAGTGTCGGGTGCGAATTTACCCTTATAACGGTCCCACGGTCATCCGTTGCTAATTCCAATGGATGTCCGTTGGGAATATTGAAAATCCAGAAATTTTTTCTAAGTGTCGGGTGCGAATTCGTGGTTCAACAACCGTTAATAGCTTCAACGGGTAACCGTCAACATTGGTATTAGATTATTTTAATTTATTATACATTAAACATCGTTTATATAACATGTTTGATTGTATTAACATTTCGATTATTCGATTACACATCATACATCAAACGTGAAACATCGTTCATTGACGGTATACGTCATTTACATTACACATCATATACATGTATTACACATAGTAAACATTATTGTATTTACATTTCTTCTTCAGTAGATTCATCGATGGGCGAGTCGTCTTTCGCTTGTTCATTGAATTCATCGTTGTTTTCATCTTCAGCATCTTCCGGTTCAACGTCTTCATAATCGCGTATGAGTTCTCCGTCTATGTCATTCCTCGCAAGAATCTCCTCGCGATCTGTATCAATTAAACGAATCGACTGCGGATGATCGAGTTGCAACGGATCTTCTTTATCATCAGTACTACAGACCACCACTCCTCTCTTCGACGTTTCAATGTTGTTGGATATTGCACATAACATACTTGATCTGCTTGATCTATTGTGATGAATGAATCATATTTACCATATTGTCGTGTCGGATTGACGTCAATTCCTCCCCAACGGTTTTTTTTGTATTCCACGTCCTATGGTTGGGTCAAACCACTGACATTTAAAAAGCATAACCTTCAACCCAACGAGACCGGAATATTCCAGTTGTATGATTTGGTGTAAAATTTCGTAGAAGTTATCACCCTCTATATCACTACTAATGCAAATGCCATAGTTGAATGTGCTTCTATGTTTTCCGTGTTCGTACGTGTGGAACGTGTAGCCGCGAGTAAACAAGATTGACCAACACATGACATTTCGTGCGAGGAAGTCTTTCATCAGAACATTTCACCTGTACGTATAATAAAAACAAATTAATACTTTATATGCAATTAATTTAAATAGACGTGTACACGAATACTCACGTAGTCTCTAAATCACGAGCCATAATGTTGAACTTTCATGTCTGTGAGTTCATTTGCATTTAGATGAGGATATGTACCAAGCACTTCTTCGTCAAATATCCTTAATAATGAAAATACGTTACTTTTTAATATATATATATATATACAAGATTGAAATTAATATGTACCATGTACGTACTTTTCGAACGGTAATAACTCTTGAAAATTTAGTAGTATATATGTGTGGACGTGATTATACTCTTGTGGTGTTAACCAATATTCATCGGATTTACCTCCTATACGTCCAATCAGTGTAAACATTTCAGGAATTGTGCCAAACTGTGGATTATATTGATACAGATAGTTTGTGTGCTCATCCGTTGCACGACGTTCCATCGTTTGAATATGCGACTCGAAATAAAATGTGCTAAAATATGTGAATTTTCCAACAAGTATTGTTTGACAATAGATCCTTCGACCGCTGCTTTGTTTTTTGCCTTTTTCGTTAAATGAAAAAAACCTTTCGAAAGGATACATCCATGTGAATTGAACTGGCCCACCGAGTATTGCCTCATCTGGTAAATGTATTGGCAAATGCTCCATGACATCGATGAATGAAGGCGGAAATTTTTTTTCCAATGCACATAATACTTCAGAGATATTGTTTTTCATTACTTCCAAGTCATCACCTTTTAAATTCCTCGAACATATATCTCTGAAAAATATGCTGATTCCGCATAACACATCGTGAACATTACGTGGTAAGAGCTCAGCAAATGCGATTGGAATGAGCCGCTGCATGAAAACGTGACAATCGTGACTTTTCAATCCGATCAGCTTCGAACCAACAATATCCACACACCGAGCAATGTTCGATGCATATCTATCGGGAAACTTAACGTCCTCTTTTAACCACTTTAATAATACCGTTTTCTCCGGACCAGACAATCTGAATACCGGGACATGTGACCTTCCATCTCGTAATTCCAACTCAGGTCAGCGACATATTGACTTCAAATCTTTTCTTGATTGTATATTATCCTTGGTTGTACCCGTCACATTCAAAACAATATTTATAATGTTATCAAAAAATTTCTTCTCGATATGTATAACATCTAAATTATGACGTAATATCAATGATTTACAGTATGGTAGTTCCCAAAAGATACTACATTTTTACCAGTTATGCCATTCACCTTGACCTTTTGGTTTACGATGCCCACGATCTCCACCGCATTCAACCGATTCTTGTAAATCACCCATTGTGTTCAATCTTTCGTAAAGGATTTGTGTTCCGGTTTGCATGCACGGTGCCTCTTCTTTTTGTACCACGTTCTTTCGAAAATGTTTTTTATCTCTCCGGAAAGCATGACCACGAGGAAGAAATCTTCTATGACAATCAAACCAACATGGTTTCTTACCATGTACTAATCGAAATGCATATGTATCCTCCATACAATATGGACATGCCAATCTTCCGTGCGTACTCCATCCAGATAACATTCCATAGACAGGAAAATCGCTAATTGTCCATAACAAGACCGCTTTCAATGTGAAATTTTGCTTAGTACTGACGTCATAAGCAAGGATTCATTCGTTTCATAACTGTCGTAATTCATGAATTAAGGGCTGTAAAAAGACATCGAAACTTTTCTTTGAATGTTCGGGTCCTGGAATCAACAACGTTAGAAACATTACCTCTCTTTTCAAACACATCTCGGGAGGAAAATTATACGAGGACAAAATCACCGGCCATAGAGAATATTGATTTCTAGATTGTCCATAGGGACTTAAACCATCCGTGCACAAGTAAAGATAGACATTTCTCGATTCATACGCGAACTCGAGAAATATTTCATTGAAATCTTTCCAAGTCTTACCATCCGATGGATGTTGCATTATACCTTCGACCATTGAGTGTTCTGCGTGCAATCTCATTTCCACAGTGGTTTTTTTATTCATATAACCTTCTCAACCTATTTCCTACAGGCATATAGAACATTTTCATGTATGGTACATATTCACGTGAAGATGGTTTTTAGGCTGAAATCTGCTTGCACTGCAAAACTTGCAAGTCTTTATCATTTCCCCAAAACAACATGCAACTGTTTCTACAAACATCAATTTTCTCATGTGGCATTCCCAAATCTTTTAACACATTCTTCGTTTCGTAGTATGTCTCGGGAGCTTGGTTATTTTCCGGTAAATATTCCCGCATTGTTTTACAAAATGCAGGAGTTTGATTATGTTCCGGTAAATTTTCTCGTATTGTTTTGCAAAATGAATCCATGCAATTTTCATATATAGGATGTTTTAATACTCATCAATCTTGAAGATAAAGATAAACGAGACTGACCTTCACGAAAACCTTCATATATAGGTTGTTTTGCCGAATCCAATCTACGTGCATCGATGTTCGACATCTCTTCATGCGTTTGTCATTAACAGCTCTAGGAAAAGCATCTGACACCATTTCCACATATGGATTGGTCGTTGATGCTTCATAAATAAGTTCTTCATTTCGTTCTACTTGTGCATCTTGCACAATATCTCTAACACCACAGATTTCACCGTGAAAAAACCAAATTTCGTAATTTTCACCGAACCCACCTTATAAAGATGTTTGCAAACAATTTCTTGAATTCGATACTTCATGTTTTTGCATCTTTTGCATGGACATAACATTTTCCCGCGTTCTTGACACAAAGGCTGCATCGATGCAAAACTTACGAATTGCTCTAATCCGTGTAACAATTCTTGCGTAATCTCTTCGGTTACAGGATCTTTTCTTCTATACATCCACTCTCTTGATCTATATATATTTCGATTTGAAGACGATGCCATTTTTTTTGAATTTTTTTTTGTTATTGATGGTTTGATGTACTCTTTCGTATGACCTAAATAGTGAACATTCCAACGGGCATCCGTTGGAATTTACAACGGATGCCTGTTGGAGGAGGTTCACGTGAATTAATTTAAGCCGGTGGCCTCGAAATTAACAATTTCAACGGGCATTCGTTGGAAATTGTAACGGTTATCCGTTGCAACTTCCAACAGATGCCCGTTAAAATGTTATCCAATGGATAATTACCCATTAGAAGTGCTTACAAACCCGTTATTTTTTCTATATTATAATGGTTATGATGTGGTTAATCTCAAGTAATAATTTACCTAGACTAACGCTTCCACAAGAATACGGATCGTATAGTACCAGGGTCGAACACGAGGAATCAATGCAACTCTAAAGCTAGTAAACTAATGGATAAGACGTGTGAAATGAATAAGTGATGGGAATATGAATGAAACTAAACTAGACTAATTAACTATCGAATTAAACTCAATGAACTGAACATCACAGGTTTCGAGAGATACACGATGATGCAACGAAGTTCTAACAAGATTATGGTTATAGATATCATTACGTATTCGAGAAATTCAAGCTCTTTTCTAGGGAATGACTCTCCCGATGCCTAAACCCACTATCTAGCATGCGTATACCAATCTCTCAATTGTGTATCTCACCTACTAGACGCATTAAGATCGCTATCCTAATTCCTAAGTTCAATTAACCGACCGGCCAAGGTTCTAAATCAATTGATACTTCATATATAAAAGCATTACAAACAGCCAATCAATCTGAAAAGAACGAATATTATAACCAAGCATTAAGAATAAAACTTCATTACATATCGGCAAAGCTCTCTAACCCATGGCTATGGACCTACTCGGACATGAACTTAGAAAACGAAACACAAAAGATAACTATATTCAACATGGATAAAGAATGAAATCCCTCCCTATTCTATTATCGACGTCTTCAACAGCTCCTCCACGCTCCGGCTTCGTCGTCCCGTCCTTGCCCTTGTACACGTTTTGTTCTCTCTCTACTCTTTCTTCATGTGCTCTGTTTTCTCTATAATTTTCTGTACGTCTCTTGCTGCTGAAGCTCTCCCCTTTTAGCCCTCTTTCTCCTCTTGCCTTTTTCTCTTCTCCTCTCTCTTCGTGTGCTCTGTTTTCTCTCTAATTTTCTATACGAATTGGGCTACTGAAGCTCTCCCCTTTTTGCCCTCTTTCTCCTCTTTCCTTTTCTCTAATCTTTCCTCTTTGGCCGTCTTATTTTCTTCCTCTCCAGTGGCTGGAATTTCCTTTTTCTTACAGCCACTCAGTTTTCCTTTTCCGAGTTTTTCCATCTCTTGTTTTTCCATTCTTGTGTAATTGTCAACGTTTTTTTTTCTTTTCCGAGTTTTTCCATTTTTTGTTTTTCCATTCTCGTGTAATTGTCAACGTTTCCCCTTTATTTTCCAGTCATGTATCTCCTCTTCCTCTTCTCTAACTATTCCTCTTCTCTAAACATATTTCCTTTTTGTTTAAGTAGCCAACACGTTCCTTTTCTTGTTTTGCTAAATTTCCTTTTTCGCTAGTTTAGCAACGATTTCCATTTCCTTTTTCCTTCTTTTCCTCTTTTCTTTGCTTCCTTCTTTCTTGTTCTTCCATTTCCATTATTTTTCTATCAGCCATTTCCATTTTCTATCTTTGACGGTTGCAGTTTCCAATTCTCGTGTAGGCGGCAATCTTTCCATTTTTGTGTAGGCGGTTGGAAGTTTAGATTTTGTTCCAGCAACTTGCTTCTATTTTATATAAAAAATGTTTCCTTTTCATGTTCCAACCGTGCTCTTCATACTTTTGTTCTAGGAACCAAAATTTTCCATTTTTGCTCCAACCACCGAAAGTTTCCATGTTTATAAGCGGCCATTGTTTCCATTTTTTTGTAAGCGGCCATTGCTTCCTTTTCTCTTCTCTTNTCGGTTTCTATTTCCTTCAGCAGCTTGTATTTCCTTTTCCTCTTGTGCAGCAACGATTTCCTTTTCCTTTTTTTTCTTCTTTTACTCTTTGCTTTGCTGTCTTCTTTCTTGTTCTTGCATTCCTATTAATTTCTCTAGCAGCCATTTCTATTTTCTATCTTTGGCGGTTGCAGTTTCCATCTCTCGTGTAGGCGGCAATCTTTCCATTTTTGTGTAGGCGGTTGGAAGTGTACATTTTGTTCCAGTAACTTGATTCTATTTTATATAAAACATGTTTCATTTTCATGTTCCAACCGTGCTCTTCTTAATTTTTTTCTAGGAACCAAAATTTTCCATTTTTGCTCCAACCACCGAAAGTTTCCATTTTTATAAGAGGCCATTGTTTCAATTTTTTTTGTAAGCGTCCATTGCTTCCATTTCTCTTCTCTTGTTTATGATTCTTTGGATGCTGACCGTGCATAGCTGATAGGAGAGTAGTTTTGCTTAGTTTTGCTTCATTTACTCGTGTTTGTATACCGATATTTCATTTCCTGCAATAACACGAGAGAACGCTTAAAGAGGACTAAATGATGCTTTAATGCTTGGTAAAGTTCAAATGAATGATGAAACTAACTATAAAAAGAGACTAAAATACTATAACAAAATAGAAGTTATCAGGTTAGATCTTAGGAATTACGATTTGTAATTATAATCATTTAATTTCAATGTTTATTAGTGAACAAAAACCGAAATCAACATCTTTACATCTATTATCGAATCTAAAAACAACCCTCATAAACTGCATCCGTTGCGATTTCTAACGGGCATCCGTTGCGATTTCTAACGGGCATCCGTTACAATTTGCAATGGACGCCCGTTGGAATGCTTTTTCCCGGTTTCTAACGGATCTTCCAACGGATAAAGGCAACGAACATAATCCGTTACACTTCGTTAAAAATCGCGACGGATTTCAACGGATATAGCAACGAAAATTATCCGTTAGAATTTCGTCAAAATTTGTAACGGATTGCAACAGATATTTGCCCGTTGAATATTTCGACAAATCCGTTACAATCCGTTGGTAAATGTTTCCAACGGACGGATCCGTTGCCCCGTTCGTTGGAAACTGCGAGTTTTTTTGTAGTGCTGGTAATACTCGCTTCACTGAAAATGACAATATCTATGGGAGTGAGGGAGCATATAATGTAGAGATAAAAGAGTCATTGATGGACCAAATTCAATCAATTACCCACCTCGAGTTGATGTTTCTATTATTGTAACACAACCGCAAGATATTAATATGAAACATCAACGAATAGATGCTCCTAACCCAATCATGGATGCCATTATTCAATAAGATGGGGAAAATGTTCAAGTAAATGAACAAGTACAACCTCAAGAAAGAATAGCTTTGAGGAGGTCTATTAGAGATAGAAGAGCAATTATTTCAAATGACTATATGTGTTGAACATAAAAATGTCTTGAGCATGAATGAAGACCCAGTCTCTTTTGAACAAGCCATGAAAGGTAGAAATTCTGAAAAATGGTTGATGATCATGAAAGAATATTTGAAATCTATGGATGACAACAACTTTTGAGAAATGATAAAATTACCGAAGGATTCTAAAAGAGTTGGTTGTAAACGAGTCTTTAAGACTAAACGAGATTCTAAAGGTAATGTCGAGAGGTATAAATACTTATTACCAAATATTACACTCAAAAGAATGATATTGACTACAAATAGACTTTCTCTCTGGTTTCTAGAAAGGACTCTTTAAGGATTTTCATGGCTTTGGTGACTCACTTTGATCTTGAGCTCCACCAAATGGATGTTAAAACATTATTTTTCAATGCATATTTAGAAGAAAAGATATATGGACCATCCTCAAGGTTTTGAGACCACAAATAGAAGTAATATGGCATGTAAGTTGAAGAAATCAATCTATGGATTATAACTAGCTTCTCAACAATGGTACTTGAAGTTCAATTATATTGTATTGTCATATTGGTTTGTAGAAATGACTGTTGATATGTGTGTCTACATAAATATTAAGTAAGCAAGTTTATAATCCTTGTATTGAATGATATTATTCTTTCCACCAATGATAATGGGTTATTACATGATGTTCAGGATTATCTTTCTAGTAACTTGGAGATGAATGATATGTGTAAGGCTTCCTATGTGATTGGAATATAAATATTTCGAGATAGATTACAAAGAATTCTGGGGTTGTCTCAAAAGACTTACATCGACAAAATTTTAGAAAATTTAAATGAAATCATGTTCACCTAATTCGGCTCCCTACAACAAAAAAGGATCGTTTCATTCTATCCCAATGTTCTAAGAATGATCTAGAGCATAAAAAATTGATAATTTTCCTTATGCATCTTTAGTTGTAAATTTAATGTATGTTTAGACTTGTACTAGATCAGAAAGAGTTTTATGGTTGGTATGTTGGATCGTTACCAATTAAATCTCGTGATATTGGAGAGCTGCAAATAAATATTTAAGATATCTACAAGGCACTAAGCATCACATGCTCATATATAGAAGAGATTGAAATCTTGAGATTGTTGATTAGTCATACTATGTCGGATATTCGTATACCCAAGAATCGATATTTGGTTATTTGTTTCTTATAATTAAGAGAACATTTAAAAGAAAAGTGGTAAGTAGTCTTTCATTGCTACTTCTACTATAGAAGTCGAATTTGTATCATGCTTTGAAGTTACAATTCATTGTGCATTTTGGAACCAATGATATGATTGTGGATCCATTGACTAAAGGAGTAGCTCCAAAGATATTTCTTGGTCATATTAGTGAAATGAGAGTAGTCGTAAAGTTCTTGTATTGAGGATGATTAGTCATACATGTATAAATATAAGTCTTGCACATTGAAGTTTATTTAAACTCTAAATATTGATGTAAGTTTTGATTTTTCTAATCTATGAATTATATTTCAATTATGCATACTTGTTATGATTATAGATATTTAGTCTTTGTTTAAAGACATTATGGGATAAGATAATTTTTGTTGTTTATCTTATGAAATTACATTTGGTTGAGTTATATTGACTTGTGATACATGGAAAGAATAAACTTAACTCTTATAAAGTTGTGACACGTATATATGATCACTTAAATGAGCTCAACAATTTTATATACTTGTCATATATGAATCAAGTGGAAGAATGTTAGAAAGTTTATTCTAATATCGATTCATATAAATATAAGTGTTTGATAATTGTTATTGAGGTACACACGGCGATAATTAGTGTTATATTGAGGAGACAATTATCGGGTGAAAATCTCTCTGTGCCAATCCACAATTATAAAAATATAATAATATTTTTGTGATTAATTACAAATTGAGTTTCTATTGTAATTAGTAAAAATTAAAGGGTATATATTAAAAGACATATCTTTTAAGACATATATTTCATTATTATAAAATACTAGTACCTATTGAAACATATATGTGTAGCATTCACAAAAAAGCAATTAAACAAAAATAATTCTCTTATATCATCAAAGAGAAAATTAATGAGATTTTAGTGGTTTTGGCATTGGAGAATAATTTATGATTTACCTAAGAAACAATGGAAAATTCAAGTAAGTAATTTTATATTGTGTTGGTTGAGTTAATCATTCTATTAAGCGATTCATTTATGCATTTAATCAAATCGTAGAATTGAAAAAAGTATTAACAATTAATACCACAATAAGAATGTTATATTATGAAATTGTATAAAGCCAACTTTCAAAAGGGCTGTAAATGAGAAAATAATTTTTCAAAATCAACAATAGTTTTTTATTCACGAATTAGTTTTTAAGTACATTTGTTCATTGATACAAAGTATTTAAAACTAACACAATTAATTCTTCTGAGTTAGATAATGAATATGAGAACATAATATTTTTAATCAAATACATTCTTGGTCGTGTATTTACCGTCAATTGGCTCACTCTATATTCTAGAATCTAGATAAACTCTTTGATCAGAATATCAGTTATCGTATCCTCTCAGTTCTCTCTTCAAGGTTGATACCGACATCTTTTTAAGGCCATCTTCAGTATATAACAAAATCTAGCACGAAATCAGAAGCGACTTCTCTTGGTCTTCAACATCTTTAACAAAAAATGAGGAGCAACCTTCCTAGTATTCAACATCTTTATCTTCTCGCATCACTAACTTTTTCTTCGGCTGTTAAAACATATATTAATGGCTTGTAGTTCTCAACAATATGTGGTTTGAATCATTCAAACATACAACAAATTTCCTTAAATATCGTTAATTTAAACATCAACAATCTTTCTCTTCAAATATTTTATCACACAGAACACATATTACAATCCATATTACCATAAATTTCAACCGTTCAAAACAAATTTATAACAAAAGAAAAATAATCCAAGTTCATAAAAGGTTCAAATTCAAAGAATATTTTGCTACTCTAGATCTGTTACACAATCTTAAACAATATAAATTTGTGGCATTTTTTCTGCAGCTTTGCGTGAACTTCTACTATCTCTTCTTATTTGTGTGATGATGTATTCAAACCATAAATTAGTAAGGAATTTATATAGATTGTAAATCAACAGAACGATAATAAATTGTTGCTCAAATTAAATCTAACAATTGTCTTCAACTCCTTCTGAATTTGTTGAATTTCTTAGACAACTACAACCAACCTCCTTTCCATTTTAAAAACACTATTATAACATCATCATCTCCTTGATCATTCTCCCATCATCAGCCATCATCTTGTTAACGTACTTCTTCTCAAATATAATCCATGGAAGTATCTCTTCTCTTCTCTCTTCCACACGAATGATGTTAGGAACTTGCCTAAAGATTGTGTTCTGAATCAGACATGGAAAATGAAAAATAAAGTCCTTCGCATTGATCATCCCTTGATAGATAATTTGATAAAACATAACATTTCCAACGTTAATATGAATTCCATTCTTGACACAATACAGAAGAACTACGGTATCATGTCTATTATCGCCATCTTCATATTTGAGATCTAGTTAGTTTTGTAAATTTCGTTAAGCAAAACATACTTCCAAGTGATTTTGGCATTTGCAATTTGCCCATTCTGTACCAAAATCCCATTTCTAGTAAGTTTATGTGTAATTATATCCATATTAAGATCAATTCCTTGCTCTTTTTCCCTTAGTGTTTCTCGATGTTGCTACCCAAAGTCTTTTTTAATTTCCCCCACATTGAATCAAATGTTCTTCCCACTCACATAAACTTGCTTAAATGATTATATTCCTGGTCTATTTACCTCTGAGCAAATATTTACGTAAAACTCATAAATGAACTCCACTCAGACTTCTAAGATTCATTAGCTCCTACAATGACAAATGTTTGAATTCACCAACATTCAAAGTTCTTTCACTAAACATTTTTCTTTCCTTCAGATTATTATACCTTACTACTCCAACAGTTGAATAGAAAGTTTTAGAGTACACGTGTGAGGGATACAACTTTAAAGTACTTGGATTCTTCTAAGTTCCTGATAAAGCATTAACAGATTGCATGTTCCGCTTTTTTATGTGCATTTGATGAAGAACCAGAAATTTCAGAAAAAAATTTATTTTGTTGCAGAACATATGATTTCACGTGTTTCGATCCTTCTTTCGAATATGAAGATTTAAACGCATTATCTGAATGGAAGATGATTTATTTGGAACTAGTGTTCGTTTGCTATGAATTCTCGGTGTTCTCACTGAAAAGACTTGTTTCCTAGCAATTAGTTAGTATATTTTTTCATTATTCTTGGTGGATTAGTGGGGAAAACTAAAGCTTTTTCTTGGATTTCTTCGATCTTCTATATTTCTTTCACTGGAGTTTTTGACGTGCCATTTTCCATTGTTCTTTTTTCCGCCATATGATATTTCAGCTAAATACACAGTTGAACCACACTAAAAAATTATTTTGAGAGAAAAAATCAGGGCTTGAAGAATTTAAAAAATGAGTGTTGAAATCACATTCATAAACTATCCTTATAATCTCTTCAATTATTTTTTTAATTTAAACTGCATCTATCACGTCCATCAAATCATTGAACTACACCTATTAAATCTTATTAAATCAGTTATAGAAATATAACCGTTTTCCTTCTTTTGTTGTTGAACAATTAAAATCACTAAGTCTCCCAATCCTTTTTAGAAAAATTAATTCATCAAAAGAGAAATAAAAACTTGTGAACAAACAAAAAATCTGGAAAAAAAAGAAAGAATAATAATTAAAGCTACTTTATTTGATTAAGTGTACTTGCTCTACAACCTAATTCACTTTCATTCATTTTTAGTACACTTATAATCCATTCATTTTTTTTTCTTTGGTTCTCTATTTTTAGAGCAGTTCTTAGGCATTCTGTTCTTCAGATAACATATTCATTAACTACTTTTTTAGGTATACTCATATGCTCCAACTAGATTATAGAGTAGTATTTAGAAATAATTTTTACTTTGTACCTTTTATGTTACAACTAAATTTGAATTTCTCTCAATTTAGACCCGAATATTATACTCATAACAGTTTTAAATTTTTAATATGAACTGTAAGAGCATATCAAACTATTAGAGGAGTATGAAAACAATTATTTTTACATTTTGGCACAATTCTTAAAACAATTGTACCTCATTAATGCTTTAATGATCTCTATAGATTAAATACCCACTAACATTATAAGAACTCTACGCATTATTTTCTTTCTCACATACATATTTAAATTACTCACAAATCTATTTAAGAAACCAAGATCAATTTTAATTTTTACTAGAGTTCACACACTACTAATGGTTTTCTCGGACAAACATATCGATTTAAATCGAGGGGTTTTGTAAAAATGTAAGCCAATCAATGATTAATAGGTACATATTCAAATTTCGTTTCTTTTTGTTCAACTTTATTTCTCATAAAGTAATGCCTAACCTCAATATTTTTTGTTCTTGAATGATATGATTTTTAGATACATCAATTGCACTAGTATTATGAGAGAGAGCAACAAAAGTTTTTGAACTCATATCGTAACCATCAATATTTGATTCATCCAAATCGGTTGTGTGCAATAATATCAAATAAGAAAGAAACAACCATCTGAAATACTTTTTTCTGTCATCTGCATCACAATACCCAACAAGTTCACAATTAGTATCTTTGGTACAAAAAATCACGGTTAATGGTATCTACCACATATTTGATGATTCGTTTCACTGCTGAAAAATGTGAATTCTATGGTTTTGTTTGATATCTTGCACAAATACCTACACACAAACACATGTCAGGTGTACTTGTTGTAAGATACAATAGACTTCTAATCATGTTTCTATACAATTTCACCTCTCCATATTCTCCCCATGAATCTCTAGTGAGTTTTATTGTAATGGATATATGTGTATTTACGAATTTACTTTGATCCAAATCAAATCTTTTGACTAGATTTTTACTATTCTCTTTGAGATATGAATAATCCATCTTCAAATTGTTTTACCTGCAAATCAAAGAAGCAATTTAGTTCTCCAAATATATTCATTTCAAATTCATCTTTCATAGTTTGCACAAACTAATCTACTTTCTATTGTGATTTTGATCCAAACACAATATCATCAACATAAATTTGCACAACCATAAGAATTTTATCAGCATTATGTATAAATAGAGTTTTATATACTCCTTCTCTTTTATATCAAATCTTGATTAGAGAACTTGTTACCCTTTCATACTAAGCATGTGGTGCCATATAGAGCTTTCTCTAGTTTTTAAACATGATCAACATTGTGTGGATCCTCAAATTCTCCACGTCATTCAACATTACTATTTCTTGTATAATCTCGTTTAGAAAAACACTTTTGACATCCATCTGAAATATTTTGAAACCAAGAGAGAAAACAATTCCAAGTTATAACCTAATAAACTCTAATCGAGTAACGAGTGTAAAAGTCTCATCAAAATCAACTCCTTCATATTATTTGTATCCTTATGCAACCAATATAGATTTATTCCTAACAATATCACAATTTTCATCTGTTTTGTTCTTAAAAATTCACTTTGTTCCAATCACATTGACATTAACAGGCCAGACACCAAATTCCAAACATCATTCTTCACAAACTATTGTAATTCCTCATGCATTACTTTCACCCAAGATTCATCATTCAAAGCATCACTTACATTCTTCGGTTCAACTTGAGAGCTAAAGCACATAAATCTTAGCTTACCATTGGTTTATCTCTTGTTTTTATACCATCATGAATGTCGCCAATTGCTTCTTCAATGAAATGATTTTGATGTGCAAATGATGATCCACTTTCGATAATACAGTTATTTGTATTTTCTTCTTCTTCTTCCATTCTTGATTCGCTATCTCATGTTCCTTAGATGCACCCCTTGTATCAACTCCATCAGTTGAGATTGTTTGTACTGAGTCAATAGAAAACGAAAATGATTACTCAATTAGGTGATCTTCATCAAATACAACATTTAGTAATTTTTGAGATTGATTTTATTCTCAAATTATAGACTCTGTAGGCAGGTGCATTTGTTCCATACCCCTAGAAAATTTCTCCCGTCACTTTTCACGTCAATCTTTCAAGATATTCTATATCATTTAGAACATAACAAATACATCCAAAAATATGAAAATAACATAGATATGAATTCTTACCTTTCCAAAAATCATATGGAGTTTGTGACATACCAGGACATACATAACCTCGATTTATGAAATAGCAAAGCAATGGATTTTATATGAAGTATAACACGAGCTATTTCTTGTATTGTTTTATTCATTCTTTAAACAATTAAATTTTATTGAGAAGTTTTTGGTGCAGAGAACTCATAACAATGCCATGTTATAGACAAAACTTATGAAAGATGTCATTTTAAAATTCTTTTTCCATGATCACTTTGAATATGTCCTATGCTTCTTTGGTATTTTTTTAGTTGTAAATACAAATAATGGAAATGTTCAAAAGTTTTAGATTTTTATCTAAAAATTTAACCTATGTATACCTCAAAAAGTCCTCAACACAGACGAAACATATTTCTTTCCACCAAAACTTGAAGTTCTCATTGACCCCATTAAATCTATATGAACTAGTTCCAATACCTTTGTAGTTTTTACCTCATACATTTTCTTAAGGTGAACTTTCACTTGCTTTTCTAACTAACATGATTTGCAAGTTTAAGAATAATCAAGATTAAGTTTAATTATACCTTCAACAATCATCGAACTAGAAAATTTGATCTAACCTTTGATGCCAGAAAGACAAATTGTCTTATATTACTTAAAGCATAATTTCTCATCCGACCATACATAACAATTTTTCGAAGATCTTAAACCTGAAAGAACACATTTTCCATCTGAATTAATGACCAAACATTCTTTTTGTGTAAACTGAACCTTGTGATCACAATCACACAATTGACTCATGTTAATCGGATTAGCAATTAATACTTTTACATACTAAACATTGTTCAATAAAGATTATCATGGTATTTGCAAATTTTTTTTTTCAATAATTTTCCCTTTGTTTCAATCTCTAAAAGTAACACTTCCATCAATTTTTGTTCCCAGTAAAATTCGATAAAAGCTCTCTGGTATCTGTCCTATGTCTAGAACAATCACTATCAAAGTACCAAGTGTTAGATCTATCTTTTTTAATAGAAATGTACGCTAAGTTACAATGAGATCATTTTTTCTTTACCTATTTTTTTTTATTTTAAGTTTAAGGGTACTTACTTCATTTATGCATGTTTTCTTGAAGCAATTAAATTGTTTGTGTCCTAACAAACCACAATAATTACATCTTACAAAGTTAATGTGACAAAAATCAATCTGGAAGCGAGGCGATCTTCTAACATGTCTAGATGAGTTAGATATGCATAATTAGACCATCTTCTTGTAGATTCTAGCTTAACGTAACTCGGAATTCTTGTGGCATGATCATTTTGATATGCAAACCTTTGTTAATTTCTAACAATTTCAGATGAATTTGCATTCTCATAATTTGTACTTGCAATATCTGCTAAATTTCCACCTCAAACAAAATTGTTCAGAGAATTTTCTTTGCTTCCAATATATTCAATTCCATGATGATTCGTGACTTGCTTCCCCATTGACAACAAGTGCTTTAGTTTTTGTGTTCCATTTGTAAGCATTCTCAACTACTTATTTTTTCTCATCAAGTTGTATCATAGTCATTAAAACTTCTTCTTCTTTGTGAAATTAAGATATTTTAGATTTTCTCGAAATTGTTTTTGTAACTTCTCATTTGATTTAACCAATTTTATTTTAAGCTTACTCATGTTCAACCATTCATTATAAATGGTTTCCACATTTACATCATCATCTTCATTTTAACATTCTTCACTAATTTTGATTCAGTTTCACCTTCTTCAAGTATCTCAATAGAAGCCACAAAACTCGTTATTTCTTCTTCATTACTTTCTTCAGATTCTGAACTCGAATCACTGAAAGTGATTATAGATTTTCCTTTATTTGAACTAGAACCTCCATATTCGTTCTTGGTGCGGCTATAACCCTTACAATTGTAACATTGAGTTTCTCGTATATTTTCGAATATGCTTTCCCTCTTTGTAATACATGGACATTTTGACTTAAAGAATCTAAAGCCTTTGCACTCATGACATTGAATTCCAGATTTTTCTTCCCTCTTATTTGATGATCTTCACTGTTCGAACACTTGAATCTAGTATGTTTCATCAGAATTTTCCGAAATTTCTAGACAACAACACCACATATTTCAAGATTATTCAATCTTGAACTTACATATGATGCTTGAAGGACTATCCCCTTATTGATATATTTGGATGAGCATCTTGTTCAAGTTGCACAAATAATTTAATTAGCTATCAGAGTGGGTGGACTCCATCCATTTTTCACTGCACTCCAAACATCTTCGTCAATACCTAAGTACTTACCAGCATCTTTACCTTCCAATATCCATAGTTTGAAGCATCTAATATGACCAATTTTTTAAAAGAAGATAAATCCTTTGATCCTTCCATGTGTTCTAGGATCTCACACCAATAGTAAAATTAACTCTAGATTTGGTGACCTACTTTGATACCCGTTATAATTGTATAAAGATAACTTTCAAAAGGACTATAAACGAGGAAATGTATTTTTCAAAAACAACAATAATTTTTTTATTCACGAATCAGTCATTAAGTATACTTGTTCATTGATACAAATTACTTAAGACTATTATAATTAATTTTCCCTGAGTAAGACAGTGAATATGACAA
This sequence comes from Gynandropsis gynandra, assembly GCA_036759665.1. Taxonomy (NCBI): domain Eukaryota; kingdom Viridiplantae; phylum Streptophyta; class Magnoliopsida; order Brassicales; family Cleomaceae; genus Gynandropsis; species Gynandropsis gynandra. Next base: position 9,584,904 of record CM071860.1, read on the forward strand.
CATAGAGTTTTTTATTTTTATAAAATACACTCCTGGTCATGTATTTACTCTCAATTTGCTCACTTAATATTCTAGATAAACTCTCTTATCAGATTATCATCTATCGCATCCTATCATCTCTCTCCTCAAGTTTGATACCGACATCTTTTTAAGGTGACTGTTAATAACGAAATCCAACACGAAATGAGGAGCACCCTCTCGTGAACTTCAACATCTTCAACAAGAAATCAAGAGAAACCTCTCCTAGTATTCAACATCTTTTATCTTCTCATATATCTCTAAGTTTTTCTTTGGCGATTGAAACATCCATTATTCCCTTGTAGTTCTCAACAACGTGTGATTTGAATCATTCAAACATACAATAAATTTCCTAACACATCATTAATTTAAACCTCAACATATTATAAGATAAAAAGAAGTTGGTAATCTCTAAAAAGTTGATAATCATATGCTAATAAATTATTAAAATTTAGTTATATTAATAATGGTTAATGTTAAAGAACCTAAAATTTATTTATCTACATTTTGCTAGATTGTAGAAATATTGGTTTTAAAAATTCAAATTGTTTATGCTAATATTCAAAGGAATTATGTGTATTGCTTTATTTAACTTGTATGTTTTTTAATACAAAATGACAATAATCAATGATCTGCGAACTATCAAGCAATAAAAATGCCTAATATCCACTTACCGCAAGAGTACGGATCAGTGTAATACAAGGTCGAACTCTGTGGACTAATGCAACCTAAGCTAAGAATACGACTAAACTAAGACGGGTTGAATTGATGGTGACGTGGGATAAATTTATAGCACACTAAAATGGATAATGACAGCGATGAGGAGACGTGAAAAACTTGATAATTAAGAACACTATGGGTTTCGTGTTACCATGATTTGCAAGGATACAACTAACAAAGGATCTTGAACCTATCAAATTATCTTGATGACGAGGAATTCATGGTCATAAATAAGGAATGGCTCTCTTGACACCTAAACCTCCTAACCACAACAACGTGCAATCCTACCTCCCAGCAGTGATTAACTCGCGATTACGGTAGCGTTAAGCGCGCAATCCTAATTCCTAAGTCGATTAACCGACCGACCAAATTCTCATTAATCAAACTTAATCAACAATCAATGATTCCGGATTCATAATCTAACCTTCCGGCTAAACACGAATTCCTAGGTTACTAAGCGGCCAACACAAGTATAAAGCGTTTACGATGTTGATTGTAAAACCTAAATACAAGAAAACTTAGAAAAGTCTAAGCATTAACGCATAATTACAAGCATCCATTACAAATCCGACAATCCTAACTCTTGTAGTCACTCATGGTTTCTACTGCAAAACAAGATAAATTAACTCTAGACATGATAAAGAGTGAAAATACGATTCCTCGATCTTCCCTATCTTGTTATCGATGTTCGGATTGTTGTTTCTCTTCTTCTCCAGCTTCTCCTGAATTTCTCCTTGTGTTTTCAGTCCCTTTCCTGGCCTAAGCCACCGTCTCTACCTTTGGCTGCCTCTCTTTTCCCTTATTTTTTCGTTCAAAACCTAAAATATTTAGGTCCTAAAAAGGCGACCCGCACGGGCTAAGGCTCAATCCGCACGGGCTGTGTGCTCCTCAACCAGCCCGAGCATGCTGATAAGCTCCCCGACTCGTGCTACTTCTGCTGGAACGATAGCCCGCGCGGGCTCCTTAGCCACCTTGCGCGGGGTCCTCAATGGTATCCAATCCGAGCGTGCTCCTTAGCTCCCCGAGTCGTGCAAACTTTGCTGGAAGTGCAGCCCGCACGAGGCCTCTTCCAAGCCCGAGCGGGCTGAGTTATCTTCTTGTTTTCGGTCCTTTCGCTCGATGCTCGGGTGTTCCGTTTGATTCTGTGGCCTGAAGTTGCTCCGAATGGCTTATAGCTCCCATTATATGCGGTTGAATCCAAGAATCGACATTCTAAAGCTCGAATGGGCCTTGTCGTCTTAAAACCTGAAAATCAACAAAAAATGAGTACATAAAGAATGTTCGTGTCAGATTTGTAACTCGTGCTATGCAAACTATGCGAAAATGATATAAATAACTAGCCTAAAACTAACACACACTACGTGTTATCAATCAACATCGATGTCTTTTGTGCATTTGTAAGAAGACCGAATTGGATGCGATGTGAAGTGTTGTTTGGTTGTAATAGTAGAGCTACATAGGTGATGATTCTGTGATCCCAAAACATAGCATAAATGAACGTAACTAGTTGTTATAGTATTGGAGTATGATTCATTTGGATTTGAGTATGTCGATATTGAGCCCCCCGATTGCGATATCCACGCTTGAGGATCGAGCCTAAATGTGAAAGGAGTGTTAAGTTATGTTGTCCCAAATCTAAATAGAATATGTAAATAGTTGTTGTCAACATGCCAATATCTGTATTTGTCCTTTTTTTACTGTTCATGGGTTGTGGTTGTGACATAAATTATGAACTCGTATATATAATATTGGATAACAATAAACTCTTGAACTAACTCTTTACGGCACAGTTTCAACTAGAATTTTGATATGTGACCATTTTGATCAAAATCAATCTAAACTATCCGATTCATATTAAATATAGGTTATTTGTACAATATGTTTGATCCCAAAATTCAAAATTTGTTAGAATTCGATCTAGTTTGGATTTAAAGAGAACCCTGAAAACTCAAATGACTAATAATAATAATAATTTAATTTATATTTTTGTAGTAAGAATCGAAAAAAATCAAAACCAAATAACCCAAATATCCTAGACAAAAATTCGAATTCAGATTTATTTTGGTTCCAATAATCTAATTAGTATTACCCAAACCCAAACTAAACCATACCAATGTTAACCAATTCGATTCCATTTTTCAATACAAAAATCTAAACCCAGGGAAGACTCGAATATGTACCCGAACTGCCACCCCTTAATTTTGATTCCTTTATCCATAAGATCCAAAAATAATTATTTTTGTGGACCGTTATCGGATCAGTTATGAGCCGGTCCGGTTTCTAATCGGGTATGAGTTGGTTTATGGACCGTATTGATTTCAAATAGTCATTTATGGGCTTTAATGCAGAAAGGCCCACAAATTGGACCAGAAGAACCAACAGAGATTGGTCTGTTATCTTTATTTGCTTTTTAACTCCAAAAAAAATCATCGGCCTTGTGCGCACCAAGCCCTTGGCTGAACAATCCGGCGATGGATTCATCGGCGAAGCAACAGCGCCCCCGCAGCTTCGCCGCAGAATTCTTCCACGCTGCCGTTACCTCTATCTCACCCTTCGCTCCTCCTTCCCCTCCTAAAATGGCGCCGCCCCGAATATGCTTCCCCCTGAGGTTCTCAGTGTCTGACGAGGCCTCGCCGCCCGAATCGACGGTCAAGAGCACCTCCTCATCATGCTCCGGAATGCCTTCGACTGTCAGGATTGCATCTCTCAGTCCCGATGGCAAGCGCGGGGGACCTGCCTTCGTGGGTCAGGTCTTCAGTATGTGCGACCTTACTGGGACTGGTTTAATGGCGGTTTCCACTCACTTCGACATCCCTTTCATCTCCAAGAGGTCATTTTCCTTTCCGTGTTTTCTTTTATCTCTCACTTTTTTCTTCTTCGAGTCAATCACCGTGAGCTAGACTTTCCCTTTTTGTTTCTATACTTTGGTATTTCATTTCATTAGATATCTAGGGTTTTCCTGTGATCAAGGAGTAACATAGAACGTATCAGTGGCTTCACGATAACGCCCGCGTTGAAATATCTTTCTGAAAGCTCCAACAATTCTGATTGCATATTGGCAAACGCTTATTTCATGTATTCTTAGGCTTATGCAGTCTCATTTCATCCAAAGGGGAATATAGTAAAGTTTCAGTCTTTGTGACAGAATTTAAACAACAATTTAGGTGATAACCATGACATATATGCCCTCTCGTGTATGCTTGGGTTTTATGTGATTCACTGGTTCTGGTATTGACTGATAGTAAGTACGGCATGGTTTTTGCTATTATCATGTTGTGCTGCCGAGACTATCTTCTTTTGGTCACCGTCTTTATGAAAGTAAAGGAAACCATCTGCGTGATAAAAAAATTATGTTGGAAAATTAAACAGTCAAACAATACATGCAGAACATAAACCTAAAGGATATCCTGAAACTTAAAAGAAAATCTATCACAGAAACACTTGCCAAGTAAATGCTTTTGTAGATGTTATGACAGATATACAGAGAAACCCTTGACCTGGTATGGGAGGTCAGAAAAAGTTTCTGGTTTTAGGTTATTATTTTTTTCCGTTCAGTACCTTCCCATCGTCAAGATGATATGTTCCTGGATTTATTTCAATATCTAATAAATGACAACTAACTATAATTTGAGTCATTTGGAGCTGTTGTATAACAGTTTGTAGATATATCGGACTTTAGGATCAGTTGTATAATCTGTATATTTTCCTGTCTTTTTGACCACTGAGTAGACTTTCCCATCATTGAGGCTATCTTTTGATTTTCTGTGTGCTTTTTTATATCCTGACGATTGTTATTTTCTCTGTTGATAAATAGAACACCTGAGTGGTTAAAGAAAATGTTTGCTACTATCACTAAAAGCGAGAGGAACGGCCCTGTATTCCGCTTTTTCCTCGATCTAGGTGATGCAGGTTTGTGTCCAAATATAGTGTTCTGCAGTTTAAGCATTTACAATGTATTTTGTTTCCAAGAGCTACTGGTTCTGAATTGAACTGAATAACTGAATATAAAATTGAATGGAACTTTGATGGTAGTGGTATATCCTACTCTCTTTGAACTCCTTCATCTGCAATATTGGCTTCTATTTTTGTTTTTATTTGTTATATGATTTCACCACTTTTCCATTTTTCACTTTGGTTTGTTTCTTTACATGATGTGTTCTTTTCTCAGTTTCATATGTTAAAAAACTTAATATTCCTAGTGGAGTGGTCGGGGCTTGTCGGCTTGATTTGGCATATGAGCATTTCAAGGTATTCCTAGAGGAAAGCTATGCATTGTTGATCATACATTACTTTTGCATTATCATACACCATTACGCATCTTAAATTTGTTTAATTGTGTTGCAGGAGAAGCCTCATTTATTTCAGTTCGTTCCGAATGAACGACAGGTAAAATTCACCTACTCAATCGTACTTTCTTTTATCATTTTTCGCATCCTTCTCTCTCTCTCTCTAACAATACAATACTTTTGGATTAGCAGGTTAAGGCTGCCAATAAACTTCTAAAGTCATTTCCTCAAAATGGGAGAAAACAGAAGGTGGATGGTGTTCCTGTTTTTGGTGCTCAGAATTTGGATATTGCTGTTGCAACTGCTGATGGGATTAAGTGGTGAGTTTTTCTGGCTACTGTTGTCATTTCAAAGTTAGACTCTCCAGGTGTCCCAGTCAGTGAAAGTTCTGATTGGATCCATAACAACAGTTTTATGCACTTCGGTTGCAAAATTTCGACGAATAGCAATTTGAACTGTTTCATTATACTATAATCACAGAGCATTACAAAACCTTATCAATCTAGCTGGTAAATGTATTGCTCTCTCCAGGGTTGTATCTATTGCCTTAACTAGAACTGCTCTCCGACATATGGTGTCTTTTTACTTGGTAATCATCGAGTAACAGAACACTTCTTGCTGTGATACCATGTATTGTGAATTACAAGCTTCTAAGCTGGTTTTTGTAAATCCATTGCTTTGCTTTCCTATCGATTTTATACTTGGTGGCATAAAGTTGGGATTTCCTTTGATGATACACATGGTAAAAAATTGCTTGGCTTTTAAATTTTAATATATCGAATGTTAATGTATATTTTGACGAAGATTGTTCAAAATTTGATTTAATCGTTTGTTGTTTGTTTAAATTGGCTGTTATTTTAATCAGGTACACCCCATACTTCTTCGATAAAGCTGTTCTAGATAACATTCTTGAAGAGTCAGTTGATCAGCATTTCCATACATTGATTCAAACCCGGCATATGCAAAGGCGTCGTGATGTTGTTGATGATAGCTTAACAGCAGAGGTTATTGAAGAGATGGGAGATAGCATGTTAGAGCCACCAGAGGTATTATAGATGTAATTTTATAAATGATAAGATGAACATGATGATGATGATGATGATGACAATGATGGCATTCATTTAAATAGCATCATCAACAGCTGAGGCAGCAACATTCCACTTGCTATTCCTATCATCATGCTTGGTGGGCAGGGCTTGCCTTAGGGAGAGAATATAATGATGGCTTTAACTCAAAAGAGTAATGATAGTGACAATTGTATCAGCTGTTATTATGATTGGGTTATTTCTTGGAGTCTGTTTTTTTAAACTTTTGTAAATGGTAGTTCCTTATTCTATGCATAAACTATTTTGCAGGTTCAAGAAGTAATGGATGAAATAGGCAATCCAGGAATTCCCTTGAGTGTCGTATCAAAAGCAGTGGAGATTCAGCTCTTTTATGCCGTTGACAAAGTACTTCTTGGTAATAGGTGGTTCCGGAAAGCCGCTGGCATTCAGCCGAAGTTTCCTTATTTGGTCGATTCGTTTGAAAGAAGGTATGCTCATGCCCATTACGTTTTGCTTCTTTGAAGTTGCGTCAGTCATCACCTTTTATCAGTTGAAAACTTTTTAGTATCAAAAGTTGACCATTTGTTCTCCCATATACCATCTAAGCTTCAACCATTGTGTTAGTACCAAGAATAAATCAGTTAGTCATTATGATGCCGTTTACTTTCCTTGCTCACAGGAGTGCTTCTTCCCTTCAGAGAGCATTGAAATCAGCTAGATGCCTTGGTGATGCAGTGGAGGCAGATGCTTTGACATCACCGCTCAAGACAGAGGACAAAGATCTGACAGAAAACTTTGAGAGACAACAGAATCCTCTCCGGTTTCCTTTCGGAGATTGGCTTAGTCACCTTTGGTCAAAACAAGATCAGATTCAGAGCGCATCATCAGATATAAGGTACCGTTACTATCTGAATATGATGAAAACACTGCTTTCTCGTGTATCATTTTGGTTGTGGTTGTATATGGATAAGTTCGAGATATCAGCTGACCGTAAGAGCTAGGATCAGTATGCTAGTGGGATTTATTTCTTCAAGTCTTAGGATTCTTGTCTGAAAATGTTTTGTTTATGTGTGCAGGAAGAGGGAAAGCGGAGAGAGAGACGTGCAGCTGAGTCCATTTCTGCCAAAGATCACCATGGTGGGGATCTCGACGGGAGAAGTTGGACAGGTGAGCAAGGCTAGTTTAAAGAAGACGATGGAAGACCTGACCAGAGACCTCGAGCAAACGGAACAAGGGAATGATGGTTCGAGATGGGAAACCGAAGAGAGGGATCCTCTCTTTGTGGCAAACGTCGGGGATTACTACTCGGGCTTGGCCAATGCAGGTTCGGCTCGTTGGACTCGTGGCCGTAATGATCCTCAAAACCCTTCCTAGCTTCCTTTGTGGATACGCACGTAACGGTCGTATATGTAGTTTTGTGGAAAAATTAAATGATTATAAGATGTGTATCCATTTAGTTGTACTGTTGTAACCTTTTTTTTGGTAATATAATAATTATAAATAAAAACTATACTAAAAAGCTCATTCGTCATATGGGTCCCACGTGATTCCCCCCACGTAACCCAAATTTTCAGTAAATAAATAAATATGATTTGAAAATCAAGTAATAATAGCTAATAAATTATTTATATAAAATACGTCACATACGTATATGCTCGCTCTTCTCTCCCCCAGGTTTTCTGTTCTCTTTCTCTCTCATTTCCCCGTCGACCGCGAATCACCGGAATTCACGGCGGCGAAAGATACATACTGCGAGAAGTCAGGACAAGATAGAGATGGGGGTCGATTACTACAATATATTGAAGGTGAACCACAACGCAACCGATGAGGATCTGAAGAAAGCTTACAAGCGGCTCGCGATGATCTGGCATCCCGACAAGAACCCCTCCGCACGGCGACCGGAGGCGGAGGCAAAGTTCAAGCAGATCTCCGAGGCCTATGACGTCCTTTCCGACCCCCAGAAGCGCCAGATCTACGATCTTTACGGCGAGGAGGGCCTCAAATCGGGCCAATTCCCGCCGTCCACCGCGTCATCTTCGTCCTCCGCTGCGGCGTCGTTTTCTTCCCGCGCGCCGCCGCACTTTAAAGGCTATCACCAGCATCGGCAGCATCCGCCGAGCGCGGCGTCGTTTCGTTTCAACCCCAGGGACGCGGAGGATATCTACGCCGAGTTTTTTGGATCCGAAGGCGGCGGCGGCGGCGGCAGTGGTGGAGGCGGGAGAGGAAGCAGGGGTTTCGGGGATGGGCACTTTAGGAACAGCCATTTCGGGGGTGGCGGTCATTATGGTGCGAATGGCTACGGGGGTGAATTAAGGAAAGCTCCTGCCGTGGAGAATCCGTTGCTCTGTAGCTTGGAGGACTTGTACAAGGGTGTTAAAAAGAAGATGAAGATCTCCAGAAATGTCTATGATGCTTTTGGGTATGTTGCTTGTGATTTTTCTATCCTGTCCTTATTGATACATAATCATAGGAAGACACAGGAAGCATGGGGAGCTAAAAGTTTTGTCTTAGATCCTGGTATTGGAAGAACCTAGGGCCAAGATTTATAGGATTGAGTATCACGATTAGGAATCTAAAAGCTGGTGTGGCGAGATAAATCTGTTGGAAAATAGTATTCTTTTAGTCTGGGCTTTAGGTTCAGATGCACGAACAAGATGATGAAATTTGGGAACATATGATGGATTGTTAGTGTAGTGTTCATATCTTATGTTAAGGCTCTCGTTGATGGAAAAATCTTTCTTATTTAGTCACTTGATTTATCAATTCCTATGTTTAGGCATTATCAGTGAAGCGTTTACTTTGAAGTTGCCACTCAACATTTGGAAGTTTTACATGGCATTTGTCATTTTCTCGAATAGGATACATTAGGACAAATCTAGAAATTACAGTTGCGGGAGATGCCTTTGTTTGTGGTGGTGAAGAACCCAAATTTGAGTATGCTGTTTGACTTTGGATAAGATGCCTTATATTGTTCTCAAACCTGAATGTCCATTTACTGGTAAACAAAGGATAGCGATTTTTTATTTTACCCTATGTTTGTAGATAATGGGTGAGGAAATTTAGACGGCTACTGCATCGAGAGATTGGTTCATGCTTTTTACTGAACATTAGGAAGGCTATATATTATGAAAAACTTGGGGTGGTCTTACTACTGTGCCAGTGAGGGAACAATTACTCATGTTGTGAAGGTTAAATTGAACCTTTTCTATTTGTTTCCGTTTTTTTCTTAATTTATGACCCTAAATTGCTTCTGAAAGATATTTGTGGAGGCAGATTATGCATCCGAGCACGTCTAGATACTTCCTGGTTTCAAGAATTTCATAACTTGTTCCAATTTTAGGGCCCAAATATTTGGATCTGGGTTATCATATCATTGCCTCTTCTTGTATTATCTTGCAGTGAGATGAAAACCGTTGAGGAGATTGTGACTATTGAAATAAAGCCTGGGTGGAAGAAAGGCACAAAGATAACATTTCCTGAAAAAGGTAATCAGGAGCCTGGAGTCTTACCTGCCGATATCATATTCGTGGTCGAAGAGAAACAACATCCTGTTTACAAGAGGGATGGCAATGATCTTGTAGCCAAACAAGAGATCACGCTGCTTGAAGCCCTAACCGGTAAGACACTCGAGCTCATCACACTTGATGGAAGGAATCTCATGATCCCACTTACTGATATTGTCAAGCCCGATTCCGAGATCTTTGTTCCCAACGAAGGAATGCCAATCTCCAAAGAACCTGGGAAAAAGGGTAATCTGAGGATAAAGCTCAGTGTAAGATATCCATCAAGGCTCACACCAGAACAGAAATCCGAGCTCAAGAGAGTTCTCGGTGGGGTTTCATGAGGTCAACGTTGCAGCAATACTTAGCTTCAACTCTCTAGAGATTGCAGATTGATGGTTAATGTAGATAGCAATTTAAAGAGTTAGATTGTGAATGATAGGAAGAATTGTTCTAGGGTTCAGATCGGATCGAACCTGAGGTAAGTTACTAATATATCTTCATTTTGTTGCTGCTCTTTTCTTCGACCTGAAGTGAAACACGAGCTTGTGTTTTGTCCCCTTTGTTTACAAATGCTGTCTTTTTGTGTTACCGATGGTCGTGGCATCGCTTTTGGACCTCTTGCTCTTGTAATTCTTTTTTAAGTTATTTATATAATCTTTGATTCTATGTACAAGCAAGCAATCATGCCAAATATAGTCTTTTAATGATTCTATGCTTCTATCTTATAATGCTTTTTAACAACATTTTAATCATCCAAACCATAAGCTTCTTCTTCTTTTCTTTATAAGTCAATTTCATGATGGTTTATTTTCCCTTCTTCTTGTCTATATAAGTCAATTTCATGATTGTTTACTTTCCCATCGATCGAGCAAATTCAATTGGGGGAATTGTAGGAAAACACTATCATAGCCTCAACTTTTTTTTTTCTTTTCTTTGAATAATGCAATACCTTTTTGTTTATTGATATTTACACACAAAAAAGTGTTACTTTCTACCTTTTTTATCTTTCAAATAACCAAATAAAATTCACAAAAAAAGGCAAAATCTTGAAAATGACTATTAAAATTTAAGGAAATCTTTTGTTTTCACCAACTTGCCTTTTTGATATCATTGAAAATTAGTTAGTCGAGGGAAAAAAAATATGTAACCGGTGTGTGACTCATACCGATAGTTAGTCGGGGAAAAAGAAAAAAAAAAAGAGAAATAGAAAAAAAATATAAAATGTATTAAACTATAAATCTCTTTATGAGCCACGATCCATATGCTTTATTTACCATCCATATATTTTATTTATTATTAAAAATTAGGAGTTTTTGTCTATAATTAAATATCCTAAAAAAAAAAATTAAGAAATTATCCTCAACTCTCCCTCTCATCTCTTCAAGTCTCTCTCATGTAACATTCCTCTCTTCCCTTCTTTTTATTATAATATTATTATAATATATACATATATATTATACATATACATTTATATATTTAATTAACTCATAAAATATATATATGTGGATATGAATATATCAATATGTATATATATATATAATATATTTTATTAATATACATATATGTATATTTCAAATCATATTGTTATATGTATTTAATTGTATATACCTTATTAATATTATACATATAATATATATTTTATATTTTAATATATCTAGATATATATATCAATTAATAATTAATTTTTAACATGTTATCAGTAGGAACGTTTTAATTAGTTAAAAAAATACAATATTATACATTATATGTATTATTTTTAATTTCAATTTTTTACGATCTCGATTTCCAATCGATTTTGATTTCGATTTGGATTCGATTTTCAAGTAAAAACATTATATATAGACCTCATGAAATATATATCTCGTTCATAATATAAATATATATCATATTATAAAGATATCATGGACTAAGTTCCGCATATAATATATTATACTATATGATTCTGCGGGTTCAGCCACCAATCAATAATATTAAGATTTTATGAATATTTATCTGTTATTTATTCTTGTTATAAGGATGGCTACGCCACCATTTTTTACGTAATGTTTTATTTTGTTAATTATTTTATTTATGTGGAGGATGAAAAAAAATCACCCCATAATTTATTTAACTTATTCTTGTTATACGGATGGTTGAACCACCAATTTTTTGTTATATTTTATTTTGTTAGTTATTTTATTTATGTGAAGGATGAAAAAAATTTTACCCTTTAAATTATATTTTTCATTATTTAATTGTTAATTGGTTAAATAAATCTAAAAGTGAATTATCTATAAATATAAACGGACCTAACACATGAATTGTTATATAATAATTTATTTAATTTTGTTTTCAATGTCATAACTTATTATTTTTTTCTCTTCAATGATAACAGATCTTCATGTCGAACTTGGTGAATCTCAAAATCACATCACTAGATACCTCTGGAAAAAAACTATATGACATGGGCATTTGATACTAAAATGCATCTAAAAGGCAAAAAACTCATTGTCACTATCGATAAAGTTAATAATTCCCCAGAAGAGAAAAAGGCAAAAACCATGATATTTTTACGCCATCATATTGCCGATGGATTGAAAAATGAGTATCGAGCAAAAGAAGATCCTGTAGATTTATGGGAATCTCTTAAAGACTGATTTGATCACCAAAAATATGTGATCCTCCCAAAGGCAAAGAATGATTGGTTGAATCTAAGATTCCAGGATTATAAATCCGTCGATGAATATCATTCTGCAATGTTCGACATAATCTCCAGGATGGAATTATGTGGGGAAAAGATAAGTGATTATAATAAGCTGGAAAAAACATTATCGACGTTCCATGCTGATAATGTAATTTTACAACAACAATATCGCGCGAAGGATTTTAAGACCTATCGCGAATTGTTACAACTTCTCCTAGTTGCAGAACAACAGAACGAGCTATTAATGAAAAATCATCATGCCCGTCCCTCTGGTTCTGCACCATTTTATGAAACAAATGCAACTTCATCAAATTATAACCATTGGCATGGCCGTGGGCGTGGATATATACGTGGTCGTGGTCGAGACCGTGGACATGGTCGCGGTCGTGGAAATGGATATGGTAGAGGAAGAGGTCAAAATAATCCACCAAATAATTTCCATCATGGAGAAAATAAAAGGAAAAATAATCGAGTGAATGAAAATGAAAACGTGACTAAAAGGCGAAAAGATACAATATGACATCGATGTGGTATGAATGGACATCGGTCCCAAGTGTGCCGAACACCAAGACATTTTGTTGATTTATACCAGAAGTCACTGACGGATAAAGGCAAAAATGTTCAAACGAATTTTGTCTCAGATGATCTCGATGATCTCCTGGATAACGACAAGGTTGGAATGCACCTTGACATTGCGGATTTTATGTATCAACCTGATAATGAAGATGAGAAAAGAAAATGAGATTTCGACATGAATTTGTTTGTTATCATTATCTCATTTTTTAAGACTTAGCTTGTTATTTTCGAATGTATTTTTTCTTTCGCTATTTAGTTTTTTAAAGTTTTATTAGATTATTTTTTGTTGTAATATTTTGTTACATTGTTATATATATTATATGCAAAGTTTGCTTCATATTTTTCAGGTTCATCTATATCTTTATCGGATCAAAGTAATACAAAATATGTCACGATCAAACATCAATGATGGAGACATATGTCTAGCCGATTATGCTACGACACATACAATATTGAAAGATAAAAAATATTTCTCAAAGTTGAGAATACATGAATCCAGTGTCAATACAATATCTGGAAATGCAAAAATAATTAAGGGATGTGGAGAAGCAAATTTTATAATGTCCGGAGGGACAAAATTTATCATACAAGATGCATTATTCTCTCCACAATCCCAAAGAAACTTTTTAAGTTTCAAAGATATTTGCCAAAATGGCTATCATGCTGAGACCATGAATGATGAAAATCGTGAATATCTTTATATCACGACAATGACTTCTACAAAGAAACATATTGTGAAAATTTTACCAGCTTTATCCTCTGGACTATATTTCACAAAGATAAGAATGGTGGAAGTATATGTCAGATTCAACCCAAGATATGAAGATATGTTTAAGATTTGGCATGATCGATTGGGTCACCCTGGTTCAATAATGATGCGAAAAATTATTCAAAATTCCAATGGTCATCCATTAAAACATGAGAAGATATTTCAATCTCATGAAATCTTATGTAGTGCTTGTTCTCCAAGGAAAATTAATAATAAGACCAACATCTGTCAAAGTTGGACATGAATCACCATCGTTTTTAGAACGATTACATGGGGATATGTGTGGACCTATACATACATCAAGTGGACTATTTCGATACTTTATGGTATTGATCGATGCTTCTAGTAGATGGTCACACGTTTGCTTATAATCAACCCGCAATGTTGCATTTGCGAGGTTTATTGCTCAAATAACAAAATTACGAGCTCAATTCCCCGATCACCCTATTAAGAAGGTGAGGCTTGATAACCCTGGTGAATTCACTTCTCAAGCTTTCATTGACTATTTTGCATCGATTGATATTGAGATTGAACATCTCGTACCACATGTTCATACACAAAATGGTATGGCAGAGTCATTGATTAAACGTCTCCAACTTATTGCTCGACCACTGCTAATGAAAATGAAACTTCCAGTTTCTGCTTAGGGGCATGCCATTTTACATGTTGTTGCACTAAGTCAAATAAGGCCAAGTGCTTATCATAAATATTCTCCATTGCACTTATCAAATGGCCAAAAACCAAATATATCTCATCTTCGAGTATTTGATTGTGCTGTATATGTTCCAATTGCTCCACCGCAACCAACAAAAATGGGCCCACGCAGATTGGGAATTTATGTTGGATATAATTCACCATCTATCATTAGATATCTTGAACCAAAAATGGGTGATGTATTCACAACTCGTTTTGTTGATTGTCGTTTTAATGAGAATGAATTCCCACCGTTAGGAGGAGGAATAAAACAAGCCTCACGAGAGTTAACATGGAAAACACAATCATTGTTATATCTTGATCCTCCTACAAAACAATGTTATATGGAAGTACAAAAGATAACACATTTGCAAAATATTGCAAATAGACTTCCAGATGGGTTTAATGATACAGCTCGGGTTACAAAATCATATATACTGGCTGGAAATGCACCTGCTCGTATAGAAATACCAAAAGGGCATACGGGTGAAAGAATTTCAAATGAGTCCACAACACGCTTAAAGCGCGGACGACCAATTGGTTCTAAAGATAAAAATCCTCGAAAGAGAAAAAAGTTTGATAATAATGATGATTCTCAAATCATAGAGAATATTCAAAAAGAAACAAATGAGGAAGATGATCTTCAAAATGAAAATCATGAAAATAATCATGAACATACAGAAAACAATGAAATTTCCATCAATTATATCTATGATGAAAAGATTATAAGAAGAGATGAAATAAATGACAATGATAGAATGTTCTCTTTCTCTGTATCCAAAGAAATTGAAAATGATAGTGAAGATCTAGAACCAATGTCAGTGTTAGAATGTCAAAAGAGACATGATTGGATCAAATGGAAAGAAGTTATGCAAATAGAATTAGACTCATTAAATAAAATAAAAGTATTTGGACCCATCGTTCAAACTCCAAATGGTGTCATCTCGGTTGGATGCAAATGGATTTTTGTACGAAAAAAAGGAAATTATGAGGTCACGAGATATAAGGCACGCCTTGTCGCACAAGGGTTTTCCTAGAGACCTGGAATTGATTATGAGGAAACATATTCCCCTGTTATAGATGCAATCACATTTAGATATTTGATGAGTTTAACAACATCCAACAACTTAGATATGTACCTTATGGATGTGGTTACGGTATATCTATATGGATCTTTGGATATATACATGAAAATCCCTGAAGGATTAAGAATGTCGAAAACATCAAACTCAAAACCTAAAGAAATGTGTGCAATCAAATTGCAACGATCTTTATACGGATGGAAACAATCTGGACGTATGTGGTATAATCGTCTAAGTGAATATCTATTAAAAAGGGGATTTGTAAATAACCATATTTGTCCTTGTGTTTTTATTCAAAAAACAACAAGTGGATTTGTGATTATAGCTGTCTACATTTATGATCTGAATATAATTGGGACCTCAAAAGAGATTGAAAATGCTCGGAATTATCTGAAAAAGGAATTTGAAATGAAAGACCTTGGACAAACAAAGTTTTGTCTTGGTTTACAGATAGAGCATCTAAAGACTGATATATTTGTACATCAATCGAATTATACAAAGAGAGTATTAAAACGCTTTAACATGGATAAAGCAAAGCACTCCAATAGTATGTAGATCTAAATGTTATAAAAGATTCATTCCGTTCTTGTGAAGAAAATGAAGATACTTGGACCAGAAGTACCATATATGAGTGTCAATAAGGGCTCTTTTGTATCTAGCAAATTGCACTTGTCCTGATATAGCATTTGCTACTAATCTCTTGTCACGATATAGCTCAACCCCTACACATCGTCATTGGACAAGGATTAAACATATCTTTCGATATTTGCAAGG
Organism: Gynandropsis gynandra; assembly: GCA_036759665.1. Classification (NCBI taxonomy): domain Eukaryota; kingdom Viridiplantae; phylum Streptophyta; class Magnoliopsida; order Brassicales; family Cleomaceae; genus Gynandropsis; species Gynandropsis gynandra. The sequence continues at coordinate 9,601,054 of CM071860.1, forward strand.
AACGATTTATTTAGGATTATTTTATCCTAGAGATTCCAAACGTGAGTTTATCATTTTGCAGATGCAGGTTACTTATCATATCCTCATAAAGCTAGATCACAAACATGATATATTTCACAATTGGAGGGACAACGATATCATGGCGTTCACAGAAACAAACACTAGTTGCAACATCTTCAAATCATGCTGAAGTCATAGCACTTGATGAAGCAAATAGAGAATGTGTGTGGTTCAGAGCTTTAACTCGACACATACAAGAGACATGCAGATTATCAACTAATATCAACCCAACAATACTATACGAAGATAATGCCGCTTGCGTTGCTCAAACAAAGGAAGAATATATCAAAAGTGACAGAACAAAGCATATACCTCCAAAATTTTTCACGTATACGTTCAATACATCCGATCATGCGAAAATGTAGCCGATTTATTCACAAAAGCGCTCCCTACTTGAACATTGAGAAAACACATTCGAAATATCGGAATGCGCCACCTCCGAAGCTTATGATTAAACAAAGGGTTGAGGAGGAGTTTTTATGGCTGTACTCTTTTTTCCCTCATCATGTTTTTTATTCCAAAGGGTTTTTCCATGATAAGGTTTTCAACGAGGCCAATCCGGGTTCCTCGGGTTTCGATCCGGGTTCGGGTTCCTCGGGTTTACGAAAATTGAACCCGAATGTTTTTCGGTCTGGGTTCTTCGGGTTTCGATTCGGGTTCGGGTTATTCGGGTTCTGAAGCAGTGAACCCGAAATAACCCAAATTAAATTCGATATCCATGATTATTCGGGTTATTTGGTTCAGGTTATTCGGGTTATTTGGGTTATTCGGGTTATTTGGGTTCGGATTATTCGGGTTATTCGGGTTTTTTGGGTTTTGCAAGGGTTTTTCGAGTTCTCTAAAAACAAGTTAACATACAAAAAAATAAAAAAATATATATCTAAGTTAGATAATCTAACCATAAAAATGAACTTTGAAAATATCAAAATAAAATGAATTCTAAAAACCTAAAATATTAATCGTGTGATTCTTAGAAAATAACCTAAAATATTAGCCTTAAAATCTAATTCGGATTCCTCGAATTTAATCTGAACCCGGATCGGACCGACCCGAACCCGAACGAGTTCTAAAATCTCAATCCATATAGATTTTTAGGATAACCCGTTTTGTAAAGGTTTTTCGCATCGGTGAGATCCGGATAATCCGGATTAACCACCCCTATCAATAAACATTTAAAGAATAATGTTAAACTATAAATGATTTCATACGCTACAACCCATATATTTTATAAATAGACACCGTCATTTATAAAATTATACAAAAAAAATCAGAAATCATCCTCGACTCTCTTTCTCATTTCTTCAAATCTCTCTCCTTCACCTTTACGTAACTCTACTCCCTTCCCTTCTTTTATTATATATATTATTATAATATATATTATACATATACATTTATATATTCAATTAACTCATAAAATATATATACGTGAATACATCAATATTTATATTATGTATAATATATATTATTAATATACATATATGTATATTTCAAAATATATTGTTATATGTATTTAATTATATATGTCTTATTAATATTATACATATAATATATGTTTTATATTTTAATACAGTTAGATATATATGTTAATTAATAATTAATTTTTAACAAAATGATATTTTTTTCTTATACACTATAACACCCATTAATTAGGGAACTAATAAATAAAATAAATAATATTTCGATTCAATTGGCTAAATCTGTTAAACACAACCGTTGTTTAATTCAAGTTCATGTTGAATTTAATTTTTCTTCATGCAACATAATTAAGACATAGAGAAGTATAAAATTTAATAACAAAAATTGATCTATTAATAAATACTAGGTAATATCCAGCGCGATGCGCGGGTATTTATATTAATTTTTACAATACGATATTTAGAATAAAATTTTATTGTTTTAGAAAATATAATTTAAATATTATATTGCAAATAATAGATAATTATTAAAAATAGAATAAAAATATTATATATAATCCATGAATTCAAATTAATAAATTTAAACAAATTTATCTATATATATATTTACATAAAACTATATATAATATAGGTTATATTTATCTACATCGCAAACTGCTCTTGACTATCACCAATGCTGCCACACGTGCTCGACTCACAGAACACATCTAAATTACCATTTATAGTTAGAAGATCTATGTCAACGTCCTGAACATCAATTCCATCCAAACTATCAACACCATCAACATTCACATTTGTTCCCTTGTCCAAGTTCTGTTCAAGCGAAGGAATTTCGAGATCTATCTCCGTATCAAATTATGGAATCTATCTCATCAAGGACATGTGTTCCTAATAAACCATGAAACACAAATGACGAATGATTAAATGGTACCAAACCCCAGAAGATAATGTCCTATCAAACCTGTACAGTAGATAATCTTGCACCAATACCATACAAAACATCTAAAACCTCGAACAGTCCTAACCTAAGATGCTTGATTAAACCAACTTTGAAAGTCCTCTGAGGCTTCGATTTGAAGAGCCATGAGGACAAACGAATCCATACCAAAATTTGAGAGGTCTTCTTCTCAATTGTGATTTGAAATTTCATTCCAACCACAAAAAATAAAGAGCAAAACCATACAAAGTTTTAGGCAGACCCATGATATGCAAAACCACACAAGGTTCGAGAGGTCACCTTCTCAACTATGATTTGAAATTTCTTTCCAAAGCAAAAAAAAAAAACCAAAGAGAAAAACCACACAATAATACTTAGTTATTTTCTTTTTCTTAGTTAGTTCCTTGACTTGAATAACTCTCTTTTTCTGAGTATTATAACTGAGTAATACTACTTAGTTATAATACTCAGAAAAACCACACAATAATCGCCGCCTATAATACTTAGTTAGTTCCTTGACTTGAATAACTCTCTTTTTCTTCTACTCTTAGAATAGGCTTTAAGTGATGCTTCTCAAACCCAAGAGATACAAGATTGGACAGAGAGAACAAAAGTCTGGCTTAAGGAGTTATCTCTTTTTCAACAATCATATCTCGACCAAGGGCAAATTTCTGATAATTTTTTGGGAGGAGAGCTGCTATCGGATTCAGATCTCCCCATATGGCTAGCAGCCCAGAGAGCAGTCAATAGGTATGAGGGGCTTCTTTCACCTGTTGGTCCTCGTGAAAAGCTCTTTAGAAAGTTGCTTGTCTGGATTGGTCTCGTTAATCCTGCTTCAGAATCACCATCTCAGTTAGAGAATGAAAATAATGCCTCTGATTCGTATTTGAGGTATGCTACTTCTTTTCCAGCAACCTTTTTCATGTATCTATTTACTTGTTCGTCTCTGTTTTTTAGCACAAAATCTCTACACCAATATCAGGTGTTTTTTCTATACCAAGTTTGGGATTTTAATACCTGATTGAATCTGCATTTGTTTGCTCTTGTAATGCCTTCTATAAGTCTATTGTTAGACATTATCAACATAAAGTTCCTTAACAGCACTTATTGTCTCTGGAAGTAACTTATGGAACATGCTCCTTGTTGTTGGCCTAAAAGCGGTTTTGATGTCTGATCACTCTTCATCTCCTTGCTAATTTTACCGTTAACAACTTCCTGACAAAAATGAGTTTGGGATGCCCGTGCAGCTTCCTGACGGCCAAGGCTCGATCCTTCATGATCACTGCCTCTACAACCTCGCCAAATGTCTGAAAATACCCGCGAAGTCGATCTTCACTTGTTTCCCAAGATAGCCCATCGATGAATAGCTTACATAAATCAATCTCCATTCTGCAAATGGGTCAAATGCAAGAGGGTTTAAAAACACAAGTACCTGAACATCGGTCCAAGTAACTTAATCATTTCTACCAATGCTTACTATCGCTTGAATAACTCGGAGATTACAGAACCCAGGGAAACAAAACCCCCACAGAAACACACACGAAATGCGGTAAGAATAGACAATTTAAGTTGGGCATAAAACAGAACTGGATACCTTTACCTGAGACAATGCAGGAGACAAGAACAGGCTAAGACAGGCGAATAAGGTTGAGAAAAAAAATTGACAAATTAAGACAGAAAAGAAAGATGATTTGAGATATCGATCAAGCTGCAAAGATCACATATAACTCGAAAAAAAATCTGAATAATTCTTCAAGAATACCCAGATGACAAAGATGGAATATCACAAAGCAAGAGGAAGAGAAAAATATGAGATCAATATATGAACTAATGGGAGGAAAACATGAAGTAATATTCATTCAGATATAAGGAAAACATTGATTTTTATGGAAACCCTAAAATTCCAAAAAATTATCAAACAGAAAGGCGTTGATTGATCTCATAGATTGATCCATCAAAGTTTCATCACGGCTTTCAAACCCAGAAGAAATATTTTGATCATTGATATTCATGGATACATAACAGGCAAAATTCTTAAAGCGTATCAATAAGGCAATCTATCTAACATGGAAATATGACAACAAATCCAAGAACAACACAATCACCAGAAACCCTAGAATTCCAAAATAAAAAGGGCATGTACCTTTTAGATATTGCAAATCATATTCATCCCAAATATGAATTAAGAACCCTAGGAAGAGATATCAGAGAGGGAAGTAAAAGGAAGGGTTAAGATCTACCTGATCAGGGTAAACTCAAAAACTCACAACTCCAGGGAACATGACCTACAAGACAAACATGAAACTTCTAGACAAAGGATTAATGATAATATTTAAGCAACATGATTCAAAGCATGAGTAATCCTATCATTACCTGTTCATGAGCCATTTTTCTAAATCCATATTTATTCATCCAAAGAAGCTCTGCCTCTTTGGCAGCTGGAAGCACGATTTTCTCGACGTTCAGGAAGGAGAGTAGTTTCTCGATGCAGGAAAAGAGTAATTGAAATTATCCCTGGTTTGCACCAAACACATGAAAGCTCAGTAACCGATTGAGGCTAGAGAAACTTAACAAAAACATCCTCACCTTCCCACGACTTTTCATGCTTGTTGCGACTAAAAGAAGCTCTGCAACGTCTCTCCCAAAAATTCGAAGTAGTCCAGCAGACACAACGGATGAGCTGCAACAATTAATGGAAAGAAAACCACATCAATGAAATCTAGCATTAACCATGTGACTCTAACGCAATAGGAACTGGCAAGAGATCTTACTTCACCGTCAAAATAGCACAACAAGTCCCCCATAATCAAAAACTCAAAACTCCAGGGAACATGATCTACAACGCAAACATGAAACTTCTAGACAAAAATAATTCTGTGACCCTTTTCTCAGGCAATTCGTCGAACACTTGAGACTTACATCGAGATGTTTCTGCAAGGTTTTCGGTCGCTTCCGCGGCCGGCGAGACTGTCGGTTCCCGCTCATCCTGAATATATCTTCTTCGATCTCGTCTCGAGAAAGAGCAATCCGTAGCCTCAAATTCTCGTTCCTTCCCTCTCCGCCGCCTAATCCCCGCGATTCTGCCGGAAGCCCTCTCTGTCTGTTCGATTTTTGATCCATTCCTCCGCAGGATTTCTGATGTTTAAACTCCGAAGCTCCGCCGCATGCCTCCGGCGAGAACTCTCCGTTGCTCCTCTTCGACCGACACAGCTCCTTCTCGGCCGTAAGTTCTACGTCCTCTTCACCTCCTCCTCCTCCTCCTCCTCCTCCTCCTCCTCTACCTCCTCCTCTTCTTCTTCCTCCTTTTCGTTGACCACCGGCACTTCCCCTCTATGCGGAGGGAGTGGTGGTTTCGCTTCACGCGTCGTCGTATCTCCGGATCCTTACTGTTTCTCCTGGATGGACTTCGCGGCTGAAGGAGCAAGAGACGGCGGATTTAAAAACCCAGAAACGGGATTCTTTGATAAAGCGGGTTCTGAGATCTACGGAGGTGATTTGCCCTTTCTTCTTCCTCCTTTCCGTTGACCATGTAACGGAGAGATGGTGTGTAACACCCCCATCCCGCAACAACCTCGGGACTAGGAGTGTCCACCATCACCACCTCTTGGCTACACGTGTCATCGCTCAAACGCATTTATAAAATAAATATAAATGATTTATTCTGAAAT
>CM071860.1:9616664-9632427 GCA_036759665.1 Gynandropsis gynandra
ACAATCGAAATGTTAATACAATCAAATAGGTTATGTAAACGATGTTAGATGTATTAAAACTTAGAATTATAAAATACCAACGGGCATCCGTTGAATATTGGTTACGGATGTCCGTTGATACACGAATTCGCCCCCGACACTTAGAAAAATTTTCTAAGTTTTCGACGTTTCCAACGGGCATCCATTGGTAATTTGTAACGGATGCCCGTTGGAATATTTCTAAGGGACATCCGTTGGTAAGTTGTAATGGATGCCCGTTAGCAATATTCCAACGGGCGTCTGTTCGTAAATTGTAACGGATGCCCGTTAGCAATATTCCAACAGGCGTCCGTTGGTAATTTGCAACGGATGCCCGTTGGAATAGGTAATGATGCCTACCCTAGTCTACAGATTTTTCCAACGGGCATCTGTTGGAAATTCCAACGGATGCCCGTTGCGATGGGAGACGAGCCGCCATTTAGCCGTCTGTTGCCTCGAGAATACAGTATGTCACATCAATTTACTCCGTCCGTTGAGATGACGTGTTTTCTAACGGGCATCCGTTCGAAATTCTAACGGATGCTCGTTGGAAATTTCGATATATATAATCTCGTTGAACAGTTCTTATTTCAACACAAATCATAAACAAAAAACTCCTCTCAAATTCACATTTCACACATAAACACTTCGAAATCCTTAGAAACAATGAGACCGAGACGATTCATAGGTTCGTGAGGTATGTTGGCTGGTTCAGCGGGAGCTCGTCCCTCGCCGGCACCACCACCATATCGTCCTTTGTCACCAGAATCGGCACCGCCGATATTTGTTGACGAGGACGATATGATAGATATCGATTCGTTGATCGATGATTTCGATGGGCATCCGATCCTTCCGATCATCGATCCAGAACATTCTCCTGGGACGTTATGGTAAAAAAAATACTATTTTGATTTGTATTATGATATGTTATAAATATTATCTAACTTTTTATTTTTGATTTGCAGGTTTGATGTTGATGATGTACTGAAACACACCAACAATCTCATTAGCCAAGGGTCATTAGAGGACGAATTGTACTATTCCTGCCAAGTTACGTCAGAAGTTATGCGCCAGCAATGGTGGAAAACTTTTATTGTATGTTATTTTTAATTAAATTTCAACTTTTTAGTTATATATATATATATATATATATTATGAAACTAAAAATTTTATAACTTTGTTTGCAGCGCTTATACAGATGGAGGCGAAAGGATACGTTGCGCATCTACACAGCATGGATGCGCGACATGCAAGCGCGGATGCGCCTGATGATGAACGGTGCGAAACGTAACTGCTACGCCAACAATCGCAAACCGATATGGGCAACGGAAGCGATCTTCAGTAAAATGATTCAGCATTGGGAGTCTGCAGAATTCAAGGCCAAGAGCGAAAAGGGCAAACAATGTCGGTACGGTGAGAAAGTTCTCGGAGATGGTCCGCATCGCCATACTTCGGGATCAAAATCCTTCCCGAAACGAAGAAAAAAATTGGTAAAATTTTATTTATTTAAATTTGTTGATTATTTAAATATTTATCTAACTACATTTATTTTATATTATATATGCAACGAATGGGAAGAGAACCGACTCTTCTTGAGCTGGTATTAGAAACTCATGCCAAGAAGAAGCCAATTGTCGGGGAAGAGGCCGACGAACCCGAACTCGTCGATCCTCGAGCGGAGCGAACTGTAAGAGCTGTGACGGAGAAGACCACACAACTATCTCAAGCGTGTGGTTCAAGCCCCGACGAACTCAGTCCTTTACAAAAGTACAAAATTTATTTAGAGGTAAAAGTTCATTATTTTATTTCTCGATTATTAATAAAATAATTTGTGAAAATCTAACGTTATTTTTGTTTGTCTTGTAGTCGATGAGACCGTATAAGGGACGTCTATACGGTCTCGGGACGCTTCAAAAGGATATCGTCGAGGACGCCACGGCGGTATCTCCCGTAGTGCAAGAGAGTTTCACGCAACAACGGCGTATCCAGGAGCTCGAAATCAAAGTTCAGCACTTAAAGAGCGTCATCGAGTTGATGGGGCAAGGGAGGGGATCAACGTCGCAGGAACAAACGGGTCTCGATTCAGATACAACGCCATCTAGAGGTGATGGCCATCACAGAGACGATATCGACCTCGCCGATTTAAACGAAATGTAATTGGGTAGATTAACGTAGTTTTAGTTTTTTGTGAACAAATTAATATTTTAATTTAAAACTTTTTATTTTAAAAAATATTTTTTAATTTTTAAAATTCTTTTTTTTCAATATTTCCAACAGATGTCCGTTGAAATTTCTAACACGCATCCGTCGGAAATTCCAAATATAAATCAATATTTATTGATATATACAGCGACAATATTTCATGCGATGCGAACTATCTCATATAATAATTTAAAAAAATGATATGTGTCATTTTTTAACAATAAAAAAAATTATATACGAACGAGAGAAAAATATTCCAACATCATCACATGTCATATTGTCCATGGTACCAATTAATAGCATAAGCCATTTAATAGTAAAGTTGATAAGAGACCTTCTAGCTATGGAAGCCTCTTGTATGTACTTTATAAACATAAACACTTATTAAATTTGTATTAATACAATTAATATTTCGACTATATAATGTCATAGTTATTATGTCATATGTATATCGCAAATCTTAATTTACAAAAGTTATTTTATGAAAAAAGTATTGAAAATTTTAGAGAAAACAAATTTTAATCATATTCCCCCCGAATTTTACCACTTTAATCATATTCCCCTTGAACTTTCCTACTCATCATATTCCTCTAAACTATCACTACTCATCCTATTCCCCCTAAACTTTAAAAATCTATTCTATTCCCTCCTCCGTTAATTTTCTATTAATAGCATATTTCCCCCCGAACTATATAAACTCTAGCCTTTTCCCCCGAACTATATGATTTCTCTAAAAGTAACATATTTCTTTAATTTTAATTTATTATTAAATTTTTTATATTACAAAATATTAAAATAAAAAATACTTTGAATTCTAACAATTACAAAAAATTCTATATGATTTCTCTAATAGTAACATAGTTTTAACATAACCATATTTCACCCATTTTTTATTCGATTTCATCGAATCTCAACCCGGTTTAACCGAATTTTCACTCTATTTCACTCAAATTTAACACGATTTCACCAAATTTTGACCCAATTTCACCCAAATTTTACTCGATTTAACCGAATTTCAACCCAATTTCACTCATATTTAACCCGATTTAACCAAATTTTAAATATATTTCACTCAATTTTAACCCGATTTAACTCAATTTCACCCAATTTCATCGAAGTTTAACTCTATTTCACTAATATTTAATCCGATTTCACCCAATTTTACCAAAATTTAACTCGATTTCACCTAATTTTTACTCGATTTCACCGAAATTCAACCCAATTTAACCAAATTGTAAACATATTCGTTCAATTTTAACCCAATTTCACCCAATTTTAACCGAATTAAAATTAGGTGAAATCATGTTAAATTTTAGTAAAATTGGGTTAACATTGGTTTAAATAAGATTAAATCGGGTGAAATCGGGTTAAATTTGGGTGTAACCGAATACATATTAAGGGAAATAGGATTAAAATTGGGTGAAACCGGGTTGAAATTCGGTGAAATCGTGTTAAAATTCGGTGAAATCGAGTAAAATCTAGGTGAAATCGAGTTAAATTTTGGTGAAATTGGGTGAAATCGGATTAAATATGAGTGAAATGGAGTTAACTTCGGTTAAATCGGAGTTGAAATTCGGTGAAATCGAGTAAAATCTAGGTGAAATAGAGTTAAATTTTGGTGAAATTGGGTGAAATCGGATTAAATATGAAATAGAGTTAAAATTTGGTTAAATCGAGTTGAAATTCGGTGAAATCGAGTAAAATCTAGGTGAATACGAGTTAAATTTTGGTGAAATTGGGTGAAATCGGATTAAATATGAGTGAAATAGAGTTAAAATTCGGTTAAATCGGGTTGAAAATCGATGAAATCGAGTAAAATTTGGGTGAAATTGTGTCAAAATTTGGTGAAATTGTGTTAAATTTAAGTGAAATAGAGTGAAAAATCGGTTCAACCGGGTTGAAATTCGGTGAAATCGAATAAAAATTGGGTGAAATTGGGTCAAATTGGGTGAAAACGTGTTAAATTTGAGTGAAATAGAGTGAAAATTCGGTTAAACCGGGTTGAAATTCTGTGAAATCGAGTAAAAATTGGGTGAAATATGATTATATTAAAATTATGTTACTATTAGAGAAATCATAGTATGTCGAAGGAACTCGGACATCGCGCAATAGCCGCCGTCTTGTAGCCCCTAGGTAATAGAATTTTTTGTAATTGTTAGAATTTAAAGTATTTTTTATTTTAATATTTTGTAATATAAAAAAGTTAATAACAAATTAAGTTAAAGAAAATATGTTCCTTTTAGAGAAATCATATAGTTCGGGGGAATAGGCTAGAGTTTATATAGTTCGGGAGAAAATAGGCTATAGGTTATATAGTTCGGGAGAAATAAGCTATAGTTTATATAGTTTGGGGGGAAATATGCTAGAATTTATATAGTTCGGGAGGGAATAGGCTGGAATTCATATAGTTCGAGGGGAAATAGGCTGGAAATCATATAATTTGGAGAGGAATAGGCTGTTTTAAAAATATTTAACAGAAAATTTAAAAGAAAGTTAACGGAGAGGAAATATGATGAATTTTTAAAATTTAGAGAAGAATAGGATGAGCAAGAAAGTTCATGAGAGAATAGGATAAACAGAAAAATTCAGGGGAAAATATGATTAAAGTGGTAAATTTTAGACTGTTTTTTCAAAATTTTTATCATTTTTATAGTAATTAGTAATAGATTGTTATAGAGGAGAGACCTCTCTCTACGACATCCATTCCAATTTATAATAATCTAATAAAGTATATATTATTCGAATTCCGAGAAGATAACAAAGTAAAACAGCAATAATCTTGAAATAATTAAAAGTTACGCATGCGAAATGAGAAAAAGAAAAGATAACTAGAGGTGGAACGTGACGTGTCTTCTTCTACGGAAAGGAAAGGTACCGTACGGAAACAGTACCTTAAGAAAAAGAGGAAAGAGAGAGGTGTGTCTGGTCACGTGGGCTGGGCCTTTCTTTGGTAATTTACGCGTCGTGCCAAGTAACGACACCTAATTTTAACCGACCTCACCACGTGCCACATGTCTCCGACTGGGCCCAACTACCAGTCTTCTTCCCGCCGTTTCGTGCACATGCGTATTTCCTCTTGTGGGTCTCGCTATCATTTATTTGTTCGTCCTACAAATTTTTTATCTTTATATGTAGTGAAAAATAACTACGTAAAATAATACAATAGACACGTATATAAAATAAATAAGCCTTTCGAGAAAAAAAATAAACACAACGATTGTGAACTGATATTAGTATGTATGTGCAGATATATGTATACATATACACAAACATTAACGTTAGTGTATGATATCAATTGGTAAACATCGAATTTATATGTATATTATATATATATTGTATTTAACTTTTTGTATGAAATTTTAACAAGTTTTTTAAAGATTAATTAAGGTTGTTTAAATCGGTTAATTTAGTTTATGGTAGAATTGGTTATTTTACTTCAACCCCGTTCAACTCATATTATATGTATAGTAGAAATATTTAATCCAATTCACAAAAATCCACGGTTAACAAAGATAATCTATAAGTTCTTATTATTTTTTAGAACACTGTATAATAATATTTTTTAAAATGACGTACAAGTATATAGTATCATAAAATGATATAAATATAATTAAAATTTATATAATGTAAAATAACACTTTATTTTAAAAAATAACATTAGAATTAAGACTATTTTCTTCATGACAACAAAAAAATAATATATTTTAAAATGTTTTAATATATAGATTAATTTGTAAATTGTACGAGTTTTTATGGAAAAATACAATTAGTTGACCATTTTTATGTTTTTTTATTTTTCAAAAAATAAACAAATGAGAAACTATGCATTGATTGGATCGATCAATAATGAGTTTGTTGAAAGTCATTTTATTTATTAAATGAAAAAATAAACGTTGTATTATTTTTTTTAATTTTTTAATAATTGGTGAATGTCAAAACTTATAAACCATATGAACAAAACTAAAAATTATATATATACATATATTGATTAATTATATAGTTTATAAATTAATTTTAATTAAAATGCGTTAATTATTATTTTAGTTATGAAAAAATATAATTAACAAAAATAAAATTCCATACATATGTAGATTGATTTTGTATGAATAGAATTTCAAAAGTCCATTATACCTCTTTTTTTAGAATGTATCGATATGGTTCGGTTTTCTCGGGTTTCGAATTTTCGGTCCAGATTTGGATTATTCGGGAAAAGAAGAATTGGATCCGAATTATATTTGAATAGTTGGGTTTTATAGATAGTTCGAGTCATTCAAATTATTTGGATTTTGAATTTTTCGGATATTATATTTAATTTAGAATTTTTTTTTTCGATTTTAGGATTCTTTGGTTAGTTTGTTTTTAATAAAAACAAAAATCAAAAATATTATATTATATATATATATATATAACCTATTAGGAATTTTTTTAGTGTTTATATTTTTCTAAAATTTTAAATATATGTTTTATTTTTATTTTTTATTTTTTTAAGTGGGTTATTCGGGTTCCTCCGGTTTTCTTTGAATCTAAATCGCACCGACTAAAACGGGTTTTAAAATTTGAATTCATATAGATTTTAAGTAATCTATATTCCAAACAATATCGGATTGTTCGGATCGGTCCGTATCGGATTGATTCAGATAACCTGAATTGAACCACCCTACTTTCTATTATGTCTCTTCTTTGTATAAATTTATATTAATTAATATATTTAAGTGTGATAACTTTTGAAATAGAAAATAAAATAAAAAAATTTGCGATTTAATGCCAATAAATGATCTGGAATTAATGCGAAAAATTTGATGATAATGATTATAATTGATATTATGATTGAATGCCAAGAATAATTGACGATACATAATACGAATTTTATAGATAAATAAATACCCATTCTCTTTGTAGAGATATGTTTGGCTATGTACAAATTGTACGTATCTATTGTAGAAAAAATAGTTTTAGAAATTCATTTCTAAAATATAATATAAAATTATAACCAGTTTATTATAAAATGTTGCTAATGTCGAATACTCTGCAGTTACTAGTGATATCAATGTTTTTGTCATTTTTATTTTAATTTTTTACAACTAATTTACTAAAATACTAAAATAACCAAGATTCTAGTGCTCGGATATTTACGAATATCGGACTATTTGTATTTGTATTCGGCGAATATCCAAATTTAGTATTTGTATTTGTATTTGTAAAATTCGGATATTTATAAATACGAATATTTGTCAAATATACGGATATCCGTCGAATATACGGATATTCGTATCTGAACGTACATTCTTTAAACGTATAAAATATATATAAAAACATTTTAATAAAAAAATCAATAATCATCAAATATAATCTAAAACTAAAAATTTCAAATCGTACAAATATGCAAATATACATAATATAAATAAAACAAAACACCAAATCTTCACATTCATCTCCACACCAATCATTTAAATTTACTTTCGTAGAATTTACGAACATCGTCAATTCATCTAAAACAATGAAATAAATTTTTAGATTGCACACTACAATAAAATTCGCAAAAAGTTATATATTTAGTGAGTTTTGTATTTTTTTCATATATTGTAATGTCTCTATAACATTATCCAATCCATTTGGACTAGAATCAATCTTGAGTATAAATTAAATATTCAACAATATTAGTTATTTTAAAGTTTTTGATATTTTAGTCCTATTATCATAAATATATTGCATATTTGGCTATATATATTTATATAATAAATGTTTAAATAAGATTAATAATGTTTTTATTTCCATTTTGATCATTAAAATCAATTTTGTTATATATGTATCTATATATTAACTAAATTTTCTATTTAATATTTACGGATACGAATAGTTCGGATAATTGAGTCTACTATTTGTATTTGTATTTGTATTTGTCGGATATTTGATTTCTAATATTTGTATTTGTATCAGCGGATATTTGAAATTTCGGTTCGAATACGAGTCGAATACGAATCGGATACGAGTATTTCGAATATTTTGTCCAGCCCTACAAGATTCAGTCGATTTTTTCTCATCAATGCCCAATTATTGACAACTCAATCTGGAAATCAATGATTTTCGATTATTTTATGACTGATGCTGAAACAATTTAAAGGATGAAAAAGAATCTAAATAATCCATTATTCTTCAAAATCTCACTATATATATATATCTTCCATTTATCTCCTTAACCATGTAATTCCTATCAAATTAAATATATAACATGTGGTTTGACTAATTCCATCTAATTTAAAAGATATGCTAATCATATCAATGATATTTGCCAATAGATATCCATTTCCAGATGATAAGTTTGGGGATGAGAGTTCGCAATTAAATCCCATAAAATTTTATACAACATTCTTTTTAGTAAAATGTAAATAAATTAATAACGAACCTGTCGATTTCAATTTTATACAACATTCTGATAACCTCCGACCCTCAGAATCGATTTCAATTTTATTCTTCCTCCTATCGAACCTACCGGCTTCATCGATTTCTTCCTCCTTGATAACTCATCGGCTTCACCGGCCTAAAGTCGATTTCGATCCACCGATTACCACCACTGTTAATCATCGACCCGATAACCTTCGAAACCTCATTACCGAATCCGACGAACTCTAAAATCTTATTATCGAATCCAACAAACCCTGAAACCCAGACAAAAGACGACCGAAGAACCCCCGATACCAGAGTTTCACGAAACTAGAGTTACCTGAAAGCTACCAGAAACCTAGCTACCCGAACCCAAAAAACCGACGAACCCAGACGAAATCTACCCCAGACTCACCCGAAATCGACGAACCCGAAACCCAAAACCAAATCTACCCGAAATAAGATTCACCCAAAATCGGCGAACCCCAAAACCCAGAACTAAATCTCCACGAACCTTGATTCCACCTGACCACGATTCCGAACCCGATAAACTCCAAAATCATGAACCTCGATTCCACCCGACCACGATTCCGTCTCTGATTTTTTTTAATCTGACCGAACTTTTCGAACCCGACCACGAACCTCGACAATGCCTTCCGAAACCCAACCCTCTACGTTTCACCACCAGATGATTTCCCCCTATGATCTAACGGCGAGTGACAACCCCCGATTGATTCTTTCTCAGCCTCTGCTTCGTGGTGACAACTACGATGAGTGGGAGATCAATATGCGTCATGCTCTAAAATCCCATAAGAAACTTGGCTTCGTTGACGGTACAATTCCTCGACCCGCGACTGATTCTCCTGATTTTGAGGATTGGGAGACAAACAACTTTTTAGTTGTTTTCTGTATTAAGAATGCCATTGAGATGAAGCTTCGGTTGGATATTGCTCATCAGGAAGAAGCCTCGGATCTGTGGAATCATTTGCGCACCCGTTTTGCAGTGAAAACAGGGCTTCGTATTCAATATCTTCGACAGAACTTGCTCAATGTACTCAGTGTGGCCTGAGTTTCGACGCCTATTATGGAAAATTGAGCCGAATCTAGCGGGACCTTCTCAATTTTCGTCCTATGTGAGTGTGCAAATCCGGGAATTGTACCTTTAATATGGCGGCACAACAAGAACATGATCGCAATGAGGATGGTGTGCATGGCTTCCTTATGGGATTTGATCCCTCGATGTTTGGCGTTGTTCGATCTAACCTCTTGTCACGGGATCCACTTCCCGATTTGGATACCGTGTACAACGTTGTCTTGTAGGATGAAAGCTCACACACGGGACATAACTCTGATGGTGCGGCTATGACTTTTGCTGTAAAAACATGGTCTTACTCGCGAACACAATCTAAGGACAAGACAAAAACTGTGTGTTTCACCTGCAGACGTACTGGGCACACATCTGCTTCTTGTTTTCAGACCCTTGGTTAGGGGTCGATGTTTCAGGTTTCGGGTCGGGTTCTTTGGGTTCGGTCCGGGTTCGGGTTCCTCGGGTTTTAAAAAATTGAAACCAAAAAAACCATTTGGTTTTCGGGACGGGTTCCTCGGATTTCGGGTTGGGTTTGGGTTTTGAAACATTGAACCCAAAAAACCCCGAATTGTATTTGGGTTATTTCGGATTCTCGGATTCTTCGGGTTTTTTTTGGATATTTAAGTACGGGTAATTGGGGTTTAAACGGGTATTCAGGTTTTAAACGGGTAATTCGGGTTTAAACGGGTAATTTGGGTTCCGAATTTAATATACAAAAAATCAGGTTAGAAGGGTTTGGGTTTTTTTTTCGGGTTCTCCCGAACCCAACCCGGACCGACCCGAACCCATTTGGGTTTTATATTTTGAACCCATATGGATTTTCTACAAAATCCGTTTATCTCACGGGTAGGGTTTTTCGGGTTGGGTCAGTTCGGGTCGATCCGGGTAACCCGAAATGCCCACCCCTACCCTCGGTTATCCTGAATGGTGGGAAGATAGACCACATAATTGTATCAATAGAGGACATGGTTCTGTTTATTCTGTTTCTGCAGTGGGCAGTGGTCGTGGCTCTCAACAAACTGCTCGGGCGAATGTGGCACAAGTTCTTTTGGCTCAGTCAACATCGTCCTCACATTCATCTGTATTTAAGGCTGATAGACAAACAGTAAATGGAATCGATGATGAAAAGTGGAAAACTTTAGTTGCTCTGCTTAATGCTTCGAAGATAGGAGCAACAGATAACTCCTCTAGTAAGCCTTATGATTTGAAATAAACCACGATAGAACCGTGTTCTATTATTCTTCCTGATGGCCACAAAAGTGTAGCTTCGCAACATGGCAATGTCTCTCTTAGTTAAAATCTGATATTGCAAGACGTTTTCTTTGTAAAAGGAATCAACTACAACCTCATATCAGTCTCTCAATTGCTTGGACAATGGGATTGTGTGATTTAATTTGCTAACAAGTTCTGCATTATTCATGATCGTTCTACCAAGATGTTGATTGGAGCGAGTGAACAACGAGGAGGATTTTATTATTTTCGAGGAATAGAACATGTTGCAACAGTACAATCTCGGGGTCTTTGCTCAATGGATACTTGGCATCGGAGACTCGGTCATCCCTCTTCGAAGATACTAGACTCGATTAGTGATTTGGATATCTCTCATTGTAGTAACTCCTTGAATAATGTGTGCGATGTTTGTATCCACGCAAAACAAACACATGAAAGTTTTCTTACAAGTTTGAATAAATCATCTTCGATATTTCAGTTGATTCATTGTGATGTTTGGGGACCTTATCGCACACCTTCGTTCACTGGAGCAAAATATTTCTTAACTATTCTCGATGAGTACTCTCAAGGTGTTTGGTTATATCTCATGACAAACAAGACTGAAGTTTATTCTCATCTTTGGCAGCTAATTGCTATGGTTGCTCAACAGTTTGATACTTCTGTTAAGCGTGTCCGAACTAATAACGTGACGAAATTTCTGGGTCTGCAGCGGTTTTTCTTAGATGAAGGCATTACTCATGAGACTTCATGTGTTGGTACTCCGCAACAAAACGGAAGAGTTGAACGAAAACATCTACATATCCTTAATGTAGCTAGATCTTTGCTTTTTCAAGCCAATCTACCCGTTGAATTTTAGGGAGAATCGACTTTAACAATGGTTTATCTTTTTATTCGGACTCTAACGCCTCTCCTCGATGGCCAAACACCATTTCATGTGCTCTATGGTTGAGCACCCGATTATGCACACTTGCGGGTTTTTGGTTCCCTTTGTTACGTCTACAATCAGCAAATGAATGAGGATAAATTCGTAAGCCACAGTCATCGTGTATCTTTGTGGGTTACTCTACCGGTAAGAAGGGATGAAGAGTTTACGATCTCGATCGTGGGATCTTTCTTGTGTCTCGTGAAGTTCAGTTTCATGAAGATATGTTTCCGTTCTCGTCCACAACGAGCTTGTCACAATCTGCACAATATGGTTCTGTTCTTCCTTCTATCTTAGATTGGGCGTGGCTTCTGTCCGAAACTGTAGATCCATCGATGACGTCTACAGAGCAGCCTCTCGTTCCAATTTCTACAGATTCTACAAATTTTGCAGATTCTGTAACTACATCAGAATCTATTCTAGTCTCTATTTCTACGGCACAACCCGATTTTGCGCCAACTTCTGGATTTGTTTCATCACAAATGGGTCAAGGTCGTCGTCAGAAAGTCGTATCTATAAGACTACACAAATTTATCACCGACACTGTCCATGTCTTCGGTTCCTCGGCTGTAAATCCTCAAGCGTTGGATGACACTTACTCGTGCGAATACCCAATTACACAGTACGTCTCTTGTTCCAAATTCTCGTCCCATCATTGTGCTTTTCTTGCCACAATTACTGCAGGCCTTGAACCTCGTTCATACCATGAAGCTCTCCAAGATGACCAATGGTTTGCAGTAATGCGTGATGAGATTCAGGCTCTTGACGCGAATGCGACATGGACTATAGAGACCCTCCCTCTGGGAAAGAAGACAATTGGAAGCAAATGGGCCTTCAAAATAAAGTATTATTCCGATGGCTCGATCGAACGATAAAAAGCGATATTTGTTGTTCTCGGGAACAATCAAGTTGAAGGTATTGAATATGCAAAAAACTTTCGCATCCGTCGCCAAGATAGCCACGGTATGTCTCTTTTTAGCCGTGGTTGCAGTTTATGACTGGGAGGTTCATCAAATGGACGTCCATAATACTTTTTTACACGGGGATTTACATGAAGAGGTCTATATGAAACCACCACTCGGGTTTCCTCTTTCGGATTCATCTCAAGTATGTCGTTTATGCAAGTCTTTGTATGGTCTCAAGCAGGCTCCACGATGTTGGTTTGCGAAGCTCGACTAAGCTTTGAAACAATATGGGTTTCGGTCTTCCCATTCAGATCACTCTCTATTCACATTCTCAACTAGTGGTATTCAGCTCCATGTCTTGATCTACGTTGATGATTTGATCATCACGTGTAATTCTTCTAAGGCGATTCGGGCATTCAAACAATATCTGAGCTCCTATTTTCACATGAAATATCACGACCTTCTGAAATATTTTCTTGGCATCGAGGTAGCTCGTAGTCCGAAGGGTATCTATCTGTGTTAACGGAAATATGCGCTAGACATCATCTCCGAGACTGGTCTCCTTGGTGCAAAGCCTGTCGGTTTTCCTCTCGATTAGAATTATTGACTACAACTCACTGATGGCGACATAATCGATGATCCTCTTGCTTATCGACGCTTAGTTAGGCGGTTTATCGACTTGACTATTACTCGATTAGAATTGTCTTATTATGTGCATATCTTGTCACAATTCATGGCTGCTCCTCGTCGAGAACACTGGGAAGCCACTCTACGAGTGTCCGTTTCCTCAAAGGCAATCCTAGACAGGGCATTCTACTTCACTCCGATTCTGACCTCCGCCTTCATGCATGGTATGTTTTTTATTGGGTCGGGTGTCCTCTCAGTCGTCGCTCTCTCACTGGTTGTTTTATTCATATTGGTACCTCCCCGATCTCTTGGAAAACGAAGAAGCAAAACATAGTTTCTCGATGTTCTGTTGAAGTCGAGTATCGAGCAATGGCAATAACTACATGTAAACATGTTTGGCTTAAGGCGTTACTTGCTAATATGGGCGTCTCTCATACGTAGCTGATTTCGTTACACCGCGACAGCCAAGCTGCACTCCACATCACCACCAACCCCATTCGATGAACGCACAAAACACATCGAGATTGATTGCCACTTTGTTCGTGATGCAGTTCGCCAGAATCATTGCAATGCGTCACGTTTCTACCCATTTGCAGCTTGCCGATATCTTCACCAAAGCCTTGGAGAAAAAGGAATTGACATGTTCTCGGACAAGTTGGGCATTCTCGACTTGCACGCTCCAACTTGAAGGAGTGGTATTGCGGAGGATATTGTGGAGTCATGTGGAGTCATTTGGGGGATTCTTCTCCAATTTAGGATCTGTTAATATCTGATCTCCTAATATTTGGTCTCCTAATTTATAGTTTTCCTATGTATTTGTCGATGTACTTAAATTCACATTCTGTAAAGGCTTGAATAAGACAGAAAACCTTGAAAATCTCTGTTAGGTTACAAATATACACCTTTATAATTACTTGCATTTGTTTAATATTAATCTTTTAATTAATATTTTTATTTTTTTCACGTTTGGTGGATTTTTTCATGACGTATATCAAAATGAAGAATATAATTTCAATATAATTCCAAACAACATTGTTTTACAAAAATATGTATAGATTAAACAATTGGACATACAATAATAGTTATACCTATTCAGCATCAATCTTCATTTAGTTTATTTTTAAAAAACATTTATGTCTTTTACATTTCATGCAAAATTAAACGTTAACTCTTACTTAACGAATCTTATGATTTAACTACATCAAATCAATATTACAAGATCATTTTGTGGTTCCTTCTATTATCTAACATTTTTATAAATAACAAAAGAACTACATCGCAAATATGAAAAAATTTAAACCTAAACCTAACCTAAATGATATTTCTTCTCCACTTTCTCCACTATCGTTCTCTATTCCCCATCTCTCATTTTTTATCTTTTCTCTTCTTCTTATTTCACTTCTATTCCTCTTCCATATTGTTCGGCACCTCATTCGTCTATTTGTCTGTGCATTGTGGTTCATTCGTGCATCTGCGATTCGTCTGCATTGCGTCCGTGGTTCGTTTGTGCGTCTACGGTTCGTTTGTGGTGCATCATGGTTTTCTGTGCGTTAATGGTTTTTGTGTGGTTCGTTCGTTCATGTTTCGTCTATTCATCTCTGGTTCATCCGTCCGTGGTTTATCGATTACAAATACCTGACGAATATATGTTTTTCACGGATATTCAAATTTACGGATATTTGTATTTACGAGTACAAATAGTAAATCAGGATATTCGTCCAATACAAATAATCGAATATTTAAGCATATTTGTTGTTCATCCACCTCGAATATGAATTATAATAAACTATATATTATTAAAAATATATTATCTTAAATTTCTGTCATATTTAGTTCATTACATATATACCATACTTTCGTAAATATCAATCTTGGTATATTATAATTTAAGAAAACATATTTAAAATAATATATATATATATGAAAGTTATATGCCTGTTATGTAATATTTGGATAGTCTTGGGTTAAAAGTGTAATTATTAAAAGTTAATAATTCTATTTAAGAAACGAAAACTAGGTTTTCGATATGAGATTTCAGAATCACAAAACCCTAGTAGCCGTCAAAAGAAAAACTACGAAGAACGAAATACTTTTCGTTCATCGAGAATTCCGCATCAAACGTTGAAGGCAGAATCCGATCTCGGCGTGGATACACGTAGAGAACTTGTACTATCATGTCTATCATCCGATTGTCACAGATTCAACGTTACAGGTATGAAATTGTTTCTATAATTGTTTATCGTTGAAAACCCTGAAAAACTAATCTGAATATGACTAGATCTAAAAATTCGGGTTGATAAAAACACGTTTCCGAACCCCAAATCAACCCAACAGTTGTATCAGAGCGTCTGGTCGTCTGTTTAGATTAGTTTTTTGAATTTTGGTGAAAAT
>CM071860.1:9635951-9674805 GCA_036759665.1 Gynandropsis gynandra
AGTGCCCGTTCAGGAACAAGTTCAGGAACTTGCTCAGGAACAAGTCCAACCAGATATCCCAGTGCAGGTTGAACCTGCTACATAGCCTTTCTTGAGAAGGTCAACACGTTCTCGACGTGCACCTGACAGACTTAATCTTATGGTGCAAGAGGACGTGGTCGGTCATAGAGATGATGACTTGTTGACTTTCCATGAGGCTATACAAGGCCCAGATTCTGAGAAATGGTGGAAAGCCATGGAATCCGAGATGGAATCTATGAAGATCAACAAAGTGTGGACTTTGGTTGATTCTTCACAGGCTTCCAGACCGATCGGTTGTAAATGGGTTTACAAGAAGAAGATTGGAGCAGACAGGCATGTAGAGACCTATAAAGCTCGTCTAGTTGCCAAGGGGTATAGTCAACGAGAAGGGATTAACTATGAAGAAACGTTCTCCCCTGTGGCAATGCTCAAATATATTCGGATTCTACTTGCTAAAGCGGCGTACTATGACTATGAGATTTGGCAGATGGACGTGAAAACAACTTTCCTTAATGGAGAGCTCCAGGAAGAGGTTTTCATGACTCAACCTGAGGGTTTCACGTCGCCAACTCAAGGTCATATGGTATGCAAGCTTCAGAGGTCCATTTATGGACTCAAGCAAGCTTCTCGATCCTGGAACATTCGCTTTAACAAGGCAATTGAAGAGTTCAACTTTGTTAGATGCGATGAAGAGCCTTGTGTGTACAAGAAGTTTAGTGGGAGCACGGTTGTCTTCCTTGTGCTTTATGTGGATGACATATTGCTCATAGGAAATGACATTCCGATGTTGCAAGAGACGAAGTCATGGTTGTCTGATCAGTTCTCCATGAAGGATCTAGGAGAAGCAGCCTATATTCTGGGTAGGGGTGGATATAGGGATAGATCGAAGAGGTTGCTTGGATTGTCACAATCCCAGTACATCGACAGTATCGTGAGACGATACAACATGGAAAGTTCCAAGAAAGGCTATCTACCGATAGGCACTGAAATTTCTCTTTCTAGGGAGGATTGTCCTAAGACCCCGGAAGAAAACTCAATAACAATGTAACATAAATCAAAGTCTTACAATATTTAAAAAATTACAAAGCATAACAATATAATTCTAAGTCTTGAACAATTTTTGTACACAACTGATCAAGAAAAGCTCTGTCATGGGATATTATGACCATAGGAACGTCTTGCTTGTTCAAATAACCTTCGAGCCACTCTATTGTATCAAGATCAAGATGGTTCGTTGGCTCATCCAGAAGCAGTAAATCCGGATCCTGTTAACCGTAGGACATGGCATTAACCCTGGTGTTCATATGATCAACAAATCTAACTTTATCTTAAGTTAAACATGATCTATCTATCAATCTAAACAAGCAAAGATTGATTATCCAACAAATGAGTCCATGTGATGCAAATTCTGAAACTTATACCTGAAGCAATATTTTCCCAAGAGACATCCTCATCTGCCATCCGCCACTAAATGATGCCACCAGCCTATTGGCGTCCTCCGGTGCAAACCCTAACTCCGGCATCAGTTTACTGATCTTGGCATCGACAGTGTCAAGGTCAACGGCCTATGCTCGCCTCTGCAACAAATCAAATTCATCCAGCAATCTTCCCATCAGTTCTAAATTATCCACAGATCTCTCTATCGCCTTCTGCACTTTTTCCAACTTCTCAGCAATCTCCATTTGCTCCTTGAACGCACTCATAAACTCTTCCTTCACCGTTTTGCTCATCGAAACCTCGAATTCCTGACTCAAGAAGGCGATTTTCATGTTGGATTTCGCCTTTATCACGTTTCCCGAATCGGGTTCTTCCTGACCCGTGATAATTCTCAGTTGGGTCGTTTTACCGGCGCCATTAACGCCGACCAATCCGACCTTTTCCCCTTTCTTCACCTCCCAGCTTACATCTTTGAGCACTGTCACGCCTTTATAACTCTTTCTTATGTTCTCCAGCTTCACACCCGACGAAATCCCTGACGCCCCATTGTTGGATTGCTTGTTAATACGTTTCCGATCGAAATCTTCAGTGGGTTCGGTCGAGAAGAGCGATTCAACGTCGTCTTCCTCTTGTTTCACGGACGACTCAATGCTGACAGTGGATACTTGAGCTCTGATGCTAGGGATTTCGCGTCTAGGGTAAGAAACAGAAGAAATTTTGAGAAGATTCGAGGTTACCGGTGTCGGGCATGGACGCAGTCCAGTGAAAAAGGTGGAACGGAGGTCGAGGCGATGGAGATTCGTCGTCAATCCCATGTTTGTATAGCCGGAAAATGGACTAATGAGAAAGAAAAACGCAGACTTTCGAGAGATTCTCTCTCCACCGAGTAAGCAGAGGAAGAACTCTCCAGCTCCGATAAGAGTTTCAAGCGTCTGAACGATTATCGTTTATTTCTATGCTTTATATTTTCCGGTTACTTTTTTTTATATTTTTCTCTTTTGTATTAAATATCATAAAAATAAATAAAAATTCGTCTTTTGTTTTAATTATTTATGTGTTTATATGGTTTTATCATCTCATACATTAATCATAATATTCAACATCTTGATATAATTACATAATTCATCTGTGTGAAGACGAATAAATGACAATTAGATGATTCTTCATTCGTTCTAATTATATTATGTTTTAAGTATATTAAAAAGAATATATAAATAATATGTGCGGAGCCGAGGGAGGGGATTGAATTGAAGATAATGCACGTATCTAAGCTTTCCGAGGTCATGTGGTGCACAAGCCATTCGACCATCATCGTCTCATTTTTCTGCCACGTGGCGTTATATTACGCTCCCACGTGTTTGGCTACACCACGGTTACGTCACAATATTTATATTAACAAATGATTTGTAATTTTACAAATTATTTAGTTCATTTTTCTACATTAATTTTGATCATTTCGTGTCGTTCGGTATAAATTATGCAAATAAGCCACAAAAAATATATAAAGATTATCTGTCTATAAACAGTTAGATTATTAAATGCTTTTGTATTGTATTATATTTATGTAATATATAATTAAACTATCAATATTTCGTAATAACTATAATAATATTCAAAGTATTAATATTTCGTTCTATAACAAAAATGTTGGTGTGTTTCTGGGTCTGGGCCTAAAGTAAAATGGGCCTACGGATTGGATTTGTTTTGTCCGCATGTTTAATATCTTTGTTCGAAGGAAATAATTATAATTGATTATTTTTAAAAGTTTTATGAATATGTGTTAATTTGCTCTATATAGATGTTATATATCAAACGTATATTTATGGTTTCATTTAAAAGTTTCAAATAGTCATAATTCATATATTATTGTAAAGTTTAATAATACTTTATATATACAAATAAAAAATTTAATTATATACTCTTTTAAGATTTCTCTTTAATAAATTAAATGCAAAGGAGGGTTTTAAGGGGATATAAAAAAATAATTAATGACAAATATATTGATATGTATTAAGGTTCTAAGTATGTGATGCCATGTAGACCCCTAACGGAATATCATAATTTCCAGATTGTCAACTAATCACATTATTGTTAAAATGATTGTATTGTATCCCTTTGATTATTATATCTCATTCTCAACTCAATTTTGTATATACATTGATTATGAATGTATGCCTTCTTAGGTTTTCTTTTATATTATATTCTTTCCATTTTCCATCATTTTCTTTGTTTCTTATTTTAAATAAATATTATATGATTATTCTCGATTTGTTGCTGTAGTATTTATTAATAACAGATCTTGGAACTAAAAAAATTATAGTCAAAATAAGAGAGATCATTAATAATGATATTCATGAAAATGAATAGACAATCAATTTATAAGAAAAAATAGGAAAACGCTAGAACATCATGACAAATATAATTTGTTGTGTACACAGAACATTAAAATAATATCGGATAATTAATTATGGAAATTATTTATACGAGTAGAAAAATCGAATTTAATGTTATGAAAAAGCATGAAACGTCAATATTTACACCGAAAGGATAAAAGAAGAAAGCAGAAAGCCACGGTGTCCACTTGATTAGGAAGACGGGGACAAAGCGTGTCACGTAATGGCATTATCGTAATTAATCTAGAACAGTTAGTCCTTTTATGTAATATAATAGCATTATTGGTCCTTCGACGATACATACACGTATATACACATATATTATATTTTCCGGAGTTTAAAAAAGAAAATACTTTATGATATATAGCAACACCAATCGAGCTGTTATTTTGCTGTAATAATATAATAATTGTTCCCTTTTAAAAAAACATGTATATATCTCATTCTGCCTCGCAGTCTAGCTTCGTTAGGAGAATCAACTTAAAAAAAAAAAACCATCAACTTCACCATGGTTCGTTTTGGGTAAAATTGTTACTCAAATGAGTAAGGATGTTGCTTCACGCTATCCGGTCGTTGGGGAGTGTTGCTAGACGCCAACCTCGATTAGTTAATTAGTGGAAACTAATTGACTACCGGTTTAGTGATGAACCTACGAGGTCACACGCATACGAGTGTCTCGGTATCTGCTTGTGATTGTTAGACAATCAGTGTGGAATACAATTATATTCATCCGCTAGCACCGAAGAATATAATTGTACTTGATTTTCTTTTGGGGTTAGTACATCAGATGTACAGGCAAGTATGTGTATGGAGATACATATACTTTGACTGTTTGAAATATTACGTAAAGGCAAGTGGGAGATTGAAAGTTATATGCCTGTTATGTAATATTTGGATAGTCTTGGGTTAAAAGTGTAATTATTAAAAGTTAATAATTCTATTTAAGAAACGAAAACTAGGTTTTCGATATGAGATTTCAGAATCACAAAACCCTAGTAGCCGTCAAAAGAAAAACTACGAAGAACGAAATACTTTTCGTTCATCGAGAATTCCGCATCAAACGTTGAAGGCAGAATCCGATCTCGGCGTGGATACACGTAGAGGACTTGTACTATCAAATCTATCATCCGATTGTCACAGATTCAACGTTACATGTACGAAATTGTTTCTATAATTGTTTATCGTTGAAAACCCCGAAAAACTAATCTGAATATGACTAGATCTAAAAATTCGGATTGATAAAAACACGTTTTCGCACCCCAAATCAACCCAACAATATAGTTATTGAAACCTCTCCATTTTCTATTGAAGGCAGATGCCAAACAAGACAATGTAATTGAGATCCTTCTGTTTTCACTGTTGAAATATAAAAAAAAAAAACTCATGTTGCGTGAATATTATACAGATTATATTTACCTTGGTATGTGTGCATATCTGCATTAGATTCGGATTTTAATGCACCGGAAAACAACATTCTATGGGTTTGTTTTGCAAATTGTGTGTGTGTGTATATATTAATTATTTTATATACAGAAAATAAATGACTGATGTGATGTCTTGGTAAATAAATAAAATAAAATAAAATAAAATATAGTGACTTTTCCTGTTATAAATTTCAATTTTAAAAAGTATTTATTTCAATTTAGATCGAGACTATAGATATAATACATCGTCAAATTTATAAATACTTTCAGAAAATATAAAAAACTTTAGTGACAAATGGAGTCTACTATAAATTACGTTATATTAGTCAAAGATCGGATAATCCGATTGAAAACTTTTTTTTTTTCCTGGTCTTTCACTTTGTTTTTCTTAATAATAATAATAATAATAATAATAATAATAATAATAATAATAATAATAATAATAATCAGCAATGCAAGTAAAAACACATTGGCCAACTAACATTGATTTTTTCTTGCGTGCATGCATGCATGACATACGTATATATCTATATATTTAAATATTTGTTTTTATGTTTTAGTATCAATTCCAAACTATTATGGCTTAGTATAAAACATATTAGGTAAAGTTTGGTTGTCAATTCCAAATCACCGAGCAACTTTTTGGAAACTATGATTTTCTTTTTTAAATTCATCATTTCCCTTTTAAAGTTATTTGATTAATTTTTTGTTTGGTAAGTAACTTTATTTGGTTAATTCAATCTCGTAATTTAAGCTATTTTTATGAAATGGGAATTTTTGGATAACAATACAAACCCATAATTTCTTAAATATAATAATTTGATTTAAGGCCCGACTGGTGGAGTCGCAGCCAAACAAACGCGTTGGTTGGGTTTTCTGGTGATTCCGGGCGACATTGAAACCAACTGGTGGAGTCGCAGTCGCCCGCAAACGCCGAAAAACGCGGAATTTAAAAATCCAGAATTATGTTGCGTTACGTTTGCGTGGTGCGTTTTTTTGAATAAAATTACCAAAATATCCTCGTATTTTTTCTCTTATCTCTTCCCCTCTTTCTATTATAATTTATATTAATCGTAAATATATATAAGTATATATATTGTATATTTAAATATTTTTTAACTTTTAAATTTATTTCAAATATTTAAAAATTATAATTAAAAATATACACAAAAAATTTTAATAAATTCTTTTCTTAATAGTTGTCTATTTTGGTAATTTTTTTCAAAACGCAATCACAAAAGTTTTCTACCATTCATTTCTAGTCGCAGTCGTCCGCAAACGCAGCGATTCCACCGTTCAGATAAAATTAAACAAAACGCCGCCAATCGCTGACAAAAACGCTACCAAACACAAACGCAAACGTTGCGTTTCCACCAGTCAAGCCTTAAACTCGTGATGCAAATTAACTCAAAATTATTGCAATATAATAATATTTTAGAAAAATTAAATCGTTTATTATTGATGAGTCTATTCAATTAATTTCTAACATAATTTCCTTAATATTTTAACTAATATTTGAATTTAAATACATATACAGTATACGATGAATCAATATTGTTTCCTATTAAAATAGAATAGATTCGACTTAGATATTGTATCAATTAATCATATAATGCTAATTATATTCTATATTTTTATGGGTTTGTTTTGCCTTTGCAAGTTACTTACGAAAACAATATATTTTTATAAAGACAATAATCTCCTTTAAGTACAAAGACAAAAAAAAAAGAGATAATGTCTTTTTCCCTCACGTGGACGTAAAAAAGTCCACATTTTTGTTTGTTTTCTCTTCAAAATTTTCAAATCGAGGTTAGCTGAATTTTTTTCCTTCGAAAAAGTTAATCCGAGATTGTATTAGTTTTGATGAGAAACTTCAAAATTTTGAATAAATAACATATTTTTCTATTTGCAAACAAAAAATATACAAACCATAATTTTTGTTGGCTTAGTTCATTTTATTATCTAAAGAAAATGTGTTTCCAATCGATAGTATATATTTTGATGACAAAATCAAAATCAAATAATTTATTTATTTAATTATTTGGATTAGAGAAAGGGATAGATAGTTTACATATATTATTATTCAAATTCGATTTTGAATATGATCTTCATTTTAATGAAAATTTATATAAAATATTAATTAGTTTTTATGTTTATTTATCATGATGCAACAATCCAATTCAAACCTCTGATAAAGTTGAAACCATAGTCTATCTCCAACAAAACAAAGGTATATCTTCGAACAAACAATTTCTAAACCACCTTCACCAACGTCCATATTCAATAGTTATTTTCTCCTAATAACGTTGCCGTATTCATGTCTGGTTTGTTAGATTGGAAGAGAATATTTTTTGATAAATTCTTTATTTAATTTATCTTGTATAAATTGAAAGTAAACGGCTGATATAAAACAATGTTTCCAGATTTGAAAATAATGATTTTCCCTTTTTTTCTTGGTATTGTCCTATATAGATCAATATATGAATCATATATACAACTTTAAATTTCAAAGCTAATTGTTTTGAATGATTTAAAACAATATATATATATATATATTTGACATAATTATTTCAATCTTTTGATATTGACATTTGATTATGATGTATACAATAGTGAATATTAAATAAATGTATGTTGTATTGTTCTATTTCGATTAATAAATTAATCATGAAGTTTTATGAGTGATACTAAGCAATTATAAAACTTTAAATAAATTTTGAATTAAGCGAGAAGAAAATAAAAATTAACGAGAGTTAAACTGCAGATTTATTATAAAATTTTGACAGACTAACAAGGGTAACACACACGTGCATTGTGCGTGAATGAGAAGATGAAATGGAAAGCATGTAAATGATCCGTTTTAAGAAAAAATTGAAAGGCTTTAGTTGCATTTATTTATGGCTTCTAATGTTTATTTATTTGTAACTGAAAACGAAGATATTATGTATGTAATATATGTATACGACACAGAAAAGCTGTAATTTTTTTTAATTTATCTTTACAAATTCTGTCGCTTTGACGCTTTGGAAATCAACGTTGAAAAGTTTAATTAAAAAAAAAAGATGATGGGAAAGATATTATCATAATTTATGAGGAGGTCGGAAGAGTGTTAGTTTTCATACTGCCACTAACAATAGCGGTTTCTCATCCTATCGTCTCTGTTTATTTTTTTTGCCTGAGAAAATCAAGGAAAAAGAATTGAGTCTCAAGATCAAGTTTTTGCAACTGGGTATTAATAAAGTTTTCTCATTTTTGTTCCGGGGCTTTCAGGTGGTTCCATGGCGGTTCTGAATACGGTATTCTGGTATGTTTTATGCGTTTTTTTTTTATTGCAGGGAGTAGCCAAACATGGGGGACAAGACTGAAGTCCTTGAGGCTGTCTTGAAAGAAGCCGTCGATTTGGTAACAGATCTACTCAAAACTTTTTGTTTTCCTCCGTTGTTTTTTTCCCCCTCATAGTTTGTCAGGACATACAAAGCCTGAGCCTTTTTTCTTTCTTCTGGGATTTGCAGGAAAATGTGCCAATCGAAGAGGTATTCGAGAATCTTAGATGTAGTAGGGAAGGTCTCACTACACAAGCCGCTGATGAGAGACTTGTTCTCTTTGGCCATAACAAGCTCGAAGAGAAAAAGGTGCAGATTTTGTTCTTTTTGGACAAACATGAAGATAGCCGTTTCAGTTCATTCTTTGAAGTAGACGTCCATTTCTTTGATATCTTGTTGGTAGGAGAGCAAATTTCTGAAATTCTTGGGATTCATGTGGAACCCTCTTTCTTGGGTTATGGAAGCTGCTGCCATCATGGCCATTGCTCTTGCTAATGGAGGAGTGAGTATATCATCAACCTTCTTACATCCATTTATATTATCTTGGACCTCCATTATATTATCTTGTTATGATCATGTTCATGGCTTCCAGGGAAAACCTCCTGATTGGCAAGACTTTGTGGGTATTATCACTCTGCTGGTGATAAACTCCACCATTAGTTTTATTGAGGAGAACAATGCCGGAAATGCTGCTGCTGCTCTCATGGCTCGTCTTGCTCCCAAAGCTAAGGTCCAACATTCTATCTCTTTTATTCTTATTACTTTACAATTGTAACATTCAATCCTGTTGTTTGGTTTAAGATCGTTTGTATTCCGTCTCAGGATTGATTTTTCCCTTTTTGTTTACTTAATATATGTTTTTTTGTTTTTTTTCCGTAATCGTTCTTAAGGTTCTTCGAGATGGAAGGTGGAGTGAACAAGATGCTGGACTTCTGGTTCCTGGTGACATAATCAGCATCAAACTGGGGGATATCGTTCCAGCCGATGCACGTCTTCTTGAGGGCGATCCGCTTAAGATCGATCAGGTTTGATTCTAATCAACATTTAGCTTGGCATGATTGGCCAGCATTGAGTTGTGATGAACCTTGTGTTCTTCTGTAGTCTGCTCTCACTGGTGAGTCTCTCCCTGTAACCAAAGGTCCTGGGGACGGTGTATATTCCGGTTCTACCTGCAAACAGGGAGAGATCGAAGCAGTTGTCATTGCCACCGGCGTCCATACCTTCTTTGGAAAGGCTGCTCATCTTGTTGATACCACCAATCAAGTTGGCCATTTTCAAAAGGTTTTTAACACTCTCTTTCTCAGGTTTTCTTGTGATTTCTTTCACAAATTATTTATCTTCTTTCAAATTTCAATTATAGGTCTTAACCGCCATTGGGAACTTTTGCATATGTTCTATAGCTGTGGGAATGATCATCGAGATCGTTGTGATGTACCCAATTCAACACCGGGAATACCGCCCCGGAATTGATAACCTTCTTGTGCTTCTTATAGGTGGAATTCCGATTGCCATGCCTACCGTTCTGTCCGTCACAATGGCTATTGGCTCTCACAGGTTATCTCAGCAGGTTAGAAAGATTCTATTGGGAGTCCATTTAGAAAACCTTTTACCTTCACTAAGTATGAAGTCTGAACATGATTGACTTTGGATAATCACTTGAGCTTGGTGAAGTGTTTATCTTAATGTTTGCATTGAAAGTTTGAGCCTTTTGGATGCAGGGTGCTATCACTAAGAGAATGACTGCGATTGAGGAAATGGCCGGCATGGATGTGCTTTGCAGCGACAAGACTGGCACTTTAACATTGAATAAACTCACCGTGGACAAGAATCTTATCGAGGTAATGTGGGCATGTTCCGGATCATTGCCTTTGCCCTACTGGATTTTGATGACGTTTCTGAATGAGCAAGAACTTGTTGCATATAGGTTTTCATGAAAGGAATAGATTCAGATACTGTTGTCCTGATGGCTGCTCGAGCCTCTAGAGTGGAGAACCAAGATGCAATAGATGCGGCTATAGTTGGAATGTTGGCCGATCCCAAAGAGGTAAGTGGTTTAAACCATCATTCCTTCACGTATCTCGGTTCTGTTTATTTCTTCAGTGCTTTTTGGGTCCATGTTTTCCATAGGCAAGGGCTGGTATTAAGGAGGTTCACTTTCTTCCATTCAATCCTACCGATAAGAGAACGGCTTTAACATATATTGACAGTGATGGTAAAATGCATAGGGTCAGCAAAGGTGCCCCTGAACAAGTAAGTTCTTTGTCACCAATTTTGCCTAGAGTCGTCTATTTTCAGTATACTTCATTCAAAACATATACTTCTATTACAAATGTTTCAGATCCTAAATCTTGCCCACAACAAGATAGAGATTGAGCGAAGAGTTCATGCCGTTATTGACAAGTTTGCTGAAAGGGGATTGCGATCGCTTGCTGTGGCATACCAGGTTGTTGTCAAGTTTCTTAGAGGATCATTCAATAAGGTTGAATGTAACTTACAGTGTTTCTTCAGGAAGTTCCGGAAGGAAAGAAGGAGAGTGGTGGAGGTCCTTGGCAATTCGTGGGCCTCATGCCTCTTTTCGATCCTCCTAGGCATGATAGTGCTGAGACAATCAGGAGGGCTTTAAATCTTGGGGTGAATGTTAAAATGATCACAGGTGAAGATTTGTGTTTCGATATTCATTTCCAAGAGCTTATTCTGACTAAAATTGTGATGTTTGTTTGGTTTTGGCATTCTTTTAGGGGATCAATTGGCTATAGGAAAAGAGACTGGTCGTCGTTTGGGAATGGGGACCAACATGTACCCTGCATCTGCTTTGCTTGGACAGGACAAGGATGAGTCCATCGCTGCATTACCCGTCGATGATCTGATTGAAAAAGCTGATGGCTTTGCTGGTGTCTTCCCTGGTAATATTTACATAATGTCCTTGCGAAGCTTTATTGAACGAAGCTCAGCTCCAAAAGGTTTTAACTTTATGGATTTGCAGAGCACAAATACGAGATAGTAAAGCGATTACAGGCTAGGAAGCATATCTGTGGAATGACAGGTGATGGTGTGAATGATGCACCTGCCCTGAAAAAGGCTGACATCGGCATTGCCGTTGCTGATGCAACTGATGCAGCCCGTAGTGCTTCGGATATTGTTCTTACAGAACCTGGTCTTAGTGTTATCATTAGCGCTGTCTTGACCAGTCGTGCTATCTTCCAGAGGATGAAAAATTATACTGTGAGTTGCTTATACATACAGATTTCAGATTCTTTTTTCTTTCAGTATTGTTGAGTTGAATCTTGGTTACTTTTCATTTAATTCTGCACAGATCTATGCAGTTTCCATCACGATCCGTATTGTGGTATGTTGGCATATGATTTTTGTTGTATTTTATTTACAGTTTTCATGCATGTGGTGATGATGAATTTATGCAAATGTGAATTTCAGCTTGGGTTTATGCTTCTGGCTCTCATATGGAAGTTTGATTTCCCACCTTTCATGGTTCTTATCATTGCCATTCTGAACGATGGTTCGTTACTTATCTCCGCATTCAGCTGATTGCAATCATGATGAACATATCAGATGAATGGTTACTCTTGTGGCATTGAGGTTTCAGGTACAATAATGACGATATCGAAGGATAGGGTTAAACCTTCCCCTCTTCCAGATAGCTGGAAGCTCGCTGAGATTTTCACGACTGGCATTGTATTCGGCAGCTACATGGCTATGATGACTGTTATATTCTTCTGGGCTGCCTACAAAACCGATTTCTTCCCTGTATCATCATCACTCTCTTCCTCGTCCACTATATTATTACTCTTTTCATTCTTATTGACCGGAATTTCTTACGTCTTTCAGCGAGTATTTGGAGTTTCGACCCTAGAAAAAACAGCTCATGATGATTTTCGGAAGCTTGCCTCTGCCATATATCTGCAAGTTAGCATTATCAGTCAGGCTCTGATCTTTGTCACACGGTCACGGACTTGGTCTTATATGGAACGTCCTGGGTTATTGCTCGTCATAGCTTTTATCATCGCTCAGTTGGTATCTTTTGCTGTCCTACTTACGTAACTGCCTATGCTCCAATTGGATTCAACATCTCTGATTCTTTTCTTGGGAACAGATTGCTACTCTAATCGCGGTGTATGCCAACTGGAGCTTTGCGGCAATAGAAGGGATTGGTTGGGGATGGGCTGGAGTCATCTGGCTTTACAACATCATCTTCTACATTCCTCTTGATTTGATCAAGTTCTTCATCCGCTATGTACTAAGTGGCCGCGCTTGGGACCTCGTTATCGAACAAAGGGTATGTATCTATATCTATGTATATCTATTGTATGTGCCAAGAGCTACCCACATACGGTTTGTTTGTGTTTCCATAGATTGCGTTCACGAGGCAGAAGGACTTTGGGAAAGAACAAAGGGAGCTTCAGTGGGCACACGCGCAGAGGACATTGCACGGCCTGCAACCAGCGGATACTAAGATGTTCACAGAACGAACCCATTTCAACGAGCTCAACCAAATGGCTGAAGAAGCCAAGAGGAGAGCCGAAATCGCTAGGTAATCGACCCATCACATAGGATATACTAAGATGGATGTTCACGATTCCAAGTCTGTTTGGAAACTGGTATAACATTATCCTTGATGGTAGGTTGCGGGAGCTTCACACGCTGAAGGGTCACGTTGAATCAGTGGTGAGACTGAAAGGACTCGATATAGAAACGATCCAACAAGCTTACACTGTCTGAGATTTGAACGACTCCAACATGTCTCAGTCAGTTTCAGCCATGTCTCTGGTTATACGTGAACAAGTACGTCCTGACCAGCCCAAGGTTCTGAAAGTTCCAAGCTCTGAATACATACCTACGTATATATATATATATCATGTAACTTTTGTCGAATTCTTTTCTCCTCCTAGTAGGTTTAGTTAGCTTTAATTAAGCATTGTTTGGTGTTGGGTGAGACAAAAATAGAAACCTCGTACAGTTTGGAAACTCTTTGTTGAGTTGATGCTTTTGATGTTTCTTTGTTTCTAGTTTTTAATTCATT
Source organism: Gynandropsis gynandra (assembly GCA_036759665.1). NCBI lineage: Eukaryota > Viridiplantae > Streptophyta > Magnoliopsida > Brassicales > Cleomaceae > Gynandropsis > Gynandropsis gynandra. Next base: position 9,649,585 of record CM071860.1, read on the forward strand.
TTAATTTTTTCTGTTTTCCCGGGTTCCCATCCAAATCCAGTGCACTTCTTCGTCTCCTTTATTTCGTGTTCTTGCAATCTCTTCTCTCGCTGACCACATCAGAGACAAAGGCCGTGTTCCTCCTCTCCGCTCAAACCATGCTTGTTTTTTTATCTCGCTCTCTTTCTCTTTGATCTTCGCCTATGAAGGTTTTTAACTCTCTTTCTATGATCTCCACTAGTGAAGAGGAAACCACCACGAGAAACAGGGGAAGACTAACGGCAAGAGGAACCTTTCTCTCTTCCCGGTTTCGACCTTTCTCTTTTGACATTCTCAAGCAATATCTGAGAACTCTGGCAACGTTATCACCGGCGGAATGCCATTCCTCGCTCAGAGTCGAGCCTCAATCCTCTTTGTTTCTTAGATCTGAAACGGAAACAAGACGCAGAGTTTGATGAGGTATATACAAGTGTTCTGGCCCTATTGAGTTGAAATCTGTCTCGACGCTCTGGAAATGACGGAGGCAATCAGATTCTTTGAGTTGAACACCGGATCCAAGTTCCCATTAATCGATCTGGGGACATGGCAGACTGCTCTTGACCTCGTCAGAGATTCCATCCCCGCCACTGTGAAGGTTCGCCTATGATTTATGATTTCTGTTTCACGGTTTCGGTTTTTCGAGTTCCCTTAGATTTCAATATGGTTTAGACTTTATGTTTGATTCTTTTAATTTATATATATATATATATATATATTTCTAGTGAACTAAATATCCGTGTTATTTAAATATTTTTGAAACACGAAAAATGTTTTATTATCTTTTCATAAATTAGCATTATAAGGCATTTTTATTAAAAAGAAATGCGATATGTCCAACTATATTTTAATATCCATATCATGATATATATTTTTGGCTTGAGCAGAAGGTGAGTGATATGATATCCAAATGAAATGATATATGAAAAGAGTGATAAAACAGGATTTATTATATGATTCCGACACAAAATCTTAGATCTATCATAAAAAGAAAATCGAAATGATCAAACTGACTAAACCCTAAAGATACAACAACAATTTTATTCTCCCATAGATATATCCCACTCCTCCACCACAAGGGAAGACTTACAAAAAGAAAGAAGAGCCAAACCTATTATGCTTCATTTCTCCTATGGCTTACACCAAGAAAATGCAGAGAGAGAGAGAGAGAGAGATAGAGATAGGACTGAAGCCGACCAAAAATAAGTGGAGAAGCTTACAGGCTTTGATCAGACAGAATTCTTGGTGTCCTCATTGGTCTCATAGGTGGGTTCTTCACTGCCTTTGTACCTATACCATTTGGCCATTACCAAGAAGTATGCTAAATCTACAGCTAAAATCCCTGCAATCATGAAATAGAAGTAATCTAATCTTCCTTTGTTCAGATCTTCAGCCAACCAGTTGCCTGTCGGTGTGTGTTCCGTCGTTCTATGCACCGTCGATATCAAGAAGCTACTTAGGTAACTTGAGATTCCTGTACCAACGTAGAAGATGGAACCCGCAAAGCTTCTCATGTTTTCAGGGAACTGCTTGTAGTAGAACTCCATTTGGCCGATGGCCGTGAAGGCCTCAGCTATGCCCGCCAGGGTCAGCTGTGGGATCAGCCATAGCCCTGAGAATGAGGAGATTTCACCCTTTCGTGGAGCCATCCCCAGTGTTGGTTTTGTAAGTGCTATGGTTCTCCTCCGTTCTTCTATGAATCCCGAGACCACCATGCTCACGACGGCAAATGCCATACCGGTTCCCATCCTCTGTAAGATTGTTATACCGGTGTCCTTCCCTGTCAGCCTTCTGAGGAATGGCACGAGGAGACGGTCGTAAATTATGATGAAAACCGTCATTCCTGTCATCAAGAACACGACATAGGTCGCAGCTGGGATCTCGAAGCCCCCTGAACCTAAGCGCCTGTCGCTCTGAAGTGCCTGGAAGACAGGATATGTCATCTGTTGGGTTATGGCAAGGTAGTATATTGCGGCTGCAAACCAGATCGGGAGCACTCTGACAATGCACTTCACTTCTTCAACTTGCTGCATGGTACAGAGTTTCCATGGCTCAGCCGGTGCTCCGTCAGGGTTTAACCTGTCCTCGGGGGTCAAGATAGCCGCTTTGTCAAGAAATCTGCCAAAGTTTTGCAGGAGTCTCTCAGGAAAAGAACACAAACATGAATGTTTCAAAAATGTTCAAAGAAAGTTAAAGACTTGCAAACGCAAAACTTACGTGAACTGGCCTGTGTATCCAAGCCTGGAGTTTGCATATTTGGGTGGAATGTAATTGTAGAGATTAAGCCAAGGCTGCTTCACCGGCTTCAATCCTCGCTTCTTGATAGCAACCACTATAACTTGAGCTATACCAGCCAAGGGACTACCCGAGGCTTTCACTTTCACATACATCTTATCACCCGCGAAGAAAATCAGGCAGGCTAGAAACATGAGAACAGCCGGGATCGCTAAGCCTATAGTCCAGCTGACATTGGACTGTATATACACAATCAGTGTCAATGACACGATCTGAGCAAACGTGAAGGTGAAGAAGTACCAATTGAAGAAACTATCAATCCCTCTTTTCCCAGACTCGGATTTTGGGTTAAACTGATCAGCCCCAAATGCTAAGTTGCACGGTCTGATACCACCTGCGCCTACTACGAGAAATCCTAAACCCATTAGCAGAAATGCGATTTGCCCGGAATTTGGCCCATTACATTCGCTTCCGGCCTTTGTTCCACAAGGAGCTGGATGCAGTTGTGGGATTGCAGCGGTTAGTTGTATCGCGAGTGATCCCTTCAAAGAAGGAAAACACCAATCAAACATTAGACTGTTAGAGGGAAGAAAATATTAAGTCCAAACTTGTCAGAAGAAGTCGGCGTTTCCTCATTAGGAGAATCATTACCAGAAAGCAAGCAATGACAGCGACGGTAAGTGTCTTGTAGCGACCAAAGTATGTGTCACAGAGAAAAGCGGCAATGAAGGTTCCAAAGTTTATAGTTCCACTGAAGGCATTGATGATTGTGGCAGCTGTAATGCTCTTCAAGTTGAAGACAGAAGTAAGGTAGACCAGAAGGTTCGACAATGTCCCTATGATCCCCAGCTTCTCAAATGTTTCATTCCCTGAATCAACAACAGAACAACGTTTACTCTCTTGATCCTCATAATTCGTCATAAGAACCAATATGGGTTCCCACAAGATTCAATCTTTACATCTGATTGACTGAGAAACCGAACATACAGTTCTTGTTAAGCAAGAGAATTCTTGATTTCAGACACAGGGTTCAGTGCAAAGCAACAACTTGAGCGTAACTTTTTAGGACATTTAGTCGATGATTAAAACAACCTTTTAGGATTGCTTCAACAGATCGGTATTAGAGGTCAGAAAACAACCATCTTACTCAGAAGATCAATACGATCAAACTGATATTGAAAATTGTGGATTATTTACACAAATGATTTGATGAAATTGCAGAGAGATTGACAGGTGAAGATGTTTTGATCTGGGTTTCAATAATAGCTCGAAACTTGATCAATTCGGTTCCCATACATGACAGAAACTCCAGTTCGAGATCGCCCAAGTGTGTTGGGTTCTCAGAACAATGGAAACAGAAGAAGGAACAATTCAACAACTCTTAAACCAAAGAGTCGAACAAAGACTGATGATGTTTTTGTTCCTTTACGACCTTTCCACGATAGTTTTTTTTAGTTATATATATATATATATATATATAAAACAGTCACTAGAAAAAGAGGAAAAAAGGAAGAAAATTTGAAAATGGCAAAGAATAAAAAAATCATACCAATAATAAAGGGCATGACTCGCCACCCTCTGTAAACGACCTTCACCTCCACCTCCTCCGCCGCCGAAGACGCAGCGCCACCTTCTCCGGCGGAGGGTATGTGATTAGTGTCGACCTCGAGGGTTTTTCTCGCCATAATAAGAGAATCTCTCTCGGTGTTGTAGTCGTGATTGTTCTTTTCCCTCTTGTCTCTGTGGAGGATGACTCTGCCTTTCATCTGCAGCGGCTGTCTCTTATTTATATTGTGGGGAGAAGAAGAAGAAGGAGAGAGATGAAAATGTCGGAATCCCAACACTGAAATGTGAAATTGTGAATTTTGCCGTGAAAGGGACATTCATGAATTCTGTAAAAAATTTTAAATAAAATTAAGTTTATTCCCAAAATTATTATTATTATTATTATTATTATTATTATTATTATTATTTTGCTCAGCATGTGATTCCGCTGATTTAGGTTTTGGACCCATCTCTCTTAATAACGGCACAGTCTTAATGTATCTCTGGTCCAATTTAAGTCAATTGTCCTATATTTTTCACCATTTTAAATCAGTATATTAAAAATCTAATATATTCTCATTCAATATATGAAAAATTCAAATATTATATTTATTTAGTGAAAATTATTGTCTTAAATTATAGTTAATAAAATTAGAACTGGATTTTTTATAGAATGGCATAGAATATATAAAATTAAACTTTTAAAACTCTAAAATAATAGTTCGTTTTCATATTTTCTTCTAACTTAATATATTTGTAACATTCATTTATATATATATATATTGTTACAGTTAATTTATGATTATTGGCATTTTAATGTATATTTTAACCTTGATATATTAATTTCTTCATAATAATTTTTTTATATAGAGACTGAATTTTTAATTTTAATTATTTCCATTTAAGAAACTCAGCTCATTCAGAATTATGTCAGGCTTATATACATATATATATATATATATCGCTGACAAAAGGTAATATTTGTTGGTATTGTCCCTAAGTTTATTAAGTTAAGCCACTTATGTCCCTCAAAAGACTAAGAAAGCGTAAAATCATATTTATCTACGAAATAACATGATGATGATTTATTACTTAAACCACAAATTCATCTAAAAACCTACAAACCTACAAAACATTATTAGCAAAAATATTATATAACTAAACATTTAAATATCCAGAATAAAATATAAATATAAATACTCGGTTTAATTATAAGTAATTTAATTCTAAAAATAAAATTATAAATAATAAATTTTTAATTTTATATATAAAATAATTTAATAATCGGATGAAAAAGTATAATTTTGATTGGTATTATAATAAAGAAAGAAGGACGTTTATTTTTCCTTCTCACGGGTCACCCGTAAACGTGTGAAAAATAAACGACGGGTCCACGTTGGTTCACATTGGTTAGTGATGTTAGGTGTATCCTTTGGACTTATTCTGTATATTTACATACAAACAAAATTACATGTCTGTATTATACACGGCCTATTTATAATATTTATATATATAAACACAAACAAACATATATACACGGAATCCATTCGGAAGACCTTTAATACCCGTAATTAGAGTTTGATTTACAGAAAAATAAAATTGGCACAAATTGGAAAACATTATGTTATTCTTTCACTGTAGATTTTATATGCTATGGATTCTCTCGTCAATTTAGTCCAAGATATAGTACTTTACTTTATATTATAATTATAATAACTCATCCTGTGGCATAAAAAAACTTATCTTTTTTATAAGTACAAAAGGAAAAAACTAATCTTGTATAGTAATATAACTTTATTTTGTTCTTTACTGCAGTGTCAAGTATTCCTATATCATGAAACCTAAAGAATGTGTAAATTCAATTTAATTGATTTTTATCCATTTATTTGTTTCAAGATTTTAATATTTTATGAAACATTTAATTTTCAGTCATTCCTTGGTAAATATTTTTTTTTATCATGGATCATTTTCAAAATAAATTTATTTTGCATTCAGTGGCCTTCTTGTGTCAAACCCTTAATAAAATAACCTTTTCTATTTATTATGCTTCAGAATGATTTGACATGCGAAATAAATGCAAATAAAAAATAGATATAATAATTTGATATTCAAGATTAATAGATAACGAAATATAATTTTCAATAAAATTTAGAGAAAATTAAGTTATATTTATTAATAAATATATTTATATATTTATATACATTGAATCTAATTAATTATTTAATATAATTTTAATATATTTTCATTAATATTTACATTTAATACAAATGTAATTTTTTCCGGTTGGTTTGTATATCCAATTTGAAAAACACATTAAATTTAATTTTTTTTAGTGATTTCGTTAGAATATCAATAAACTGGACACGATTAGAGAGAAGTGTGACAAACGTTTCGACGAGAATTCATTACGAATGAAGTGATTATCGATCTCAATATGCTTTGTACACTTAGGGAAATTGGATTCACAACGATGTGGATAATCGATTGATTATCACTATACAACTGAACGAGACGAGAGTGTGAGACACCACGACTATCAAGCATTGATTTTCACCATTTGATTTCACAGACGGTCATTGCCATTGCATGGTACTCAACTTCAACGGATGAACTAAATATTGTTCCCGCATTCTTGGTCTTCCACGAAATAGATAAACCACCTAAAGTAAAACCTTTTTTTCAGCAGAGATCTATATCTTTTTCTCAAAGACTGAATGCCGTGTGCGAGCACAATCCGCCCAATCTAAATCACACAAAGCCACGAGAGATAAATCGACATTGCGCTTGAGAAGAACACCTTGACCCAGATTACTCTTCAAATAATGAACCACCCATAAAACAACATCCCAATGGAGAATCGTGGGATTTTGGAGAAATTGTGATAATGTGTAGATATTGTAAGATAAGTCTGGATGAGTGACACAAAGATAAACAAGTCGACTAACAAGACGTCGAAAACGTTCAAAATCAGAGAGAAATGGTGATGTGGAGAGTCCCCGATGATGATTCTGTTCTATTGGACATAAAGATGATTTGTTTGGATCCCAACAATCTTTCTTCGCAAAAAGATGTCAAGTTACATATTATCTCTCACAAAGATATATGTCAGATACGCTGCAAGGAACCTCAATACCAAGAAAATACTTCCAAGTACCTAAATCTTCCATGTGAAAATATGAGTTTAGATAAGTCTTGAAACGCTGAATGTGAGGTGGTGAGTTACCAGAGACAATCAAATTTTCTATATAAACCAATATGCTAAGGCAAACATCACCTTATAAAATGTAAACAATGACTATCTATCAATGATTGGAAAAAGAACCATAACAATGTAAAGCTTCATACAACTTAGCGAACCAACACCTCGTAGCCTGTTTGAGACCATACAAATATTTATGAAGGCGACAAACTCGAGGATCTTTTTTATCTCGAAAACCAGACAGAAGCTTCGTGTAAACTTCATCATATAAATCACCATGTAGAAAAGTATTGTGTACATCCATATGATGAACCTCCCAATTAAGAGCAACATTCACAACTAAGTATATTTACGTTGTTGTTATTTTGTCACATGTGCAAATGTCTCGCCATAATCAATGCCTTCAACCTGATTATTATTAAGAACCAGAAGACGAGCTTTGTACCGTTCCATCGTACCATAAGAATGATACTTGATATTATAGATCCATTTACATTCGACTACCTTCTTTCTTGGTGGTAAATGTTGGAAGAACCACATCTGATTCTTTTTCGAGACATCGATTTCATCTTGCATGGTTCGAATAAATGATCATCATAAAATGCCTCCGTGTGATTACGAGGTTCAACCTTTGTAGAAATAGCCACTGTAAAGGTCACTACAAAAAATATGGCATTATCAACGGACGAATCAACGGGTCCGTCCGTTGATATGAATTTCCAACGGATTGCCGAGAATGTTCAACGATCCGTTGCATGAGCCCTTGAAACGTCGTTGGAAACCCTAAAAAACTGGCCAGCGGATGTCCATTGCCATGTGCAACGGATTTCTATTGACAATGACAACTGATGCCCGTTGAAATTGTAAAGTTCAAAGTTTCCATTAGAATATTTCAATGTGAAATTTCAATGGGCATCCGTTGAGGGTTCCAACGGATGTTCGTTGAAAAAATCACTATTTATTGATCGAAATCAAGGCTTCTACCATCAAGCCATCAACGCCAAATATATTTTCAAAAAAAATATCGTCTTCTTCAAATAGAGATATTTATAGATCGAGAAAGTGGATGTATAGAAAAAAAGATCCCATAACCGAGGAAATTACTTAGAAATTCTTACATAGATTGGATCAGTTTATGAGTTTTGCGTCGATGCAACCTTTGTGTCAAGAGTGGGGGACAATGTTATGTCCCTGCAAAAGATGCAAAAACATGAAATATCGAAGTAAAAAACTTGTTTGCAAACATCTTTAAGAGGTGGATTTCATAGAGAATTATGAAATTTGGTTATTTCACGACAAAAATTATGGCGTTAGAGATATTGTGCAAGAAGCACAATAAATAGAAAACAATGAAGAAGTTATTTATGAAGCATCGACGACCAATCCATATGTGGAAATGGTGTCAGATGCTTTTGCTAGAGTTGTTGGACAACAACATTAAGAGATGCCGAACAATGAGGCACACCAATTTGGACTCGATGAAACAAACTATATATGAAGGTTGTCATAAAGGTCAGTCTCGTTTATCTTTGACTTCAAGATTGATGAGTATAAAGACAAACTATAATGTTTCTGAAATTTACATGGATTCATTTTGTAAAACCATGCGTGAATATTTACCGAAAAATAATCAAGCTCTCGAAACATATTACGAAACAAAGAATGTTTTAAAAGGTTTAGGAATGCCAAATGAGAAAATTGATGTTTGTAAAAAAAGTTGCATGTTGTTTTGGAAAATGATAAAGACTTATTGGAATGTAAATTTTACGGTGCAAGCAGATTTTGTCCAAAGAAACCATCTTCACGTAAATATGTACCGTACAAAAAAAAATGTTCTATATGCCTGTAGCAAATAGGTTGAGAAGGTTATTCGAATAGAAAAAAAACCGCTGCAACAATGAGATGACACACAGAACACTCAACGAGCGAAGGGATAATGCATCATCCATCGGATGGTAAGGCTTGCAAAGATTTCAATGAAATATTTCTTGAGTCGCATATGAAATGAGAAATATTTATCTTTGCCTATGCACTGATGGTTTTAGTCCCTATAGAGAATCTGGAAGTCAATATTCTATGTGGTCGGTGATTTTGACTTTGTATAATTTGCCTCCCGATATGTGTTTGAAAAGAGAAATAATGTTTCTGACGTTGCTGATTCCAGGACTAGAACATCCGAAGAAAAGTTTTGATGTCTTTTTGCAGCCCTTAATTCATAAATTAAGATATTTCTAGAATGATAAAATTCTTGCTTATGACGTGAGTACGAAGCAAAATTTCACATTGGAAGCGATCTTATTGTGGACAATGAATGACTTTTTTGTCTGTAGAATGTTATCTGGATGGAGCACGCATGAGAGATTGGAATGTCTATATTCTATGGAGGATACAGATTCATTTCGACTAGTATATGGGAAGGAACCACGTTGGTTTGATTGTTATAGAAGATTTCTTCCCGGTGGACATGTTTTCAGAAAAGATAAAAACCTTTTTCGAAAGAACGTGGTACAAAAAGAAGAGGCACAATGCATGCAAACTAGAATGCAAATCCTTTACGAACAATTAAACACAATGGGAGATTTACAGGAATCAATAGAATGTGGTGGAGATCGTGGGCATCGAAAACCAAAAGGTTAAGATGAATGACATAACTGGTATAAACGTAGTATCTTTTGGGAACTACCATATTGAAAATTACCGATATTACGTCATAATTTGGATGTTATGCATATCGAAAATAATTTTTTGATAACATCATTAACACTGTTTTGAATGTGAACGGGAAAACTAAAGATAATATACAATCAAGAAAAGATTTGAAGACAATATGTCGAAGATCTGAGTTGGAGTTACGAGATGGAAGGGCATCTATCCCAGTATTCAGATTGTTTGGGCCAACAAAAACCGTATTTTTAAGGTGATTAAAAGAAGACGTTAAATTTCCAGATGGATATGCATCGAACATTGTTTGATGTGTGGTGGTTCGAGGCTGATCGAGTTAAAAAGTCATGATTGTCACGTTTTCATGCAGCGAGTCATTCTAATTGCATTTGCTGAGCTCTTACCACGAAACATTCACGATGTGTTATGCGGAACTAACATATATTTCATATATATATGTTCAAGAAATTTAAAAATGGACGACTTAGAATTAATTAAAAAATATCTCTCATTGTAAAAAAAATTCCGCCTTCCTTCTTCGATGTCATGAATCATTTGCCAATATATTTACCAGATGAGACAATACTTGCTGGGCTAGTTCAATTCAGATGGATGTATCCTTTTGAAAGGTTCTTTCATCTAAAAAAAACAAGGCAGTGATTGAAGGATCGATTGTTAAACAATACTTGTTGAAAGATCACATATTTCAGCATATTTTATTTCGAGTCTCATATTCCGACGAAACAAAGACGCTCAACGGAATATCACACAAATTATCTATATCAATATAATTTGTAATTTGGCATATTCTTGAGATGTTTACACCGATTGGACGTACATGAGGTGAATCCAGAGAACATTGGCTAACACCAGAGGAGTAAAATCACGTCCACACATATATATCACTAAATTGTCAAGAGCTATTACCTTTCGAAAGGTACAAAACAATGGAAATCGATCTTTTAAACACACACACATATATATATATATATTTAAAAATATATGTGTTATTGTGCTTTCATTACACGATATTTGATGAAGAAGTAATGGGTACATATCTTCATCTAAATGCAAATGAACTCACGAAAATGAAAGTTTAACATTATGGCTTGTGGTTGAGAGAATATGTAAGTAAACGTATATTCGTACGTTATATTTATATATATATATAAATAAAATGTTATATTATAAAGTATTCATTTGTTTTTTTATGTTATATATGTCAAATATTCTGATGAGAGACATCCTACCTGATTAAAAGATTTGGCTAATGTTCCTGTACAAAATGTTATGTGTTGGCTAATTTTGTTTACTCGTAGATACATATTCCACACGTACGAACACGGAAAACATAGAAGCACATAAAATTACAGTGTTTGCATTAATAGTGAAATAGAGGGTGATAATTTCTACAGCATTTTGCACCATATCCTACAGGTGGAATATCCCGGTCTCGTTGGATTGAAGGTAATACTTTTTAAATATCAGTGGTTTGACCCAAACGTAGGACGTGATAAAACAAAAAATCGATAGGGAGGAATTGATATCAATCCGTCACGAAAATATAGTAAGTATGATCTATTCATCACAATAGATCAAGTAGATCAAGTATGTTATGTGGAATATCCAACAACATTGAAATTTTGAAGATACGAGTGGTGGGTCGTAGTAAAGATCAAGTCACGAGGAGTTATAAACACATATGAAAAAGAAGATTCGTTACAAACCAATCACCCGGAGCCGATACGATTAATTGATACAGGCAATTGAGAGGTTATTCTATCAAGAACTGACATATATGGAGAATACATATGCGATTATGAAGATGTTGAACCGGGAGATGCTGAAGATGAAAAAGACGATGATTTCAATGAACAATCGAAAGAAGGCTCGCCAATCGAAAAATCTACCGAAGAAGAAATGTGAATTATGTAATTGTAATATATAAATTTATCTAAATTGTTAAAATTATTTTTTTAATTTAATATATTCAAGTTTCAACGAGCATCCGTTGGTAATGGCAACGGAAATCCGTTGAAACTTTAAATTCTGCTCGGTACTTAGAAAATTTTCAAGGTTTTCAATTTGTCAAAGGGTATCCATTGGGAACACGCAACGAATTCTCATTACAATTGGTCAGGTGGCCAACGGATGACCGTTGGTAGACGCCAACAGACACCCGTTGGTCGGGTGCAGCGAATATCCGTTGAAAAGTGTCATCATAGCTATCCTACGCCTACAAAATCGATTTTGGTTCTCAACAGGCATCCGTTGGAAATTGCAACGAATTCCCATTGAAAGGAGAGGCGTACCTTCGTTTCATCGTTCGTTACCTCGTGAACACGCATTGCCAACGGGCATCCGTTGGAAATTGCAACAGATGCCCGTTGAGAACCCAACAGTCGCGTTAATTGATTGTGTCCATTGAGGTGACATAATTTCCAACGAGAATCCGTTGAAGTTTCTATATATCATCCATGAACAGTTTATTTTTCAACAGAGTCTCAAACAAAAAAATCTCTCAAACACTTAAATACAAAATACAGTGAGAGCTTGACGATTCATCGGATACAGTGGTATGTCGGCGGGTTCCGTAGGAGCCCTACCACCGCCTCCATTGTCACCATATCGGTCTCCTTCACCTATACCGGCCCCGCCAATATTTAATGAAACCAAAGTTGAAAAGATTGAGAAATAGAACATAGACGCATTGATCGATAATTTCGACGAGCATCCTTCCGTCTCGATTATTAACCCTGAATGTCCTGACGGTTGTTATGGTAATATTTTAATTACATAATTCATATTGTATTTAATTATAAATATTATCCAATCATTTCATTTTCACGTGCAGGTTTGACATGGATGATGTTCTGAAACATACAAATAACAACATCATCCAAGGATCGCTATAAGATCGACTCTATTATTCCTGGAAGGTGACATCGTTGAAAATCTGCATCATTGATAAAGTTTAACGGGTGTATAACGGATATATTCGTTGGACAACAGCAACAGGTGCCCGTTGTAACGAATATCCGTTGTGCATCCATTAAAAAGTAAAAATGACGGGATTTAAAAGTTTTCAACAGATACCCATTGATAAAAATGGCGGGAACTGTCAACGGAATTCCGTTGCCAAAAAAATACGAGAATTTTTACACCAATTCGAATCAATCCTTTCTCCACAGCAAATCTATGTCATCCATTAGGTAAACCAACACAACAAGCAGACATGGAAACAACGTTAAAGAGAACATCCACATAATATGTTATATGATGCACCTGAGTCCAAAAGCCACGAAAAAAGCCACGAAATTGACAAGGTCTTACCCGTTATTTGTTCATTTACACTGAGCTTGTTGGAGAGGAAATCTAAAAGTTATTTTAGCTTGTCACTATCATAAGAAGATGTTGAACCATGTTGAATAAGGCCAATATTAGCACAAACTACTGGAACATCAAGACCACAATTGCAAATTTCACGACCTTTGTTTGTACCATTAGAAGCAATTCGATCACAACGTTTCTGAAACCACTCAGAAACCCAATCAACTGGAAGCACTTGTCTGACGTATGTCCACGACGACCACAATGCAAGCACACAAAAGTTGGCTCACGAACTTCACTTAGTATTCATTCTAACTGCAAGCGCCATCACACACTGAATAATTAGATAAATTACTAATTATTAGAAAACAAGCAAAGAAACAATCTCCACCAAGCTTTTTCTTATTCCCTTGAAGAAAACCTTGACACGAACGAAAGCGAAAGACCAAGGCAAGATAGATGTCGACGTCACGAATCGAAACGGATAACGACCCAAAATAGATTTTGGAAACAGAGAGAGACTCTGGAAATAGAGAGAGACTCTGGAAACACAACCACCAAATCGAACATTGATAACACCAAAAATCCAAAGGCACTAGAAATTTCGAAACACCAATAAAGCCGAATAAAGTCTACGTCAGAATATGACAACGATGCCACATAAAAATTACGACACACTATAATTTTTCAAAAGATCACACTAAATCTGATAACATAGAGGATAATAGTCCTATACAAAAACAAACTTTCAATTTCTTAACATTAGAAAAACAAAAAAACGATTTATATATAACTAGATAACCGTATTCTCTGTTAATTTTGTAGAAGAAGGAAAAAAATTGAAAAAAACACTGAATATTATTGATAAAGGAATGTTACGTAAATTCAATATAAAAAAGATATATAGTCAAACTATTAATATATTCATATATTATAATAGGAAAATGATTAAATTAATATAATTATATTTAAAATGCAAGTTCTAAAAGAAATATTTCAAATATGAATAACATATCCGAAAATGTTTTTTCTTTTGTGTGTGTGTCCAAGATACATAATTAAAAAAGGATGAGTTATTTGGACCACGAGCGCAATAAAATCCGTCGAAAACATTAATTTTATATTAAAAGACAATACATATTTTGTTTGGTTTTCTTGAGTACCATAGAAAACAGAAATCGACAGGGATTGATATGCTGTTCTTTTAAAAAATGTTGCATGCATTTGCATATACATGAACGACAATGGCAGATATAAAAAATTTATTCTAGAGATTGTTACGAACGATCAAGATCAAGATATAAGAAAACTATTTTTGTGTATTAACGTCAAATCAACCGAATATATATACATAAAAACATTGAGCATAACCTAAACTACCACATTTTTATAATAAAAATGTTCACTTATATACAATGTTTCATCCACTCCTGTACGTATAAAAATTTTAAAATATGGAAATCTAAAAATACACAATATCTTTTAATTTTATCTAGTTATAGGCAGTGATTAATTTCATCCAATTTATTACATCTTAAAGATATACAAATTTAACTAAAATGATACAATCATTTTTCTTTTATAATTATCGAAATCTACAACCAACAAATTTTGGATATGAACCGGATAAACTATAAAAAATGTATAATATTTTATGAATTATACAAATAAAATCAATTTAAAATAAATTATAAAAATATTCAACATATAAAACAAATCTAGATTAGATGCTTTAATTCATGACAGTTAAGATCAAGATCATTCATATTTATTAATTATATTATTCCATGAACTAAATTTATGTACAATTATATAATCTAGAATTCTAATATATATATATATATATAACACGAATTTATACAAGATAAATACATTTCCCGTGTATATATAGAGCATGTGTTGAACATTTGTCAAGATGACAACAGAGTGCGTTGAAAAGTTGTCACGCGGCTTATAACAAATAAATAATATCACCCACCGGAGAAAATAATTGTCGCATTGTTCTCTCTTCCTTTTCAACCTAAATTATTTATAGCCCCATATCTTCTCCAATATTTAATTAATTAATAATTTTAGTTTCTTTCAAAGCTACCAATAATTTGAAGAATGATTTAGCATTCCCACGTAATTGGGTTTCATACATCATATATACACACTTTCAACCCCTTGTTACTATTTTGATATTTTTATATAAATTTATAAACTTTGCACATCCCATATGTCTTAATTTGATTTTGGTTAATATTAATATAATTTATTAGAGAATATCATGGAGGAGGATATCATGTGTGATATCATGGAAGATATTATGTGAATATATGAAAATTAATGATTTCCATTTTTTCTACAATCTTATATGCAAATTAATGAACAATAAAATAAATGTGAAAATGCAAAAGAAAATACATAAAAATTAAATAAAACACGGTTGACAGTTATGTAGGTGTTACCAAGTGGCTCTATTCTTACTTATCTATTCTAAAACTCCGTTGACAAAAAAATTTCCAAAACAAGGTGCCGCTAGTGAATTATTATTTTTATAACAATATTTTTTTATAAATTTAAAAAGAATTTTAAGAACTATAATCTACCATATCTTTATAGTTCATTGTCCCAGTAATATAAATGTCTAAGATGAATTTTTAATTTTGATGTGAAAAATATATTTTATAGAATTCATTCACCAATTATGTTAACCTTTTTAAAATTTTATAACAATATACAATATAACTAGAAAGATTATTTTTGCAATTTCATCAATATAATATCTTTAAACAAAAAATATAACTTTATTATATGAATGAATTAGAGACTTAATTGGTTTTTTCCTTGTCATCTCTTGCAGTGAACCAACAAAAAAATCGAGATTTAAATAATGTTTCCAAATATATGGTTTTTTATTTATAAAAAAATTATAACTTTTCGCATTTAATACAAATATGAGAGATATTGTTCGACCATATTAGATTTTGATTTATGTCGTTACACATGGGGAAACCAATAATTTACCACTTCCAACGACTAACAAAAAACAAAATAATCTCTATTTAAAGCCAAAGATTGTTGCATTTGTTCTTTTAACTATTTTAAATTGGAAGATAACCAAGGAATACCCACATTTCATTCCAAATTTGTTTCTATTTATTCTAGTGAATCAGATGTTTAGGTAAAATCGAAATTGAATAACTTTTATTATAAGAAAGAAATTCTGTAACATTTAATCTAATATATATTTTTCACTTAGAGTCAGTTTTTGGTAATATAATTAATATACAACTAATAGTTAATAAATGTATATATTATATCGAATTATTTTTGCGGTGGAGTGTGTTTCGTTGGACTGCTCCGTTGGTGTCTTTTCCAATAGACAAAGTTGTTTAGGGTAATTATTTTAATTATTTTCAAAAAGAAAGTAAAATAACTTATAAAAAAATGATAGAGAAGTCAACTTTCTCAAGCACACAAAATGTACACTACACTATCTTCGTGATGGACCAAACTATCATAATGGAAATCTTGTTCCTTTTTTTTATATCATCCAAATTGGATTTACAAGTGTTATATATATACTAATTTATTTATAACAAACTATTCTAATTTTATGCAAATATCCTTATTTTACTAACTATCCTTTATATGCTCCTTCAAGATGGATCATCAGAGATGAATCCAATCTTGTTACAAAGAGAATGAAATACAGCTCGAGGTAATGGTTTAGTAAGAAGGTCGGCGAGTTGATCTGCTGAAGAGATGTGAGAAACCCGTAAGAGACCAGTTTGCACTTGTGCACGTACAAAATGATAGGCCAAGGCGATATGCTTCATGCGTGAGTGAAATACCGGATTTGCACATAGGTAAGTCGCTCCAATGTTATCGCAATACACTGTAGGGACATTCGGCAGCTCTACTCGTAGTTCGGTGAGAAGATTAACTATCCAATGTAATTCAGTTGAAGTTGCAGCAACAGAACGATATTCTGCTTCTGTCGACGAACATGCAGGAAGTCCTTTTTGTTTCTTAGACGACCACGAGATAGGGTGTTTGCCGAGATACACAATGTATGCACCCGTTGAAGTAAAATCATTCCTATCACCTCCCCAATCCGCATCACTGAATGCATGCAAGGAAAGGGAGTTTGCAACAGAGAAGAAGAGACCTTGGTGACGTGTTCCTGCAAGGTAACGCAAGACTCGCTTGACTGCTTGCCAGTGATCAGAAATGGGAGCATGCATAAACTGAGAGAGACGATTTACGGCAAAACTGAGATCGGGCCTAGTTATAGACAAATATTGCAGACTTCCAACAATCATCCTGTACTCGGTGGGATCAGGTAGTGGATCACCTGAGTCAAGTGTGAGTCGAGCTGTGGAGGCCATTGGTGTCGAAACAGATTTGGACCCAAGCATGTCAACTCGTTGAAGAATGTCAGTAACATATTTGCGTTGAGAAAGAATAAGACCATCAGTTGTGCGAGTGACTTCCATACCAAGAAAGTAGTGTAAATCACCCAAATCTTTAAGAGAGAACCTGGCGGCAAGAGATTGAATGAAGGTATTAACCAAAATCGAGTTATTATCGGTAATAATGAGATCGTCGACATAGATAAGCACAAATATGCTGTCAGTGCCATCATGTTGAATGAAGAGGGATTCATCGGCAAGGGAGTTCACAAAGTTTAGAGATTCCAAATACTGTCGTAGCTGAAAATACCATGCGCGTGGAGCTTGTTTGAGTCCATAAATGGCTTTCTTTAATTTGCAAACATGAGTAGGCTGGTCACGATCAACAAAGCCCGGGGGTTGCGACATGTACACTTCCTCAGAAAGATTACCTTGAAGAAATGCATTGTTGACATCCAATTGTCGTAGAGACCAACCATGAGAAACAGCAATACTCAACACGAGTCTGATTGTTGTGGCTTTACCGACTGGACTGAACGTTTCATGGAAGTCAACTCCAAGGCGTTGATGAAAGCCCTTAGCAACCAAGCGTGCCATAAAACGATTTACAGATCCATCAGGATTTCTCTTTATCCGAAAAATCCACTTGCAGCCAACAATATTTTGAGCTTCACCCGAAGGTACAAGATCCCAAGTCTGATTTTGAACTAGCGCATCAAATTCATCACTCATAGCTCGCCGCCACAGGGGATTCTTGAGAGCTGTGGTATGAGTGGTAGGTTCAATATCCTGTAAAGAACTGGAAACATTATAGGACAGCTTCTTGTTAGGCTTGACAATATTTTTCTTTCCACGTGTGATCATTGGATGAATATTCTGAACAGGTTGTGGCTGAGGAGCATCATCAGAGTGCTGTGAGGAGATCATGTCCAAAGATATGACTGGCTGAGTTTGGGAGGAGTCTGATGGTGAGGGATCGTTGCTCGGGGGCACAGCAGGTGACGGAGTGATGAGGACCTCATTCATAGATGGCAAAATAGAGACAACCGATTGACATGAGATAGAAGAAGAAATGCTTGGCTCACATGATTGTGAAGATGAGGAAGATATACTCGGGAAGTGATGGTGAAGATTGGAGTAAGGCAAAACAGATTTATAAAACTGAACATGACGAGAAACAAATATGCGAGATGTGACGGGATCAAAACATAGATAGGCACTTTGTGTGGGTGAATAGCCAAGGAAGATACATGGAGTAGAGCGGGGTTGAAGTTTGTGAGCAGAGTATGGTCGAAGCCACGGATAACAGAGACACCCAAAGACATGGAGCTTACTATAGTTTGGTGGGGACCCGAGAAGATATTCATAAGGTTATGAGTTTGAGAGGATGGGAGTTGGAAATCGATTAATGAGATAGACGGCTGCGGTGAAGGCATAAGACCAGAAATGAAGGGGTAAAGACGCATGCATGAGAAGATAAAGGCCAGTTTCGACAATATGTCGATGACGTTGTTCAGAGATGCCGTTATGTTCAGGAGTGTGTGGAGGTGTGGTGAAATGTGATATCCCATGAGACGCAAGGAAAGACGCAGGTGCAATGTATTCACCTCCATTGTCACTATAGAGAGTTGTGATTTTGGTTTGGAAACGAGTTTCAACAAGTTCTTTGAAGTAGGTGAAGGTAGAGTGAACATGGGATTTTTGTTTGAGGGGAAAAATCCAAGAATATCTTGTAAAATGATCAACAAATATAACATAATATTTGAAACCGTCTGTTGAGATCACAGGTGAAGTCCAAACATCAGAAAAGATTATCTCAAGGGGTCGAGTTGAAGTAAGAGAAGACATGGAGAAAGGAAGTTTGTGACTTTTATTGCTCGAACACGAATTGCAAAGCAAATGAGAAGAAGAAAACGATAACGGCAATGAAAACTTAGAGATTATTTGACGTAAAACTGGTAGAGCAGGGTGTCCTAGACGTGAATGCCACTCGGACAAAGTGGTCTTAGAAACAGAAAGGCTTAACGTAGGAGAAGACCCGAACGAAGGAATGGGCCACTCATAAACTCCGTCTTTAGCGTGTCCTTTTAGAATTATTGCCCCCGTGCGCCGATCCTTCACCTGAAACTCATCAACAAAAAATTCAACCGATACATCATTAGTTTTGCACAACTGATAAATGGAGATAAGATTTTTCTGCATCTCAGGAACACATAACACGTTTTGGAAAGAGAGGATTCGAGAGGGTAGAGAGACTGAGAAAGAACCCGTATGTGTTATAGGAAGACCCGAGCCATCCCCAACAACAACTGTGTCACCGCCAGTGTAGGGATTGTGAAGGCTAAGATTGTGAAGATCGGAGCTGATATGATGTGTTGCCCCGCTGTCGAGAAGCAATGAGTTTGTATCGTAGGGAGATACAAAAGTGTTGTGAGCACGAGGCTGCCATGGACGAGGTATAGAATTCCGTGGATGTGTTGGTGGTTGATGACTAGAATTTACAGTAGAGATGAGCTGAAATTGCGGGCAGCGTTTGGCGCTATGACCAAATGTTCCACAGGCTTGACACTTGCCTTGATAGCCACGCGACTGATTCGATGGATGAGTAGGGTTGCGATTCCAGTTGTTGCTGCGACCTCGAGAGGTGGAAGGACGAGTGCTTGCATTGAGAGCAGTAACCGGCAACTGTGAGATCAAAGGTGCCGAGGCAGTAAGTTTTGCATTCAACAAGAACAAGCGCTCATGGAGTTCATCAATAGGAATCAGAGAATCTCTGGCATTAACAGCATCAACAACTGGTTTGAATTCTTCAGGAAGACCATCCAGAATGAATTCAAGCATGTCCTCAGGGTCAAGAGGTTTTCCGAGAAGAGAGAGTTCATCACCTTTAGATTTGATGAGCCGAATGTACTCGTCAACCGTTTGTGTGCCTTTTGTGGAACGTTTGAGTTGTTCTTTTATCTGACGAATATGACCTCGGGATGCTTTGCCATATGTGTTGGCAAGAATCTTCCATGCATCACGAACAGAGGAGACACAAGCAATCATAGGTTGCAATGAGGTCGAGAGAGCTCCAATGAGAGCAGAGAACAAGAGCTTATCTTGCTGTTTGAAAGGTGCAAATGCAGGGTTGGGATTCGGGATCCCGTCGACGAAGATTGTAGGTGTAGGAACCGGTGAATCATCTTTAATGAAGCACTCGAGACCATGACCTTCGAGTAGAGCGGAGACTTGAACACTCCAGGTGAGATAGTTAGATGGAGTGAGCTTGGTGACGTTAGCCATGTTGACATTGAGTAGCACACGCTGTGGTTCATGAGGGTTAAACACAAGACTGTGTTCAGCAGCGGAAGATTGAGTAGCGTGTGAGGATTGCGACATGACGACGAATGAAGCAGAAAACGCCTTCGAGGATTTTTTTTGTTTAGATCGAAGAGTCCTCAATTACCGTTCCACGGTGCCATGGTTCTTCTCACAGCGCTTCTTGCGGTTTCAGGTTCTAAGTTCGACGACGACAAAGAAATCAAACGGCGTTCAAGATAAATGTCAAGAGTCTCAAGATTACCCAGGAATTATGGATTTCCGGCGGTTCTATGGAATTAAGATGACGGAACAAAAATCTCGGCGAAGAGACTGTTCACAATCTGCGATACTCGTGACCCTTTTCTGCGGAATAGAAATCAGTTTTGCCAGAAAATGGAGCGATGCCGACAACTGGGTAGCTAACAAACCATCGGAACCCCGGAGATTCGGCTCTAGCAACGGCGGCAACAGGTTCGACAGGAGAGGAAGTTTCGATTCTTTGTCGAGGAACAGAGATGCCCCCCACACACTACAAGAAAATTCGGATTTCGGGATTGAATTTGCGGACTGACATATCCGTCCCTAAATTTAGGGACGGATTAGGGGCTAATTAAAGACGGATTAAGAAAACAGTCCCAAATCCGTCCCTAAATTTGAGGACCGTCGGTCAGTCCCTAAGTCGTCCGGAATTCGGGACGGAATAGGGACTCAAATAACTTCGGTCGGAAAATTGCGGACTGCTGAGTCATCCGTCCGCAAATTTGCGGACTGCTGAGTCAGCAGTCCGCAATTTTCCGACTGAAGTTATTTGAGTCCCGATTCCGTCCCTAATTACAGACGACTTAGGGACGGTTTGCCGGGAAATATTCATTCCAGTCCGCAATTCGTCCCGAATCGGTCTTAAAATTTTCTATTTAATCTCTTCTCTTCTACCCGTTTCTCACACACGAATCTCATATATTTCTCTTTATATCTTGTTATCGTTTCTAATTGTAATGGCATCGTCGTCGAGATCGAATATTTTCGTTTCGAGACAGTGGATGTATAGAAGAATTGATCCGGAAACTCAAAGTGTATCGAAGGAGTTTCTAGAAGGCCTTACACAGTTTATGACGGTGGCGACAAATCAACAAGTTTATAGAGAAAACGGTAAGTTGGTTTGTCCCTGTATAAAATGCAAAAATGAAAAATTCGTTAATGAGAAAACCGTTTGGAATCATCTCTATTTAAGAGGGTTTACTCCAAATTATTTTATTTGATTATCTCATGGAGAGAATTTTGTACCACGACCGAGGGATGTTGTGGAAAATTTTAGTAGGGGTATCGTAAATCATGAAGTGTCTCAGACTTTTCAAGATGTAGAAAACCCTTATGTAGAAATGGTGCAAAATGCGTTCGTGGAAAGAAACGAATATGAAAATATTGAAGAAGATCCGAATGAAGAAGCAAAAACATTTTTTGAAATGTTAGAAAATGCTAGGCATCCACTGTACGATGGTTGTAGAAGTGGTTTATCACGGTTGTCTTTATCTGCACGGTTAATGAATTTGAAGACAGAAAATAATCTTTCTCAGAACTGCATGGATTCTATATCGCAATTAGTTAGAGATTATTTGCCTGAAGATAATAATGCAGTCGAGTCATATTATGAAACAAAGAAGATGATGAGATCATTGGGTTTATTGCCGTACCAAAAGATTGATGTTTGCCAAGACAACTCTATGATTTTCTGGAAAGAAACTTCGGACTTGATCAATTGTCGATTTTGTGGAAAAGATCGATTTTATTTGACAAGAAATGGAAAATCGGTTCCGTTTCGTCGTATGTGGTATTTGCCAATTACAGACAGGATAAAAAGATTGTATCAATCGGAGAAGACTGCAAGCGACATGAGATGGCATGCCGAGCATTCAAGTCCTGACGGAGAAATGTGTCATCCCTCAGATGGTGAGGCGTGGAAACATTTTAACAAGGTATATCCTGATTTTGCAGCTGAGAGTCGAAATGTTTATTTAGGCCTATGCACTGATGGTTTTAATCCATTCGGGATGTCTGGGAGAAATTATTCGTTGTGGCTAGTTTTTATGACACCGTATAATTTACCACCAGATATGTGCATGAAACTTGAATTTTTATTCTTAACAATATTAATTCCCGGGCCTAATCATCCGAAAAGAAGTTTGGATATATTTCTTCAACCACTAATTGAAGAATTGAATGAATTATGGAAAGGAGTTCCAGCGTATGATGTTTCGAGACGACAAAATTTTATATTACGAGGTGCTCTAATGTGGACAATAAGTGATTTTCCAGCCTATGGTATGCTATCTGGGTGGACAACGCATGGTCGATTGGCTTGTCCATATTGCATGGAGGAAACAGAGGCTTTTCAGTTGAAGTATGGACGAAAGACAAGTTGGTTTGATTGTCATCGCCGGTTTCTTCCTTCTGATGATACATTACGACGCAACAAGAGGAATTTCAGAAGGAATATTATTGTGCGGAAATCTCCTCCTCCAATTTTGACCGGCGAAGAGATATTGTATGAACGACTTCTCGCTTTGGGTATTCCTAGGAGTATAGATTGCGGAGGAAACAATCATCCGAGAATTGATGGTTATGGAATTACCCATAATTGGTACAAGAAGAGCATATTTTGGGATCTTCCGTATTGGAAAAATCTGAAGCTTCGTCACAATCTTGATGTCATGCACATAGAGAAAATTTTTTCGATAATATCATCAATACAGTAATGAATGTCACAGGAAAAACGAAGGATAACATTAAATCACAGAAGGATCTCGCAGAGTATTGCTCACGGAAGGAGTTACATATAAATGGAGATGGTAAAGCTCCAGTCCCGATATTCAGATTGTCTAATGAGGAAAAATATAAATTGTTGAATTGGTTGAAGGAAGACGTGAAATTTCCTGATGGTTATGCATCTAACATCGGAAGATGCGTCGATATTCATGGAGGAAAGTTATCAGGGATGAAAAGTCACGATTGTCATCTATTCATGCAACGACTACTTCCTATTATCAGGGATAAAAGTCACGATTGTCATGTATTCATGCAACGGCTACTTCGTATATGTTTTTCTGAATTGATGGATAAACATGCACACGAAGCAATTGGAGGTAACATGATTATTTTATATAGTATATAATTTATAGAAATTTTAATTGTAAAATAAACTAATTAATATACTTGAATTTTCAGGTATTGGCATATTTTTTCGAGATTTATGTGCGAGAAACTTAAGCGTAGATGTGGTTCGTAGACTTAAAAGTAACATAGTTACAATACTATGCAATTTGGAGAAGATTTTTCCACCATCATTCTTTGATGTTATGGAGCATCTGACAGTTCATCTACCACACAAAGCTGCATTAGGAGGTCCAGTTCAATTTCGTTGTATGTATCCATTCGAGCGATTTATGTTCAATTTGAAGAAAAAAGCCAAACAAAAAGCTCATCCAGAGGGTTCAATTGTTGAACAATACGTGAATGAGGAGATATCGTTCTTGACTTCTTACTACTTCGAACCACATGTTCAAACGCGAAGTAGAAATCCAGAAAGATGTTTTGATGGTGGTGTGACATTTTCATATCCAGTACCAGATGTTCCAGATATTTTTTGCGGCGTGGGTCGAACAGCTGGTAAGGCGAAAGAGATATGGCTATCACAACGAGATCTACACATCGCACATACATATGTTTTACTCAATTGTGAATATCTACGGCCTTTTGAAAGGTAATATCTTATAAATATATAGATTCAATTACGTATGCGTATTTTATTTGTAATATTGACATATGTTTCTCACATTTTTCAGGATGTTCGATGATGTATTGAAGAATACATATATGAATATTGATGAATCTCAACTCCAAGAACTTAAAGAAAGAGATTTCTCCACATGGATAAGACAATATGTAAGTAAATGATAAATATATATTATTGTTAAAAGAACATATTTATATGGATGATTGTTTCATTTAATGTAGGTTGAGATTGGCAATCACCCGTTATGGCTACGTGAGCTTGTTAAAGGACCAACTCTAAAAGTTATGAGTTGGTCCATGTATTTTACACGTGGTTACAACTTTCATACATAAGACCACGGAAAATTGAAGTCAACTATGAACTATGGTGTATGTGTGAAAGGTGAAAGCTATTGTGAATCGACAGACGAACCAGATTTTTATGGGATTTTGAAAGACATTTTGCAATTGGAATATCCAGGAATTAATAATGCAAAAATTTTCCTTTTGATACCACGTATGTTATATTTTCGAATTAATATGTTGACTTATATTTGCCATTTTTTGTAGGTTACATCGGTTTACGAGTGATGTTATTCCGATGTGATTGGTTTGATCCAATAAACGGTCGCGGAACAAGAATAAACAAATTAGGTGTCGTAGAAATTAATTCTACAAGAAGATATGCAAAATACGAGCCTTTTATTCTTACGTCACAAGTCGATCAAGTTTGTTAT
Source organism: Gynandropsis gynandra (assembly GCA_036759665.1). Classification (NCBI taxonomy): domain Eukaryota; kingdom Viridiplantae; phylum Streptophyta; class Magnoliopsida; order Brassicales; family Cleomaceae; genus Gynandropsis; species Gynandropsis gynandra. Next base: position 9,674,778 of record CM071860.1, read on the forward strand.
GTTTCCTATCCACATATTAGACGATCTT
>CM071860.1:9675190-9715733 GCA_036759665.1 Gynandropsis gynandra
CGACCCTCGATCGAAACCCGTCTCTCGGTCGAAACCGACCCTCGATCGAAACCCGTTCTTCAGTTTTAATTTCCCGACGGTTTAGGGACTGAACTGGAGCCACGTATGGAATTTTCGGACGGTTCAGTAGCCAGTCCGTACACCGTCGCTATTTCCGGACGGTTATGGTAGCAGTCCGTAAACCGTCGCCAAATTGCAGACGGTCGTCGTGGTCAGTCCGTAAAACGTCGGCAAATTACGGACGACTGGCTTGGTCAGTTCGTGAAACGTTGGCAATTTCCGGACGGTTGGCAATATCAGTACGGAAACTGTCACTATTTCCGGACGGTTAGCGACCTCCGTCCGGAAATGCTTATTTATTCGACCCGAATTCCTTTCCCCCACACTTATCGTCGCCAGTTCCGCAAAGTTTCTTTCCTTTTTCGCCGATTTCGTCCGCTGTCCGTCCGCCTTCCGTCCGTCAGTCGCCGCCGCGTGTCTCCGGCCGACCGCCGACCGTCGCTCCTTAGGTTTCACCGTTTTCGCCGTTTAATTTTTCGCCGTTTATGTTTATGTTTCGCCGTTTTCGCCGTTTATGTTTCGTCGTTTTCGCCGTTAATTTTTTCGATTGTGGTTTTTCGGTCTACAGGTGTTTCGACTCGCCGCCGCGTTTCTCCGGCCGACCGTCGACCGCCGACCGCCGCTCTCCATCCCGCCGTTTTCGGTCTACAGGTGTTCGCCGACCATCGCCGAGGTATATTGTGCCTAAGTCTAGCCGTATGTAATATTTATATATATATGATAGATTAGTATATCATAATATATATATATTGCTAGGTAATGTATGATTATCATGAAGGATATAATATATATGATAATATATATATATGTTTAGATAAGCACGTAATATATATATGTTTAGATAATATATATATATATATGTTTAGATATGTATGATTATCATAAAGGATATAATATATATATGATAATATATATATATTTTTAGATAAGCACGTAATATATATATGTTTAGATAAGCACGTAATATATATAAGTTTAGATAATATATATGTTTAGATATGTATGATTATCACAAAATACTTAAGAGATAAATTGTTCTTTATAAACAAAATATATATGCTTTCTTGTGAATGTATAATGCAATGTAAAAAATATATGTCTATATATAGATAATTATACGATCCCTTTCTACGAAGAATGTGAGTTTAAACAAAAACATTGATAGATAATTATACGATCCCTTTCTACGAAGAATGTGAGTTTAAACACAAAACATTGAAAATCCAAATTACAATATAAATCATATTGTAATAATATGAATATTTGAAAATATTCAAATAAAGAGGAATCAATCAATTTTAACTGTAATAATATATGTTTAAAATACTAAAAACACATATATTAAATTATGTGTAGAGTTAATAATAATTTTTAAATTAAAATTTTAGTATGTCGCGTCGTGTTGGAAGAGGCGGTAATAATAGAAACCGCTCAACATCGGAAGAAAGCGCTAATGGACCACAACATCAGAGACAATCATCGGATCCAGTATATTCGGATTTTATGAATCCGAATTTACTTAACACTGGATCTGCGCAATACAGTATATTCGGATTTTATGAATCCGAATTTATTTAACACTGGATCTGCGCAATATATGCCACCATATCCATTCTATCAGCAGATGCCACCGCCGGTCGAGCCGATGATGCATCACGAGCCTCCGATGCATCAAGAACCAACGGTGGAAGAGCTTTTAGCAATGGATGAGGAAATTAAATTGAATTTAATTTAGTAACTAATTAAGGATCGAGTCTTAATATATTTTAATTTTTAGGTTTGGTCGTAAGGAGCTTAATCGTCATCTCACAAAGATAATGAAAGCTGATTATGATCGTCTAAGTTACGCGAACCGATCCCGAAGTAAAGGAACGATGGTGGAAAGCTTTCGTGGTATTTTTTTAAAATATTCATTTCATTATAAATTTTAAACTTAAAATAATTTTTAAATACATAGTTATTTTATAATTTTCAGCAAAAATATTATTGGGATCCTGCAATAACCGGATATGTAAAGTCCGAATTTCAAAAGCATGCGGGAGAGCGATTGAAAAATCTTATATACAAAACGAGAAAAGAATGGGAGGACACCAATGTCAAACCCACTTGGATCCCTGATGATGTCTGGGGACAGTTGCTTGCCCATTGGGACTCTCCTCAGTTTAAGCAACGAAGTGAACGCGCTAGTCGATCTCGTCGCTCTGATAGATCGGGATATGGTCCTAGTGCACATACCGCTGGTTCCCGCTCTTTCGCGGACGTTTTCGAAGATATGGTAAGATTTAAAAGTTTTTTAAATTTTACTAGAAATGACATTTGTTTAATACGTAAAACATCAAATTTGTTTTAGAGGAAAGAGAAAGGATGTGAACCGTCGTACGTGGAATTGTTAGAACGTACACACAAGAAAAAATCCGACGGTTCCTGGGTAGATGCCAGGGCAAAACAAATTCACGACGATGTTGATAACATGGCATCGCAACGAGTGTCCCAAATCCCGCCAAGAGAAGATGGGACGCAACCGACTCTTTCCCAAGAAGAATACAACGAGATGTATTTCGAGGTAAACTTAATACATTTTTACAATAATTTTGTTATTAATAATTTAAATTAATTGTGATTTTTTTTGTAGCACGTAACGCCGTACAAAGGGCGCTTATTTGGTCTTGGAGGAATGTCATCAAAACATGCGAGTTCCTCCAAAGGCAAGGAAAAGGTCGCAACCCAGGAATTACAAAATACAATCTCAGAGATGAAAGCACAACTAGAACAACAAAACTCACAGTTCAGCGCTCTGCAAAGAGAAGTAAAGCAAAATAGAAGAGAACGTGAGCAGTGGCTGAGGATGATGAAGGCACACATGCCTTCTATCAATTGGGATACGGCCGGAGATAACGATGCCGATTATGATGATTCCCAATTACCACCTACTAATTTGTAAATGGATAATTTAAATATTATTGTATAAATGTTTTTTAATTTCAGTTTTTTTTTAAATTTTATGTTGCCGTCCGGAAATATCCCGGAACATTTGCGGACGGCGGAGCTCCGTCCGGAAAGTGTTTTAAAAAAAAATAAATACTTTCCGATGGCCTTTCCCGACGGCGACAAATCCCGTCGGGACATTTCCCGACGGCAATATTCCGTCCGGAAATTTCCCGACGACTATTCCGTCCGGAATTTTGCGAAGGTTTTCGGACTACTTTTTACGTCCGAAATTGCGGACGGTTTGCGGACTGGAACTGATTGCCGACGCTCGTTTGCGGACGGCGCGTGCCAGTCCCTAATCAGTCCCTAAATGCCTTTCCGGACGGATTAGGGACTGATGCTTCAGTCCCTAATCTGTGAATTTCTTGTAGTGACAGGAGTGGGCCCGATTCGGATAGATGGGGAAGGAGGAGAGATGATAATCGGGGAAAGGAATCGGGGAAGGGAGTCGGCGTCGTTGGTTCTCTGTTTCAAGAGAGAAGACAAAGGATTTTTTTTTTCAGAATTATCAAGAGGATACCAAGGAAGAAGATGATACCAGGGTTATCCAGGGAAGAAGAAAAAATTGTGATAACAGAAAATTTTTCATAAGCTCTGATACCATAATGGAAATCTTGTTCCTTTTTTTTATATCATCCAAATTGGATTTACAAGTGTTATATATATACTAATTTATTCATAACAAACTATCCTAATTTTATGCAAATATCCTTATTTTACTAACTACCCTTTATATATCACGTGGTCAATGATTTATAGAGCCCCTTAACCAGTGACGAGTTAAACAAAAATACTAATAATATTTGTTTACTACGATTTTTGTTAAGCAAAACAGATTGTTTTTCTATTATACTAAATTTTTGGTTAAGTTTATAATATCAATATTGTAGGTTTGAACTTAGAATTATTGGAATTAAAATGAGTTCATCGAGATCAAGTAATAATTCTGACAATTTGTGACTTTGTGTAAGCATCATTCTCTTCTAAATTTTAATAATTATAATTCAAATTTTTACATTCAATTTGGAGTCTTTGAACTCTTTTTTTTCATCTTTTCGAACTATAACAATTTTGTTTTTCTTCTGTTTTGTGAGTAATTCCTTTTGTTCTATTTTTTGCTTTTGCATTAGAAGGTTTTCTCATTCTAGCTGGCTATTGCATAGTTTCATGTCGGTTTTTCTTCTATTTTGTGAATCAGATGCATTAAAAGGTTTTTTGTTGGTTCACGGGTCGGTTTTCCTGGGCTGCATAGTTTGCCGGCTATTGCATAGCTTCGGGGGTTTACCGTGCACTCACCTTCGGGTCCGAGGAGCACGGGTTCCCCTCGTTACAAAAAGAAAGGTTTCTCCCTCTTTTCACTTCTAATATGGTATCAGATCATATTTTTTTATTAATCCAGATACTCTCTTTCTTCAGGTTTCTTTTTTGTTCTTCTTTTTAAAATGGTTCGAATTCAAGCCAACCATGACTCCTATGACAATTATTAGTTCTTTGGAATCAATAACCACATTAATCTCCTTCTAGTTGCTAATAAACTTACAAGATGTGAGGATATCAACTCATAACACATGTTAATAGTCATGGCACTTGAAGGACGCAACAAGATGTGTTATATTGCTGGTTATTTGGCGAAACAATCTGAAACGGATCTTGAATTTCACCTATGGTCAATAAATAATATCGCTGTAAGTTCTTGGATACTGAATTATGTTTCTAAGAAATATGTGACTAAACATCATTCAAAGATTTCAATAAACAAATGTTCCAAGGCTCTATATAATCAAACATCAATTTAGAAGCTTTCATCAAGGTTCTCTTAATGTTACAACCTTCTTCACAAGGCTTATCACACTATGGAAAGAGTTGAAATCACTCCCAGATATTCCACATTGTGAATGTGGAAATTGTATCTGCAATTTAAATTAAAGATGGTATACCTTATAAAAAAAGAATTTTGTGAGTGATTTTTTTATTTAAATGAGTCTTATGAACATGCTCACCGATAAATCCTCATGATGGATCCACTATCAGATCTTCAAAAAGCGTTTCATCTAGTAATACAATATGAACAACAAAGATCTGTCAAAGTCTCTTTTGACACAGAAACTGCAATTTTTCAGTCGTCTGTTGTTTCTTCTAATGAGAATATTGTAGTTGTCCCTATGAATACCTACAAGAACAAGCAAAAATTACTATGTACACATTGTGGTCTATATGGTCATATAATTCATAAATGCTATAAGATGCATGGATATTTCCCCTAATTTTAAGCTTCTTTTCAGAACCAAGAACTAAAATCTTTCTAGTCTCAACATACACCATCAACACAACAATTTCACAATTTCATCGATCAAACTCAAGGTAAACTAACGACTATCAAGGATCAAAACCATTTTATTCTCGCGGGAAAAATTTCACGATGACTTATGAAACAGGTGACAAGAATCAATCTTTTGTCTTGCCAGATATTAGCATTTTACCCGCTGAACAACTACAACAACTGTATGCAATGAATGGTGATACCTTGAAGGAAAATACTCCTTCAATCTCAGCTAATGGTGCACCTAAGAAATACATCATCCAACAATGGTAACCAGTTTCTTGTTTCCTCTATTATCTTACCACCTATAGTTGCCTTAACAAATTCATTATCTAACAATGACTGAATAATTGATTTAGGACACTTAATTCATGTTTTTCAAATAAATATTCGATGAAAAACTTAAATACTATACCAGTTACCTTAGTTACCCTATTAAATTTGTTTAAATTTAAATTACAAGAAATGTCACCATTAAAAATACATAATCTTGTTAAATGTTATATTTTTCCGTTCTTTTTCTTTTAATCTCATTAGTGTGAGTTCTTTTACTTCATAACACAAACTTATCCTTAATCTTTAATGATAATTCTTGTAATACACAAGAGAATTCTCAGGGTTGGATGATTAGAAAGGCTAATCTTCATAACAACATATATGTTTTAGACTTGGAATCTTTTACCTATTTCTGATTCTTTCTATTGTTATGCTCCTGTATCTATTTCAAATGTATGGTATAATCGATTAGGACATCCTTCAATGACTAAGATCAAACTTCTTTCTTCTGCCTTAAACATTAAAAAATGCTCAAAATCTTCTTTTTGCAAAATCTGTTATTTGGCTAAACAAAAGAAGTTACTTTTTATATCCAAGAACAATATAACCTCTTATCCATTTGATCTTGTCCATATAAATATTTGGGAACCCTTTTCAATTCTTTCAGTTGAAGGTTTTAAATATTTCTTAATCCTTGTAGATGACAACTCAAGAGTCACATGAGTATACTTTCTAGACCAGAAAATTGAAGGTCAACAAAAATTTATAGACTTCCACAAAATGATTAAGACTCATTTCAATGTCAAAATAAAAATCATTCGTACAAATAATGTTTCTAACTTCCTTTTTCTAATTTTTGTAGAGATAAAGGCATTCAACATTTTTTTTTGCATACACTCCTCAATCAAACTCGGATATAGAAAGGAAACATCAACATATTCTTAATGTAGCCATATAATTTCTTTTCCATTCTAATACGCCTATCCAATATTGGCTAGATTGTATCAAAACAATAGTATATGGTAATAATATAACACCCTAAGTTCTATTAAACAACATATCATCATATCAATTTTTTAAAGAATAAACTTCCACAATATATTCATCTAAGAACTTGTGTCTATATTTTAGGTCTACATAGAATTATGAAAGGCATATAAGTTCTCACCAAGAGTAAATGCAGTTATTTTTCATGGATATCCATATGACTACAAATGCTATAAACTATTGGATTTAGAAACTAACAAGATTTTTGTTTCAAGAAATGTCAAATTTTGTGAACAGGTTTTTCCTTTCGATTCCAACAAAATAGAAGATTCAATTTTGAAGACGATCAATACTTGTTTACGAGCACTTCTAACTTTACCCATTCCTCATTCTCCTTAAGACAACATAACTAACAATCATATCGTGATAAGTATAGGAAACACACTTTTACAATCAGAAAGACAAATTACTTTGTTAAATGAAAATCAGTTTTCCCCACAAAATTATTTATTTCAAATAACCAGTTATCATTCTCAAAACAGAAGATCAAGTAGACAAGTTAGGCCTCCATCATATCTTCAACAATATCATAACTATGCTTTTCAGCCAGAATCAAAACAATATCTTTCTTCTCATCCTTTATCATCTGTTGTATCATATGCTGAATTTTGTTTTGGGTACAAAGACTTTTTCTACAAAATTACTATGGAAACAAAACTTAAAACTTTTAAATAGGTTATTATTTTAGAAAAATGAAAATAAGGAATGATAACCGGATTCAATGTTTTAAGAACAACTAGGACATGATCTATAGTATCTCTTCCTAAAGGTAAACATGTTGTAGGATGTAAATGATCCATAAGATTAAAAGGAACTAAGATGGAAATGTAGAAAGGTACAATGCCAATTTAGTCGCTAAGGGTTTTACACAACAAGAGGGAGTTGATTTTATTTAAATTTTTCCTGTTTCAAAATTGGTGACAATCAAGTTATTTTTAGCCCTAGTAGCTACACAAGGCTGGTTTTTATCTCAAATGGATGTATCTAATGCATTTTTAAAAGAAAACTTAGAGGAACATATGTCCATGTTTTTGCCACCAAGATACACTTCATCCTCTTTTGAAACATTGCCTTCAATGTAATCTGCAAGTTGCATAAATTCTTCTATGGATTACAACAAGCTTCAATGCAATGGTATCGAAAGTTAGTGAAGTTTTATTTAAAGGAAATTTTCATCAAGCACAAGCTGATAACACTTTATTTGTTAAGAAACTAAAAGATTCTTTTGTAGCTTTATTGGTATATGTTGATGATATTATAATTTTAGGGAATGATGCTAAGGAAATTAGATCTCTAAAATAACTCTTAGCTTTGCATTTCAATGTTAAAGATTTAGGACAACAGAAATACTTTCTTGGATTGTAGATAACCCGATCATCAAAAGGAATCTTCATCTGTCCAAGGAAATATTGTTTAGACCTTGTGGAGGATACAAGTTTAATAGGAGATAAAGCTACTTCAGTTCCAATGGATCCTCATCATCGTTTACAATAAGATTCTAACAAAGAATTAGAAGATCCTAGGTGTTTCAGAGCTCTTATTGACAGACTTCTTTATCTCACTAATAGCATATGAGATATTACCTTTGTTCACAGTTCTTATTGGCAGCCTTCTTTATCTCACATTAGCATATCAGATATTACCTTTGTTGTTCATAAGCTAAGCCAGTTTATGTCAAAACCAAATAAAACTCATATGAATGCAACACATAGAGTGGTTCATTATTTGGAGAACAATCCAATACAAGGTCTTTTTTATTCAACAAATTTAGATGTTCATCTCAAGTCTTTCCTGTGCAGATTGGGCAATATGTTCTGAAACTAGAGAATCTGTCACTGGTTTTTCCATTTTACTTGGATCATCTCTCATTTCTTAGAAATCCAAGATACAAAAAGTTGAGTATATGGCTCTTGCAAACACTACATGTGAATTGGTCTGGTTGGATCACTTACTTACAGAATTTTCAGTTCAATTCATGAGCTTATATTGTGACAGCAAGTTTGCTCTCTACTTAGCATCAACTCAAGCTTTACATGAGAGGTCTAAACACAGTGAGATTTACTACCATATTCTAAGATAAAAGCTTAAGAATGGCGTCTTCAAAACATGCACTTCATAGTAGAAAATCAGATTTCAAAAGATTTTCAATATCTCATTAAGAATGAGGGGGCACATTAGAGTCCAAATGAAGAATTCATTAGGATCAAGAACCAATATTTACAAGATCAAGATTAACATAAAGATTTAGAACTCAATTTTTCTTTCTTTCTTGGAAACTTGTGGCCTTGTAAATCTCTTGTACTTATATATATAGGCATCACTCTCTTATAAAATTTTATAATCATAATTCAAGCTTTCGTTTTTTGTAATTTTTGTTCATTCTCTCTCGAGCTTTTGAACTCTTTTCCTATCATATTTTCAAGCTATAATAACTCTGTTGTTCCCCTATTAGTGTGCAATTCCTTTTGCTCGGTTTCTTGCTTATGCACTAGATGTTTTTATCATTCTTTTTATTTGTAATAAGAATATGAACTTTTAGATTTTAGTGGTGCAAAACTAATTAAATTCTCGTTAAATTGGATTTAGAAATTATTTTAGAAACATAAACCATAAAGAAAAATTCATAAAAATAAAGATAAATCGAGTTTATGAATTTGGAATATTTAATAAGAGATCTCTACTTCTCGAATCATAAACACCAATTTGAAAGGTATAATAACCTTTTACAAGAATGAAATACAAACATCATATTTAAACCAACATATTTAAACACAAAACAAATAAATACTGAAGTGCTTTATAAACCTGAATTGTATAATTCCTTTTTATTCTTAGTGAAACGCTGTGTATTGATTAACTCGACAACCATCCTTCAAATTACTCCGATTTTATGCTAAACCAACCGATCAAATACCAGTTCGCTATTCAATCACGAATGGAGAAACAAAATATTGTCTTCAATATGTAGATTAATTATATATTCTCTTTTAAACTAAACACTACTAGAAAATATCAATTATTAAACGACATTTCTGGATGACAATAGTCATCTAGAAATTCTCGAACGGATTAGCGACGAACAGAGTAATCCATCTATAGTTCATCCAAAAATTTACGGATGAATTTCGTTGGAAATTCATTCGTATTTATCGATGCATTTGAAACAGATAAAGTTCCCATCTCAGATTACAGACAAAGGTGTGTTCCGTCCGCGATTTCCGTATGGACCCCTAGACTATCCGCAAATTTACAGACAGATCTGTTAGAGGCAATCTGAGAATCGCGAATGGAACTTCCGTCCTTCCGGAAATTTTCGTAAAATTACGGACGTTTTAAACCGACCGAAAATCATCCAAATTAAGAATGGTTTATTGAGGATCATCAGAAAATATTGATCTTATTCTCTAATCCATCTTTAATTGGTCCAGAAATTACTTATATAAACCACTCACGCCTTCATTCATTTCTAAAACAAATCAAACATTTTACTCCATTTAATCTTATTGATTCTTATTACACTGTCATCATCATCGAGATCAAATATTTTCGTTTCTATATAATGGAAGTATAGAAGAATTGATCCAGAACCTCAAGGTGTATCAAAAGAGTTTATAGAAGGCGTTACACAATTTATGACGATGACGATAAATCATTTAATTGGCTCTTTAGATTATATACAAGATATGTATTGGATGAGAAAGATAAGATATAGGTTGTATATGGTAATGACGTGGTGACATTTAATTGGCTCTTTAGATTACATAAAAGATAAGTATTGTAAGAGATAAGATAGAGGTTGTGTTACGAGCCATCCATAACTAAGTGTAGGATAAGAGATGATCTCGGACGATGTCGAGGACGTGACCTGTAACGCAGAGGAGGACACGACCCACATGGGTGAGGAGGATACTACCTGTATCGCTGAGAAGGATGCGACCCGCACTACACGCGACGCGAATCATGCTTCACGAGACCCGCCCCGCCGCAAAAGAGGCGACCCGCGCTGCGGAAGAAACAACCCGTGTCAAACGAAAGGTCGATGCGACACGAAGGAAGGATGTTGGTCCCGTGACCCATGCTAAAGCTAGGGAGGAGGAGGCCTTGACCTTACCAATAGGTCCCGTGACCCGAGCTAAAGCTTTGAAGCTCAAGGAGGCGATCATCGGGATCCTCACGGTGGTCCAAGTTCAAGACGAGTATTTAAGTCTACATGAAATCTCTAATATCCGTGTCATTCTACAAGCAGAAGCACAACTCGTAACAGTCGATAATTAGGGTAAGTGCTTCGCGTGTACTCTTTTCCCTTTGGTGGTTTTGTCCCACAGGGTTTTCCAACGACGAGTTTTTAACGAGACCGTGACTCACTTTCCGCGACCTAATTATTGACCCGAGGCTCCAAGACAAGTCCGCATAACGAAGACACACTTTACAATTTTGTCTATTTATGATTTTGGATATTTTCTAGGTTATTTATGAATAGCCTTGCATGGCTACCTAGAATTTATGTGCATTTATGGTCTTGTATGGCCACTTTTGACTACATATGGCCGGCCATGATGTTCTTGAAAAACAACTTTTGATTTTTGATTTGAATCTTTGATTTTCTTTAAGAAATCATCTTGTTGGTGTGTCATATCCAGCAAAACCCATTAGTGAGTAATATCCATCGTACGTTCGTTCTTCGTAGATGTGCAATATCCTTCGAAAAAGAACCGGTGAATCGAGAGCTGTTCCGCAACTCTAGTGTGACCATTTGCTCAACCCACCTTATGCGAAGAGTTGTCGACTCGTTGCAGCAAGTCCTATCCATCCAACCTACGTCTAGAGCGTCATTCCAGCGAGGATCGCGTCAAGTGGTATCAGAGCTCGTTCTAGCAAAATGTTAATTCATTCTCGACTTTGGTTGTTTAGACCGTTGCTAGGGTTGAACGCGTGTAGTGTCTATTTGTTACTTCGTGTATTTTTGTGTTGTGAGTCTTGTTGTTTGTACGTTTCTTTTGTTTCCGCTTGTGGCTGCTCCGGTGTGCTAGTGTGCAGGGGACCGTGAGTTAGTAGCTTTTTAATCCTCAAGCGCCATGGGAGATAAAGGAACCAAAACCAACCGAGTAAACAAGAGGTTGATCGAGGCTCTCGTGGTTCGATTGAAGCAAAGTCTTACCAACAAAATGGAGGATTTTCGAAAAGATTTTTGACACGAACATCAGACCCGACCAAGAGATGATCATGCATTCCAACAACGGGAAATGAATCAGCATGAGGAGTACATCAAATATTACCAACGAGGCAGTTCGCTGAGAATACCGCTATCAGGTTTTTCTTTGTTAAGTTGATGTGGATGACAATTATAGAAAATAAAAAGGGAATGTTGAATTCGTGTAAGACGGGACTTGTACGTTTCTTTTGTTTCCGCTTGTGGCTGCTCCGGTGTGCTAGTGTGCAGGGGACCATGAGTTAGTAACTTTTTACTCCTCAAGCGCCATGGGAGATAAGGGAACCAAAACCAACCAAGTAAACAAGAGGTTGATCGAGGTTCTCGTGGTTCGATTGAAGCAAAGTCTTACCAACAAAATGGAGGAGTTTCGACAAGATTTTTGACACGAACATCAGACCCGACCAAGAGACAATCATGCATTCCAACAACGGGAAATGAATCAGCATGAGGAGTACATCAATTATTACCAACGGGGCAGTTCGTTGAGGATACCGCTATCAGGTTTTTCTTTGTTAAGTTGATGTGGATGACAATTATAGAAAATAAAAAGGGAATGTTGAATTCGTGTAAGACGTGACTTGGTTTGAAAGGCTCCAACATAGGCATAATTCATAGCTTTTAATGCAATGATATGGAAATTTTAGAGACTGCAAACGCATCAACCCTAACACCTCCCAAATTGAGTTACTAGGTGAGTACATTGTACATTCGATTTTCAATGTAACTGACTTGGCTCGGTTCAATTAGTGGAAGGGTAGGATTTAAAGAAAGTTTCTTTTAAAGGATGAAGGAATGATGAGGATGAGGTCTTGGATCCAACACAATTTGTATGAGGAGCAACAATGATGGCAAGGGAAAAAGAACGTGTTCGCTAACATAGACATGGAAGGATGAAACCCCACAAGGATATCAAAGAGCAATGAAGCAAGACTAAAATAGGTCCCTACTAGAGAGAAGTCGAGAGGAGCAAGATATCAGAGGAGCTGAAACCGCTCGTCTAAAGCAGAAAAATCGCTCAACCCGAATGCTCGACGAGAATAGAAAATTGTTCGACCCAAGTGCTCGTCTAGTGCAGAAAATAGCTCGATAGGCTTGATGGAGCATTCAGATGACTAGATCAATAATTCTAAGCATCAGAGTGCTCAACCAAGCATAGAAGCTATTCGATCGAACATACTTTGTTTTTGTGGAGTTTGGGGTTAAGATAAATATGATGCTCGACCAAGTGGTTGTATAGCTGGATCGAACAGTTTACCGATATTTGTTAAATTAGCTTAATTTATTTAATTTTCCATTATTTCTTGGTAGTTATGAATAATAGACCATTGTATGACTTTTTAACAAAGTTTTAATCAATTGAAAGTCTTTTTCTTTAATATTCGTGTTTATCGACTTATTAACACTAGATCACAAGTGTTGTGGCGTCGTTCGATAAGTCTGGAGTTTTCTAGTCGGATTTTAGTTAGTTTGGGATGTCCTTTCATAGGGAAGACAATACGGGTTATATTATCGAGTTCATAAGGGTTTTCTGTCTGTTTCCATCCATTTAACAATAAAATATCGATCAAGTTTTTATACCAAAAATTTAGTTTATCCATAAGCTTCTCTGACACAAAAGAACACATTTTGTGTCATTGGTGTGGAGATACAGTTAGGGATCCGCCATGGTGATTGAGGATGACAAACCTTGAGAAATATACTTAGAAACAAAGAAGATTAGTTTACATAGATGCATAAGAAAGAATACAAGAGGAGAGAAATAATCATAGAAATTAAAAATAAAAACCCATATAGCGAATAAAGAAAGAAAGTTTAGGATTTTAGAAAGAATAACAGATTAGAGAAGAAATTGGTTGAAATCAAAAGCGACAAACGAAAGTATTGCTTTGCTAACATTTCACAAACAGAAAATCTTTGATGAATTGAAAGATTGAAACGAGTATTTGAACTCTAAGATTTATAAGAGTATAAAATAGAAGAGGTATCTCGACTTGAAAAAAAAAAGAAAAAAAATACTTCAATGAACAATTAAAAATATATAGTGATATTATATGTATGTCCAACCGAATGAAAATATAGGAAAAACAAGAAACCTAAAGGCATAAAGTAAATACAATTAGACAAAAAATAATGTAACAAAATATTTATATCTATTCTACTACAGTATCCATTACCATAACAAATCGGGTCTAGAAATATCATATACCGATTTTTTTTTATATATATCAAACATGTGAAGAACCCTACCCTTTATCCGTCAAACCTGAACATGTTAAGTTGGGTTTGTTTTTTTTTTAAGAAAAGTTTGGTCCCATATTCGAAAAAAGAAAACAAGTGCCAAAGGGAACTACCAACCCCACGACGTGTGCTGAAGCAATGTGGTACCCTTTTTTTGGCACGCAACAAAGTTTATTCCTTACCATCGGTCCTACTTTCGTTCTTTCTTTCTCTATTTTAATAAAAAAATTTGTAAATGTTTTTTTCATTTTAAATGAAATTCCATACTATATTAATCAAAGTGGAAAAGTTTTACAAAGTTGGAAATGAATTTAAAATCACATACAAAAAGCAACCTAAGAGATGCGAAACACATTACCAAAAAACAAAAGGTTAAAATAAAGCATTAATATTAAAAAAACCAACGCAAATTAAGTCATCTATTTATTTCATAGTTTTGATTGAACATGTAATTGATTTAGATGTATTTATCGATACGTTTAAACTAATATTTTTTAGTAAATAAAACTTTGAAAGGATAAAAGGATAAGAATAATATTTTCCTTTATTAGTGTCTTATCGATAAGATAAATTAATAATAAGATTTCATATACAATGGTTCGCCAAAGAACTCTTGTAATAATTCTCCAATCCGAGATGAATATAAAAATTCAAATAATATATGATTATTCGTTTTCTCTTTCTTAGATATATAACACGCAGTAAAAACCATCCCAAAGTTCCAATGAATTAGCATATCGCATGTGACCAAACGATCAAATAGGCATAACCAAATAATAAAGGCATATATCACATTTTACAGTGAGATTAAATATTGAACATCTCGATAATAAGTAAACAAAAAGAATCTTGAATAATAAAAGAAGAAGAAATAAAAAATGATATTATTGAATAATGGATATTGTATAAATTTAATATACCGGAGCAACCAAACTAACCGATGGCATGATACCTTCGAATGATGAATCACAGCCGATCTCATTAGTCGACAATTTCATTAAAAAAGTATGTTATTTTATATTATTTTATATATAAATAATAAATTTATAAATATATATACTAGATAATATTAAAATTTAAAATTATTGTTCAATTTAATTAGTTCTAAAATTATGTTCGCATATTAATTCATTTTTCGTTTATATTTTTTTATTTAATTATTTAGATCAATATGAATGTTTTAACCATCTTCGAATTACATCAACGTATGAAAGGTTAATAATGTTCGAATTATCATATTTTCCGTCACATGTTTCGTTTGTTTGTTCTTTCGTAAATACCTGTTTCGAATAGTTTTGCACCGAAAGTTAATTAAAAATAATAATTAAGCAATCGAAAGTAAATTTTCAAACGATTTATTTAATTAATTACTTTGGGTGGGTTCACGTGAATCACGTTTGGAACTGTATTGATCGAAGTGAATATTCGAATGATAATAATTAAAGACTTTCGACGTCGATGCATTAATTCCCATTAAATTTAGAATAATGAGGTACACACCATATGTGGAGAGAGATTAAATATCATATATGAAATTAATCAATCTATTTATATTAAAGAAAAAAAAGGAGTAGGGAGGATCGGAATGCGTAACGTTTTATCATTGTAAACTGTGATGGGAGGAAATAAGTGCGTGTCGTTTTCAGCAATCCATAAAGTGATTCGAGTCAATATATTCCAAAAGGCCAAAATCCATCTCTCTTGTCCATCGACTTTTCACTTAATTATTTAGCTTTTCTTTTTCCTTTTATTTTTTTTTCAATTTCGAGTTATACCCTTTTTTTTCGAATTCCCGAGGTTTTTTCAGATCCAAAATGTATCGTCAAGAATAAGATTTATTGGTTGCACAAAAAAAGAATTATTGTTACTGTAACAATATATCCGCTTTGTATCGATTGTCGTGAATAATTATAAAAATCGTAAAATTCGTCGCCGATGTGAACATATTTTGTCAACAAAATGTCAACGATAATTTGGTGAAGAAATTTAATTATTTAAATTTAGATTTTAGTTATTGATTTTTTTTCTTTATAAAAATTTAAATATTAACAGTAAAAAAATTAAATATGTTTATGCAAGTTGGACAAGTTGGTAAGCTAAGTTGAACTACTTATGAAGCTTATTTTATAACAAGTATTTAGATACGAAGACGTAATTAACATATGACTAGAAATGCTTTCAATTAATTCAAGTGATTGCTTCCAAGTAGTTATCATTTTTCTTAGGAGAAAAAGTATTCGAACCTTTCTATATAAATATTTATTAACAAATTATAATAATTATTGTCCAAAATCATTTGATATATATTTTTATAGACCTTATGCCCTTTACGTTTCACTTTAATTTGAGTTTTAATTAATATGAATATATTTTTTTCAAATAAAAACTCAAACCTAAATTATGAGAGATACTTGGTATTTTGGTTCATTAATTGAATTAATGTATGTTGGATATAGTTTGATATTATAGATTCCTTAAAACTAATATATAGTCAAAATAGATGAATTTAGAAGGGAAATAAGAATTCCATTTTTAAAGGAAAAATAGTAAAATGGGTAAATAAAAAAAGAATAAAATTGGTAAATATAAAAGAATTATAAATGGATGGAAATAATGATGAAATGGAATTATTGGAAAAAGAAGGGCAATAAGAAAGAAACATTGAACAATTGGAAAGTTTCAGACGACTGGAAGAAACTAATAATACAATCATCCACTATCCAATATTCTCTATCTTCCTCTTTCTCCTTCCAGTTACAGACTATATTCGCCTACGTTACTGTATTTTCTTTTTTTTTTTCAGATTCTATCCTGGTACCATTTCATAATTTATATATATATATATATATATTATTAGGTGAAATATGTAGTTATAATTCTTGTACAGTTATTAATATACTATTAAACATTTTAACGTACTATATAATTGTATTGAAACAAAAATTTATATTTTGAATTTGGTATGGTTAAAGGGAATCATTGTGAATCTCTTGATATTTAATGAATCTATTAAAACGAAAATTATTTTGATCCATGAAATCTAACTCCGTTTATTCTTCGTGAAAACAGTAGAAAGACAACAGTAATAAATAACAAAAGTTAAGAGAAACAAATATCCAAAATAATATCAGTTTTATTTACGATCAGTCTTTTTAAGTACATTGTTTTTTCATTACAATATATTCAAGATCGGTTCCGTACTTCTATATGAATACTTGCCCTTCAAACATTCACTAACAGGTTCCGGCAAAGTGTCCTTAGTGTCCAAATCCTCGTACGCCCAATGCTTGAGCATCTCTATTTGAAACAACAGTTATTAATATACTATTAAACATTTTAACGTACTATATAATTGTATTGAAACAAAAATTTATATTTTGAATTTGGTATGGTTAAAGGGAATCATTGTGAATCTCTTGATATTTAATGAATCTATTAAAACGAAAATTATTTTGATCCATGAAATCTAACTCCGTTTATTCTTCGTGAAAACAGTAGAAAGACAACAGTAATAAATAACAAAAGTTAAGAGAAACAAATATCCAAAATAATATCAGTTTTATTTACGATCAGTCTTTTTAAGTACATTGTTTTTTCATTACAATATATTCAAGACTTCCACGGATAACTTTCTCTCAGTTAGACGTAAATAAACAACTTATTATTTCTCTTTCTCTTTCTCTTTTATCGTGTATCTCTATAAATACACTTGAAATCCTTAATAATCAAATATCACTAATTGCCGTACTTCTTCGATGCATTTTAGGTGTTACAAAACCTTCTTTATATTCTGTATTTTACACCTAATCTTCACTTTAATCCAGGAACAGACTTCATCGTCTTCAGCCTCATCAACTTCCTCTTTTTGCATCTTTTTTCAGTTTGACTCTCCATTTCTTCTCATTTTCTTTCACTTTGAATTTGAAAAATACCTGAGTCGTATTTCTTCTCTTTCAGTTTCTCAACAATCTGAAATTTCAAAATAAATCTAATACACTCCTGAAATATAGCATTTACAATCTCTCCCTCTAAATTCTTATCACATAAAAACAAAATATCGGGAATTCAAGAAATTCACCAAACATAAAAATCCTGAAACAAATAAGTTCAAAAACATCTACATAGTTCACATCAGATTCAAGGTTCATAAGTTCAGAACATTTAAGTACAATTAAAATTTAAATTTTTTTGTTGCGGCCTTTTTCCTGCGGCTTTAGTTGCACTTGTTTGAGTCCTTGCATGATCTCCCCATGTGTGTGTGATAAGAAATTCAAACACACATTAGATCTAAAATCAGATTAAACACATATAAGATGAACGTAATGTTACACTGATTTACTCTTAGTTAGCTTTGCTAACGCCTTCAAATCCTTATGAATAAACCAGCTAGCCATTTCTCCAAATTAATAATGTTTTGTGTAACATTATTTTCGTCATTCCCGATCTCTTCATTTGCCAGCATCTTACTGACGTATTGTTTTTCAAGTATTATCCATGGGGGAATTTTTCTCTTCTTTCCTCTTTTCCAATGAGGTTCGAAACTTGTTGAGTCAGAATGTTCTGGATCAGACATGGAAATGACAAGATGAACTTCTTTGCATTTGACAGTCGAAGCCCTATTATCTAATCAAGAATAACTTTCCCGAAATTGACATGGATTCTATTTTTCACACAGTACAACAAGACTCCTGTATCATGTCGGATACCATCCATCTTCTTGTTTGGTATGCAGTTTGTTCTGCAGATCTTGTTCAAAAGAGCATATTCCCAATTGAGCTTGGAGTTGAGAATCTGTCTAGGCTAGCTCATAAGCTCTTGTTCTGTCAATTCTTGGGTGACCATGTCCATGTCTAGGTCAATCTCAAGTTCCTTCACTCTCGAAGTTTCAACATTCAGTGTACCCTAAAATTTGTTAATTATCTCAGCATTGAACTGAATAATATTCCCCTTGACATATACTTATCCAAATGCATCTGACCCATGCTTCTCAATATCAAGTTCAATTTTTCATAGAAATCATATATTAATTCCTTACATATAGAGACAATATTTGTCACCATATTTGTAAAGCTTCTTTCAACAAGTAATTCCCATAACGACAAGTGTTTAAACTGTCCTACGTTTAAGCCCCTCTCATTTATAATTTCTCTCTCTTTCAAGGTATTTAAACCTAGAAAACCCCTATTTCTGAATAGAATATCTTCGAAAACCCTTCAAAGGATTCAATTTAGGAATACCTTGTGTGTTTGGAGACATTGAAGGTGTTGGTTGTCTCTGATGTTCAGATCTTGTATCTAATGTGTCATCTGCTTCATTATGTCCATAACTTTCGTCTGAAGACGATTTTGAACTTTCCTCTCGTATTTTTGTTCTAGAAGAAGACTCAGTAGAGGCTGTAGGTTGTTGACTGGGATTTGTTTGCGCTTTCTTAGGACTTACTCTTTTTCTAGCTGTTTGTTTGAAGCGGTTTCTATTTATCCTTGGAGGATTTCTTGCAATCCTAGGATCATCTTTGCAGATTCTCTCGTTTTTGTAATGTATGTATCTTCATCACTCGTTGCTCTTCTTCCTGATGCCTCTCCTTTCATTTTCTAGTGTATTGATGGATTTTAGTATATTTGCTGTAAAACAAAATGCACTTTCTTTTTCGGCAACAACAGTTAGAGTTTGAGGAGATATATTGAGATGTACGACATATTTTTTAAATAAATCACAAAAGCTTTAAATGAAGGTAACTGCATTAGTCACGTCTGTCAAATCAGCAACCTCTATTTCATATCACATAAACCATCTTTAAGAGTAAACCACTTGTTCTTAAAAAAATCACTTTGTTTATTTTTTTTCTTTTTTTATCAAACATTGTCTAATTAAATAAAAATAAAGCGAAATAAAATTTGTTAAGAAAGAGAAAATAACATATAAGGCTGGCTTTAAGTGCACCCACTCAAATTTTAGATTCACATTTTTTTATTATCTTCAGATACACCTTTATATATATATATATATATTAATCATGAGCTTCTAGGACGTTTTTTAGATATTCTTTTGTTCATATAACAAGCTCATTGATTACCTTTTCAGGTATACTCTTACGTAACAATTTGAAAATAGAGGAGTATTTAAGCAAAATTTTGTTTTGTATCATTAGGATGTTATAACTGAAACTAAATATCCCACAACTTAGACCCGAGCTTATACTCATATCAATTATCATTTTTATCAACATTTTTAATTTAAAGAATCAACAAGAATCTTCACATTTAACTGTTAGAGGAGTAAGTGACTAAAATTGAACAGATGCACTTAAACAACATTTAAGTAGATTTAAAAATTAAGTATTTACAAACACAACATAATACCTTATACTTTATTTCCTTTCTCTATAAGATTATAATTTCAAGCTTATCATTTTATCCAATCAGAAAACATTAAAAGAATATTAGAGTTCGTAAATACTCACTGATTTTCATAAAGAAACAAATCGATTTAAATCCAATGGTTTTATGAAAATATCTGCTAACTTAAGTTCAGTCGGAACATATTCTATCCTCATTTGCTTTTGTTCAATCTTTTTCCTTATAAAATGATGCCTAATCTCAATATGTTTTGTTCTTGAATGTTGAACTGGATTTTTTGAAATATCAATTGCACTAGTACTACACACTAAGCAACAAAAGCTTTTGAACTCATATCGTAATCAAGCAGTATTTGATTCATCCAGATTAGTTGTGTACAACAACTTCCCAAGACGATGTATTTAGATTCGACAGTAGACAACGATGTAGAATTCTGCTTTTTACTGTACCAAGACTCTAAGTTGTTTCCAAGAAAGAAACAATCACCAGATGTGCTTCTCTATCATCTCCATTGCCTCCCCAGTCTACATCACTAAACCTAGCAAGTTCGCAATTAGTATCCTTTGTATAAACAATGACATAATTTGTAGTACCTTTCACATATTTTATTATCCTCTTCACAACCATCAGATGAAATTTCTTAGGTTTCGCTTTATATCTAGCACAAATTCCTATTCTGGCACAAATCAGGTCTACTTGTAGTGAGGTAAAGCAAACTGTCAATCATGCTTCTGTAAAGTTTTACTTCCAGATCCTCTTCCTCTAAATCTTTAGTCAGTTTTGTGGTGGTTGACGTAGGTGTATTAGCCGATTTGCTTTGATCCATTTCAAATCTCTCAACCAGATTCTTTGCATTTTTACTTTGAGATATAAATAAACCTTCATCCAGTTGTTTCACCTGTAAACCAAGAAAGTAGTTTTGCTAGTTCACCAAACATACTCATTTCAAACTCATCTTTCATGGTTTGTACAAACCAATTCACTTTAACCTGTGATTTTGAACCAAAAACAATGTCATCAACATAAATTTGTACAACCAGAAGAATGTCATCAACATTATGTTTAAAAAGGGTTTTATCTACTTCCCCTCTTTTTTAACTGTTCATGATTAGAAAGCTTGTCAATCTGTCATACCACACACGTGATGCTTACTTAAGTCCATATAGAGTTTTGTTTAACTTGTAAACATGATCTAAATTATGTGAATCTTCAAATCTTTAGGTTGTTCAACATAAATCTCTTCTTTCAGAATCCCATTAAAAAGACACTTTTAACATCCATCTGGAACAACTTAAAACCAAGAGAACATGCAACTCCAAGTAACAATCTTATGGACTCTAATCTAGAGCCGAGTGCAAAAGTCTCATCAAAATCAATACCTTTAACTTGTGTGTATCCTTGTGCAACCAATCTCGCTTTATCTCTAACAATTTCACCTAGTTCATTGGTTTTATTTTAAAGATCACTTTGTCCCAATAACATTCACATCAACTGGACGAGGTACTAACAACCAAACATAATTTCTAACAAATTGTTCTAATTTCTCATGCATTACTATTACCCAGGACTCATCATTTAAAGCATCACTGACACATTTAAGTTCTGTTTAAGATGTGAAGCAAGCAAAATTGACCATGTCATGATAATGTATCCTGCACTTACCTCGTGTTCTTTTACCATCTCCAATATTACCAATAACATCATCAATTGAATGGTTTCGATGTACAATTGTGAACTCCATTTCATGTCCTTCATGTTCATGTCCATTATGATCTTCTTCCATCTGACTTTCGTTTGATCTTTGTTCATTAGGTACACTTAAATTTTCACTCTCTGTCCCAGTATGTCCTTGTAATTAATCTATAAAAAAAAGGAAACATAGCTTTCTTAAATAAATGATCTTAATCAAACACAATATTTATAGATTCAACAACTATTCTCGTTCGTAAATTGTAAATTCTATATGCAGTTGAATTGGTTCCATATCCAAGAAAGTTCTTTCATCATTTTTTGCATCAAAGTTTTCAAGATATTCCTTGTCATTTAGTACATAGCAAGTACACCCAGAAATATGAAAATAACTCAGATTTGGACTTTTACCTTTTCAAAGTTCATATGGTGTTTTTGACATACCTGGTCGAACATAAACTCGATTTATGATGTAACAAGCTGTGTTATTACTTCTTCCAAAACACGAATTGAAATAGATTTTGCATGAAGTATGATACGAGCCATCTCTTGAAGAGTCCTATTCTTTCTTTCAACTACATCATTCTGTTGTGGTGTTTTTGGAGCAGAGAATTCATGTACAATACCATGTTTCAAACATAACTTATGAAAAACGTCATTTTAAAACTCTCTTCCATGATCACTACGAATTCGTTATATAGTTTATTTTGTATTTTTCAATTGTAAAAACAAGTAGTGAAACAATTCAAAAGTATCAGATTTTTTCTCAAAATTTTGACCCATGTGTACCTTAAAAAATCATCATCAAGAACAAAAGTATATTTTTTCCACCAAAACTTTTTGTCTTCATTGGTCCCATCAAGTCCATGTGAACAAGTTCTAGTATTTTTCCAGTCTTGACATTAGGCATCTTTTTGTGATGAACTTTAACTTGTTTTTCCAATTGACATGGTTTACAGGTTTCAGATTTATCAAGATTGTGCTGAGTCATACATCTAACATTGTTTGAGCTAGACAACTGTACCAGTAACGTTAATTGACGTGTCTCAGTATTTGATGCCACAAAACAAGTTGTCTTCCGTTGCTTTGAAAATTATTTTCTCTTCCCTCCAAATGTAGCAATTATTTGATGATCTTGTACCCGTAAGAACACATTTATCATCAAAATTCTCTACTAGACATTCCTTATTATTAAACTAAACCTTGTGATTATTGTCACATAATTGACTAATACTAATAAAATTAGTAATCAATCCAGCAACATATTGCACATTCTTCAGAAGATGTTGTCCAGGTGTGTCTACATCTCCTTTTTCAAGAATTTTACCTTTGATTCCATCTCCAAAGATAACGCTACCAACGTTCTTGATTTCAGCAAAATTTGACAAAATTTCTCTTGTACCTATCATGTGTCAAGAACATCTACTTTCAAAATACCAAGTATTTGATTTATCTTTTTGTGTAGAAATGTAAGCTATATTGCTATACAAATCACTTTTTCGTATCCAGATTTGTTTTATTTTGGGTAAAACATACTTACCTGAATCATACCTGAATTTCTTGTTGCAAGTGAATTGTTTATGTCCTCTTATTCCACAGAAATAATATCTCACAAGATTGTTCCTTTGATATTGCATTTGGAATCTTCTTCTAGAGTTATATCCATGACTATAATGTATGATATTTGAACAAAAATTTCCGTTGTTTACAGTCTTCTTGAATGAATAACTATGTTTCTCATTTTCATACATTTTTGAAGATAAATCTTTCAATTTCCCTCTAGAAACAAATTTATTCTGAGAATTTCCTTTATTTCCAGTATATCCAATTGCATGATTATTTTCCCAATCAAAATAAGTGATTAAGTTTTTTAGTACCATTTGAGAGCATTTTCAGTTGCTTATTGGTTTCTTCAAGCTGACTCTTGACTAATATGACTTCTTCTTCTTTTAGAGTTGCCTCCTTTTTCATTTCTTGAAGCTGTTTTTCTAATTTTCATTTGTTTTAACCAGTTGTACGTTTAGCTTGCTCATATTCAACCACTCATTGTAGATAGTTTCTACATTTACTTCATGTTCTTCATTTTAATCTTTTCAACCTTTTTGTCTTCATTTCCTTCACCTTCATATTCTTCAACTATTCCAATGAAAACAACAAAACTTGTCAGGTCTTCTTCGTTACTTTCTTGAGAATCAGAACTTGATTCACTGAAACCTTTTTGTCTTCATTTGATCACATTAGCATCTGCACATTCATTTTTTGTATGACTGAAACCTTTGCACTTGTAACATTGTGTTTCTCACAATCCCTTCATAACACTTTCTCTCTTTGAAATACTTGAACATTAAGATTTAAAATGTTCAAATCCCTTGCATTCGTGATATTGAAATACAGATTGGCTTTCCTTTTTATTTCCTTGATCTTCATTGTTTGACCGTCTAACTCCTGTATGATTTTTCATAAATTTTCTAAATTTTCTAGTAAGAAGAACAATATTTTCTTCACGGTTATCAAGTCTTGAGTTTTCGTTAGTGACTTGAAGAACTAACCCTTTGTTCCCTCCATGCATCTTCATCAATGCCTCTTATACTAGCTCTCATTTTCACTTTTCGGTATCCATAGTTAGAAGCATCTAACATGATTGGTTTTCCAAAAGAATATAAATCTTTTGGTCCGTCCATGTTGTCTTCTTGGATCTCAAACCAATAATTACATTTTCTCTAAACTTTGGTTACCATCTCTAATACCAATTGAAAACAGTAGAAAGACAACGTTAATAAATAAAAAGGCTAAGAGAAACAAATATCCAAACTAAACAACTTATTGTTTCTCACTCTCTCTCTTTTATCGTGTATCTCTCTAAGTACACTTTAAATCCTTAATGATCAAATATCACTAATTTTCGTACTTCTTCGATACACCCTAGATGTTACAAAACCTTCTTTATATTCTGTTTTTCACACCTAATCTTCACTTTAATCCAAGAACACACTTCCTCGTCTTCAGCATCATATGCTTCCTCTTTTGCGTCCTTTTTCAGTTTGACTCCCCATTTCTTCTAATTTTCTTTCACTTTGAATTTGAAAATAATCGAGCCGTATTTCTTCTCCTTCAATTTCTCAATAACCTGAAATTTCAAAACAAATCTAACACAGTCCTAAAATATAGCATTTACACCTCGCATCATTCTCATCAATGATGGAGAACCTATGGATCTGTGCATGTTCCTCCAAGAACAAGTGGTTAATGCCAATTGAAATTTGGATTGGTTTTTCCATTATGCTTGATTTCATACTTGTGATTGGTATCCAAAGTGTATGGTTGGTTTTTGGATGGTGAAAGCATTTTCTAGTTTGATAATTAGAATTCGGTTTTATAGGATTTTTTAGTTTACAACAAAAAAATGAATCCATTTAACTTTTGGAGAGGATTAGGATGAATAAGACGTAGTGTCGATGTCATGAGACTTCTATGAGATATCTACAGCGATATCAGTTTTACCGTCAACCTTTTGACATGTTAAAAAAAAAGTTTGATCGCCTTGTCTTTCTGTTTGTTTCTCCATTTTCTTATTTGTTTTGTAAATTATGACTTATTGTATTATGTGTGTGATTTCATATATATATATATATAATACTTTGGGCATTGTTATGCAATTAATTGATTTTATATTAATTGTCTAATGACCATTTTTAATTATTTTATAATTGCATCCTATTTTAACAATCTCTCATTTCTTCTAAGTATCAATTCTTCGATAATTCATATCCACATCTCCATACGTAAACCATCATACATATCACACATGCAAACTTCATAGAAACGTCTATTCTCAATGTATCAATTCCATCCATCAATTATGTTTTCGATATTAGTCGAAAACATAACCGATTGCCACACACATTTCCACAATCATCAGGGAATATCGAATCATCTTAGTGTGTGACCTTATAGATTCAACATTAATTTTAAAGTCGAGTATCTTACTAATCGTCTAATCGAGGTTGACGTTTAACAACCCTCCTTAATGACCATATAACATGAATAAACATCTTTTATTCTAATGAACCGAGGTGAAATGTAATGCGGTATTATCTTTCGTCTTTCAAGCTCCGGATAATCTTGGGATATGGTTTGACCGTCAAACTCTAATAGATTACCAACTATATTTTATTTCTATCGTCACCGAGTATCGAATAAACTCGAGATCCCTTTTTCTCTTATCATTCTCTTGCTTTCTAATACTAATCATGGATAAATTAATGTCATATATTATATAGCCACACACACACACAAACGCATTCGTATATATATATATATATATATTATATGCATCCTCTATAATGTACAAATTATCACATGACAATAAAACAATGCCATTATATTGAAATAAAATGTTCAAACATCACATGAACATAAGTTCTAAATAATTCCAACTCTTTAAAACAATACTAGAACTAGTTTCTATGTTACATCTCTCAATCATGTCTTCAACTTGTGCTCATCAAACTCTTTTGATCTGAGTACATTTGTGAGTGGATCGACTATGTTTTCTTTTCCATATACTTTTTTTAAATATAAACATCCTCAAATTCAATGACTCTCGTATTAGATGATACTTCCACAAAATATACTCTATATTTGATGAGATTTTGGTTTTTTCGAAGCTATCATTCCAATAATATCATATAATAAAGGAACAAGCTCTTTAATTGGAGGGACCACACCTAAATCCGTAATCGAGTCGACTACTATAGCTTGTTTAGAACTATTCCAGCTGACTGTACCATCATTCAAGCAAAATACATAGTCTGACGTTGATTTGTTATCATTCTTATTCAATGCATACTTTGCATAGGTGAAGCCCTCTAACTCCAAGCTAAAACCTCCATATATAAGGAATTTCTCTTTAGTCCTTTTTAAATACTTAAATATGGTTTTCACCCATTTACAATGTTCTTTACCAGGATTCGTCTGATACAAACTCGCTACATTTAGTGGAAAAGCCATATTATGGAATGCAACATTATGGTATACATGATGACTCCTAATGCGGTAGTGTACGAGATCCTACTCACATTTTCTCTCTCATCCTCAGTCTTAGGAAAATTCTTTTTAAGGGAGAGAAATTCCAGTGTCTATCAGAAGATGTCCCTTCTTGGAATTTACTATGTTATATAGGATTTGTCTCTATCATAGAGAATTTTTTAGAAAAATAACATGTAGTCCTCTCCAATGTCGCTACATCATTTCCTATGAGAAAAATATCATCTGCATATAGCACAATGAAAGTAACATTGTTTCCACTAACCATCTTGTACACGCAAGATTCCTCTCTGCACCTGACAAAATTGAACGTTTCAACCACTTTATTAAATAGAAGATTCTAACTATCCATAGACGATACCATGAAGCTCGTAAGTTGATTCATGTAGATATCTTTCTAGAGTTATCCATTTAATATAGGTGTTTTCAATCCATTTACCATATTTATAATCATGGTAATTTGTTATCGCAAATAGAATTCGAATTCACTAGAGTATCGCAATGGGGAGAATATTTCTTCATAGTTAATGCATTTGCGTAGACTATACCCATTGGCAACTAAACAGACTTTATAGAACTCTACCTTCATATCCACTACCTGTTTATAACCAATAGTCGAGAATTCGATGAAAGTTCAAAGCAATTCATACTTTGTTTACACTCAACAAAATATTTCGGATTCCATGGCTTTTCACCACTTCTTTGAATCAAAACTTTGTGTCGCTTC
Source organism: Gynandropsis gynandra (assembly GCA_036759665.1). Lineage (NCBI taxonomy): Eukaryota > Viridiplantae > Streptophyta > Magnoliopsida > Brassicales > Cleomaceae > Gynandropsis > Gynandropsis gynandra. The sequence goes on from CM071860.1 coordinate 9,703,150, forward strand.
CTCAAAATTTAGCGGGTTATCATTAACATGAATCCTCTCATGCTTTTGCACCATAATATTCAATTTGTGAGACAGACGCCAAGAACGTATAGACCTTACAAGAGAAGCTTTGATATGAACTTAGACCGATGTTCTTTTGAAGATGGATGGAAGTACACTGAACTCACTGCAAACCGGTAGTAGAACCTAGACTTGTCTCTCCTTAAAAAATGTCTGAAATTCTAACTACAACCCAACTAAAAAAATTCCAGACTCATCGAACGATTCCACAACACTTGTGGTCTGGTGTTGATAAGTCGATGACCACTTAAAATCTCTCTAAGAGTCTTGTTAGCTAAATCTCAAGAAATAATAAAGAAAAGGCATTCTTTATTGATTATAACTTCTTTAAAGTGTTATATAATGGACCATCTATTTATAGGGACCAAATAATAATGGAAAACTGTATAAAATAAACTAACTTAACAAAACTCGTTAAAATTGTTTGATCGAGCGTCGTATAAGTCTAAACCCTAAAATCGACATAATAAAGTATGTTGGTCTAGACAAATTTCTCAGATCGATCATTTCATTCTCCATCCGAGCATTCTATCCAAGCATTATCTGATCCTCCACCTTGTTTCTTCTCTCGGTCTCCTCTCCTTGTAAGGACCTTTTGTAGTGTTTCTTGATGTTTCTGTGAGGTCTTTATCCAATTGAGTGAACATATCCCAAAGCTCCTTTTCTTAACCTCTCGTTATGTCCTCGTGTGACTTATGGTGGATCCCCTATTTAACTACAAAAAAAAAAGGCTATTTCAAACAGACATAACCATTGGAAATCGCTAAAAATCTGTTGTAAGGACCGATTCCCAACAGACGGCAACAGATCGGTGCCCGTTGGGAATCGCTCGTTACAAATTGAGATCCGTTGCGATTCCCAGAGTTACAACGGATATAATTAGTTGCAAATTTGCAACGGACGGCCAATGTATCACTTCGTTGGCAGATTGTAATGGATGTCCGTTACAAAGCATGCAACGGATGCCCGTTACAAAGCATGCAACGGATGCCCGTTACAAATCTGCAACGGATGCCCGTTTCTAAACTGTAATGGATGTCCGTTACCACATTGTAATAGATATCCGTTGCCCTTCCGTTGGAATGAAAAATGCACGGGAATTGAAAATTTGCAACGGGCATCCGTTACAAAATGGCAGAAAATGGCAACGGAAATCCGTTAAAAATTGGCGGAAAATGTCAACGGGTATCCGTTACCATTTGACGGGAAATTTGGATTCCAGCGGATGCCCGTTGAAAATTGTAATGGGCATCCGTTGGTATTTAAAAAAAAATTAAGAATTAAAAATAAAAAATTTAGAAATTTGAAAATTTAAAAATTAAAAACAGATTTCAAATACCTTAATTAATATATTAAAAGTTCTTACAAAAAAATTAAAACCTAGTTCTATTAGATTCATCTAAAATTGTGGGGTCGATGGCATCCCCGTGGTCACCAGCACATCGTGAAGGCATTGCATCTGAATCGATAACCGGTTCTTGACGCGGTGTTGTTTCTCCCGCTCGGCTGGATATCAGTTCTATGACGCTCTCCATGTGTCGCATATGTGCTCGAGTTTCTCGAAATTGTGCTCCGAGATCCTCTATACGCCGTTGTTGCGTGTAGCTCTCTTGGACCACGAGAGGTACTGTCGTGGCATCCTCGACGATATCCTTTTGCAGTGCATCGAGGCCGTATAAACACTCCTTATACGGTCTAACCGACTACAAATAAACAAAGTTAGAGTTAGAATTATTAGAAAATATTTTATTTACTAATCGAAATATAAATAATAAATGTTTACCTCCAAATAAAATTTATCCTTTGTAAAGGAGTGAGCTCGTCGGGAGTTGAACCGCAAGCTTGTGATTGTTGTGTGATCTTATCCATCACAGCTTCACGGTTCTTTCCGCTCGAGGTTCGACGAGTTCAGGTTCGTCGCTTCTCTTCCTATTTGTTGCATCTGTTATATAACATAAATAAAATTATATAAATGTTTTAAAAGACAAAAAATTTAAATAATAACTATAAGAAATTTACCAATTCTTGCTTTCTCTTCGGGAATGATTTTGATCCCGAAGTATGGCGATGTGGACCATCTCCTGAAACCTTCTCACAGTACCAACATTTTTTGGCCTTCTCGCTCTTGGCCTTGAAGTCCTCAGACTCCCAATGGTTGACGAGTTGATTGAAGACCTCATCCGTTGCCCATGTCGGTTTGCGATTCTTGGTGTAGTAGTTGTGGTTGGCGTTGTTCATCATCAAGCACATGCGGGCTTGCATGTCATGCATCCAAGCCGTGTAGATGTGCGACGTATCCTTCTTCCACCATCTATATGAGTGCTACAAAATAAATTATAATAAATTAGTTCAAAACATTTATAATTAATCATTTCAAATAAAAATTTAAAAAACAGAAAATTACGATGAAAGTACACCACCACCGGCTGCGTATAACTTCTGGCGTAACTTGCTAGGAATAATAGAGTTCATCCTATAAGGACTCTTGGATGATGGTTTTGTTTGTATGTTTTAGAACATCATCCACATCAAACCTGCACATGAAAATGAAATATTTAAATAACATTTATAATTTACAACAATTTAAATGCATAATTTGAAATTTTACCATAGCGTCTCGACATGACGATCAGGACCGATAATTGGAAGGGTGGGACGCCCGTCGAAATTATCAATTAAGGATTCGATATCCACCACATCTTCATCTTCATCAAATATCGGCGGTGTCGATATTGGTGAAGGAGGCTGATATGGTGGCAGTGGAGGTGGGGGAGGGGTTCCTACCAAGTTGGCTAACATATCTCCTGAACATATAATCGCATAGCCCTCATTTTGTGTTTAGTGTTTATGAATATGTTCACTGTGCGTGAGAGGAAGTGTTTGAGTGGATTTTAAGTTTTGATTCGTATTGAAAATGAAGCTGTTCAACGGTATGTATGCAGAAATTTCCAACGGGCATCCATTGGAAATTGCAACGGATGCCCGTTGGAAAAAAAGTTAACTCAACGGACATAATTAAGTGACGCGACATTCGGTTTCTCCAATGGGTATCCTTTACAATTTCCAACGGATGCCATTTGGAAACGCGTGTTCCCGAGGTAACGGACGCAAAAACGGTTGTTCGTCTCCCATTGTAACGGGCATCCGTTATAATTTGCAAGGGATGCCCGTTGGACATAATCGTAGCCTAGGTAGGCATGATGACACTTTGCAACGAGCATCTGTTGCAAATTGTAACGGATGTCTGTTACAGTTTTTAATAGGCATCCGTTAGTAATTGGTAACGGATGCCCGTTAGCAGTATTAACGGATGCCCATTACAATGTTTTGACAATCATCCGTTAACGGCTTGTAACAGATGCCCGTTAGAAATACTGTAACGAGCATCTGTTATAACTTACCAATAGATGGTCGTTGATGTTTTGGAAAACTTAGAAATTTTTTCTAAGTACCGAAGGCGGTTTCGTGTTCCAACGGGCATCCGTTACAATTTCCAATGGATGCCCGTTGGTATTAGATCATATGAAGTTTTAAAAAACATTAACATCATTTATATATTCTTCGATTGTATTTACATTTCGATTATTCGATTGGCGATTCTTCGATTGTAGTTACACATAATTTACACATCATTTACATTACACATTATTGTATTTATATTTCTTCTTCAGTAGATTCTTCGATTGGTGAGTCTTCCTTCGATTGTTCATTGAATTCATCTTCGTTTTCATCTTCTGCATCTTCCGGTTCCACATCTTCATAATCACATATGAATTATCCGTCTATGTCAGTTCTTGCAAGAATCTCCTCGCGATTGTCTGTATCAATTAAACGATTCGGCTGCTGATGATCGGGTTGCAATAGATCTTATTTTTCATCTGAGCTTATAATTCCTCGTGGTTTGATCTTTACTACGGCCCACCACTCCTCTCTTGGACGTTTCAATGTTGTTGGATATTGCACATAAGATACTTGATCTGCTTGATATATTGTGATGAATGGATCATACTTACTATATTGTCGTGCCGGATTGATGTTAATTCCTCCCCATCGGTTTTTCGTATTCCATGTCTTACGATTGGGTCGAACCACTGAAATTTAAAAAGCATTACCTTCAACCCAACAAGACCGAGATATTCCACTTGTAGGATTTGGTGCAAAATATCGTAGAAGTTATCACCCTCTATTTCACTATTATTGCAAATGCCATAATTGTATGTGTTTCTATGTTTTCTGTGTTCGTACGTGTGGAACGTGTAGCAGCGAGTAAACAAAATTGGACAACACATAACATTTCGCACAGGACCATTAGCCAAATCTTTTAACCACGTTGGAAGTTTTTCATCAGAATAATTCACCTGTATAACATAAAAAATAAATGAATACTTTATAATAAGCGCAATTGATTTTAATAGATGTGTACACGAGTACTTACGTAATCTCTCAACATGAAGCCATAATGTTGAACTTTCATTTATCTGAGTTCATTTGCGTTTAGATGAGGATATATACTAATTACTTCTTCATCAAATATCCTGTATAATGAAAATACGTTAATATTATATATATATATACATATATATTTAAAAGATTGAATTATTTTTTGTACCTTTCGAAAGGTAATAACTCTTGAAAATTTAGTAATATATATGTAAAAGATTGAATTATTTTTTGTACCTTTCGAAAGGTAATAACTCTTGAAAATTTAGTAATATATATGTGTGGACGTGATTATACTCCTCTGGTGTTAACCAATATTCCTCAGATTTATCTCATGTACGTCCAATCGGTGTAAACATATAAGGAATTGTGCTAAAATGTGGATTATATTGATACATATACTTTATGTGATCATCCGTTGCACGTCGTTCTTTCGTCTGAATATGCGACTCGAAATAAAATGTGCTGAAATATGTGATTTCTTCCAACAAGTATTGTTTGTCAATTGATCCTTCAACCGCTACTTTTTTTTTTTGCTTTTTCTTTAAATGAAAGAAAAATCTTTCGAAAGGATACATCTATCTGAATTGAACTGGCCTACCGAGTATTTCCTCATCTGGTAAATGTTCCATTACATCGAAAAATGAAGGCGGAAAAACTTTTTCCAAGGAACATAATACTTAAGAGATATTGTTTTTCATTAGTTACAAGTCATTCCTTTTAAATTTCTTGAACATATATCTTTCAAAAATGTGCTAATGCCGTATAGAAAATCATGAACATTCCATGGTAAAAGCTCAACAAATGCAATTGGAATGAGTCGCTGCATGAAAACGTGACAATCATGACTTTTCAACCCGATCGCCTCGAACCAACAGTATCCACACACCGAGTAATGTTCGATGCATATCCATCTGGAAACTTAACATCTTCTTTAACCACTTAAATAATGTTGTTTTAGCCCGACCAGACAATCTGAATGCTGGGACATGTGACATTCCATCTCTTAATTCCAACTCAGGTCGTCGGCATATTGTCTTCAAATCTTTTCTTGATTGTATATTATCCTTAGTTTTAACCACCACATTTAAAACAATATTGATGATGTTATCGAAAAAGTTCTTTTCGATATGCATAACATTAAATTATGATGTAAAATCAATGATTTCCAATATGGTAGTTCCCAAAAGATACTAAGTTTATACCAGTTTTGCCATTTACCTTGGCCTTTTGGTTTACGATGCCCACGATCTCAACCGCAATCTATCGATTCTTGTAAATCGCCCAATGTGTTTAATCTTTCGTAAATGATTTGTGTTCCGGTTTGCATGCATGATGCCTCTTCTATTTGTACCACGTTCTTTCGAAAATGTTTTTTGTCTTTCTGGAAAGCATGTCCACGAGGAAGAAATCTTCTATGACAATCAAACCAAATGATTTCTTACCATGTACTAGTCGAAATGAATCTGTATCCTCCATAAATTATGGACATGCTAATCTACCGTGCGTGCTCCATCCAGATAACATTCCATAGGCAGAAAAGTCGTTAATTGTCCACAACAAGACTGCTGTCAATGTAAAATTTCGGTTCGTACTAACGTCATAATCAAGAATTCCTTCGTTCAAAAAATGTCTTAATTAATGAATTAATGGCTGCAAAAAGACATTGAAAATTTTCTTCGGATGTTCTGGTCATGGAATCCGCAACGTCAGAAACATTACCTCTCTTTTCAAACACATATCGGGAGGCAAATTATATGGAGACAAAATCACCAGCCACAGAGAACATTGACTTCCAGATTGTCGATATGGACTAAAACCATCAGTGCACAGGCAAAAATAAACATTTCTCGTTTCATACGCGAACCCAGGAAATATTTCATTGAAATCTTTCCAAGCCTTACCATCCGATGAATGTTGCATTATACCTTTGCCCTTCGAGTGTTCTGTGTGCCATCTCATTGCTGCAACGGTTTTTTATATTAAAATAACCCTTTTCAACCTGTTTGCTACATGCATAAAGAATATTTTTTTGTATGGTACATGTTTACGTGAAGATGGTTTTTTTTGGCCGAAATCAGCTTGCACCGCAAACTTGCATTCCCACAAGTCTTTATCATTTCCCCAAAAAAATCATGCATATGTTTCTACATACATCAATTTTCTTATGTGGTATTCCAAAATCGTTTAAAACATTCTTTGTTTCGTAGTATGTCTCGGGAGCTTGATTATTTTCCGGTAAATGTTCACGCGTTGTTTTGCAAAATGAATCCATGCAATTTTCAGTAACATTGTAGACTGATCTTCACGACAACCTTCATATATAGGTTATTTCGCCAAAGCCAATAGGTTGAAGAATCGGCGTGCATCGATGTTCGACATCTCTTCATGCGTTTGTTCATGAACAACTCCAGAAAAAACACGTGACACCATTTCCACATATGGATTGGTCGTTGATGCTTCATAAATAACTTCTTCATTTCTTTCTACTTGTGCTTCTTGCACAATATCTCAAATTCTGCAATTTTCACCGTGATTTAACCAAATATCGTAATTCTCAATGAAACTCACCTTGTAAAGATGTTTGCAAACAATTTCTTGACTTCGATATTTCATGTTTTTGCATCTTTTGCATGGACATAACATTGTCCCGCGTTCTTGACACAAAGGTTGCATCGATGCAAAACTCATGAATTGCTCCAATCCGTGGAAGAATTCTTGCGTAATCTCTTCGGTTATAGGATTTCTTCTATAAATCCACTCTCTCGATCTATATATATCTCTATTTGAAGAAGACGATATTTTGTTGAAAATATAGTTGTTGATGGTTTGATGCTAAAACCATGATAGTTATCATTATTTGCAACGGAAATCCGTTAGAAACCTCAACGGATGCCTGTTGCAAGTTCACATGAATCTATTCCACCCGAAATCGTTGAAATTAACAATTTCAACGGACATCCGTTACACTTTCCAACGAACATCCGTTACAGTTTGCATTGGATGTCTTTTGAACGTCTTTTGTGGTTTGCTAATGGTGTTCCAATGGACGGGAGCAACGGAAGGGATCAGTGGACCGTCCATTTAAATTTGCAACGAATTGCAACGGATGGCGACCTGTTGGGAGTTTTAGGGTATCCGTTGCAATTCGTTGACATTTTTCATCAACGGACGGATCAGTTGCTCCATCCGTTGCAAATGCCGTGTTTTTTTGTAGTGTTTCTTCTTCATCATTCCCTCCTTCTTTAAAAGGAATTATTCTCAAATCAATTCCTTCACCTGCATTGAAATGAGCCAAGTTAGTGACATTGAAAATCGAATGTATAACATTCTCACTTTGGGAGACGTTAGACTTGATGCGTTTGCAAACTCTAAAAGGTTCATCTTCTTGCATCCGAAGCTGCGATTTATGCCTTTGTAAAAACATTTCTTTGCGTACATGAGCCCTCTCAGTTAGAAGATTGTCCACACCATATCTAGCCTTTTCTCTATATTCGATGGTTCATTCTTCGAAAAATAGTATCGAAAACTCTACAATAAATTAGGAACAAAACTAGACAATAGATAAATTGATGGAAACAACACCTCAATGTGTGCAAGCACATTCATCGGTTGAGTTAGAAAGGTCATAGTCTCTCTTACACTAAAAGAAAGAAATGTTATCCTCATGGGTGTGCTCTAATAGGCCTTTATCTTAGTTTCTCTCAAGACCTCACGATTTTGTGGTGGGTTTTGGATTTAGAGTCTACATCATGGTCACTCATAATTTCACACCTCTCATCCGTGAGTAGTTGCTCATTCCTGTCGTGTAATTCCGATGCTTGCTGTAGTATAGATGATTCTTCCTTTGCTACCTCATGTTACTCACCATTTTCAACCAAGTTGTAAGATATATGGTCATCCCCTTGTACCACATCAACATCCTATCACATGTTTCCATCCACTTGTACCAACATTATCCGCCGGTTTGGCAGTCTTTTGTGTTGTGACCTTGACCTTGGCGTTCGAAACTTATAATGTCACGATTATGCATTGGGACTTCGTTGGTACCTTGTCCTCTTGGTCTATATGCTTTTTTGTATGCGACCTCCACGCTTAGACTATTTTGCACCAATCTTCATAGACATTGATTCGCCTCTCTATGGTATTGAGATGGTGCAAATGAACATCTTATCACTTTATGTATTTCATCGCATGTAACTGTAGGTTTCTCTCCACCATTCAAGCGCATACTTAATAAACTTTTCCGAACAAAAATTTACTTTTGTTAAGTCGGAATACCGATGACAATTGAAAATCATTTTAGTTTTCCTCTCCCACTCTTGTAATGCCCCTACATCGCTTCATCATATAAAATTCAGGATCTCCAGCTTTTAATTATCTTCTTTTTTATTCCTAACTCGGTGGGCATATCGTGGTATCCGAATTTTCGTATATTTATTTGCATCCATGTCCACATGTTATGGAATTCTAGCTATATGTGGTACTTTTCTCCAGTGTGCTTAATGAATGCAATGATCAATATAGTCTTTCTGATCAAGTTGTTGATGCACGATAGTGAACTCGTCCCCGAACAATTTATGGAATTCAATCATAAGGAGTTGCATTTGTGTAAGAAACATTGTTTTTCATCCACCTTGTGGTGGTTTTACGCAATGGTATCCTAAACTAGACATTAAAAAAATAGCTACAATACAAAAAAGTTAGTAAAAAAAGAAAAAATGAATGAAAAGGAGATGAACGAAGCTCAAGATCTCTTAAAAAATGTTTTGCTCAATTTTCACTCGCTCTTCTATTTTTTTCTCGGCTTGTCTTGTTCGATGTAGTTTAGAACTCAATAATATACTCGAACTTAATTTCCAACAAATTTAAACTAAATCTTGACGCTATAAATGAGAATATCATCACTATGTCTAAATTCTTTAATTTAGTTCAGACACTACTATTGTCTTTCTATAAGTTTTTCCTATTTTTATCTATTCGTTTTTTATTTGTCTTTTCTTTTCTTTTCTTTTCCTATACTTTTCTTTCACTTTTCTTCTCTTTTCTTTTGTTTTTTATGTTTTCTTCCTTTTGTTGTTTTCCTTTTTTTACTTATTTTTTTTCTTGTCTTCCTTTTTTTTGTTTTTTTTTCTAAAATGACCAAAACCAAAACTAAAACAAAGTAAACTAAATCAAACAAAATAAAAATAATTAAAATTTTATAAAATTGATAGAAAGATAGACTAACGCAAGAACAAAGCTCTGATAACATTTGATATGAACCTAGACCGAAATCCCCTAGTAACCCGATAGGAAAAACCTGAAACTTTTCTCTCCTAAGAAAAGATGTCCCAAATCGCAACTTAGAAAAGCCTAGACTCAGCGAACGCTGTCACGACACTTGTGGTCTAGTGTTGATAACTCAAAGAATATTTAGAACATCTACAAGAGTTTGGTAGCTAAATCTCAAGAAATAACAAAAAAAAAGACACTTTCAATTCATAATAACTTTGTTAAAATATCATACAATAGATCCTCTATTTACAAAAAAATTAGTAAAATCACTCGATCGAGTGCCACATAAATCCAAACCCTAAATTTCGAAAAAATAAAATATGTTAGTAAAAAGAAACCGCTCGGGTTTAGAGTTTCTTGCTCTGGCCGAGCATTCTGGCCAAACAAATTTTGCTCTGGTCGAACATTGTATGATCCTCCAGTTTCTTGTTCTTTTCGACCTTCTCTCTTTGTAGAGACATCTGTAGTCTTTCTTAAGTATTCTTTCACATCGTTGTGGGGTCTTTATCTATCCGTTCATGTCCAATTGAGCGAACACGTCCTGAAGTTTCTTTCTCTTGCCCCTCGTTGTTTGTCCTCGTGCGACTTGTGGTGGATCTAACATCTCGTCCTCATCAAGCTTGAACCAAAGGAACTTTCTCATCTTGATTTTTTTGTTGTATAGGTTCTTGGGTGTGTTTCATAACCTTTCGTTTATCTTCAACACTTGAAGACAAAACTTTTTTGTTCATCTTTAATACATCCATATATAAAAAGAATACCTACGAGGCATCTCATGCTCTTGAGCTTGTGTAGGATATATGTGTTCTTGAATCTCATCATGAATCACTTTCTCACCATGATTTTCTTCCATAAAAAAACTTTTTTTTCCAAAAAGATTATACCACTATAGCCACAAACACTTTGTCCTTGGAGGGTGATAGAAATAATATCGCATTATTTTTTGGGATATTTACTAAAAGGACACTTATCAAATCTAGTGTCAAGCTTATTCAAATGCAGTCTCTTGACGAAAATCAGACAATCCCATTCTCTTATTTCTTTCAAGTTTGGATTACGTCCACTCCATATCTCATATGGAGTTTTAGATATTACTTTTTTTGGAAACCTTTTTAGCAAATATGAAAACCTTCTAAAGCGTAACCTCATATGTTGATCGAAAGATCAGTGAATCTCATCATAGACCGTACCATATCTAATAAACTACAATTTCGCCTTTCTTAAATACCATTATGATACGGTATTCCAAGAGAAATCTAATGTGATAAAGTCTCTTTTTCGTACATAATCCATGAACTCGTGACTTTTCCCTCCACAGTCATATCTCAACATTTTCATGAGATTTCTCATTTGATCTCCATTTCACTTCAATATCTTTTGACTATTTCAAAAGACTCGAACTTCTGTTTCATGAGGTACACAAGCTCATGTTGTGACATATCATCAGTAAACATGACGAAGTAGTAATAACCTCCTTTAAGCTTAACTCTCGTTGGTCTGTATACATAAGTATGTTTGAGTCCTTACAGTTTGGTAGCTCTTTTTCCATTTACTCAATAAAAGATATTTGGTCATTTTTTAGTAGACATGATTCCCAAGTCACATATGACTCATAATCATATTATCTAACATAGCTACCTCAGTGCAACCAGTTAATTTGTTTCTTCTCGATATGGTCCAGTCTACAATACCAAAGGAAATTCTAATTAAAATTATCATTCATTTCCCTCTTATAATTAGAAACATGCATTTTAATGCACTACAAAAAACACACAATTTCCAACGGACGGGGCAACGGATCCGTCCGTTGGAAATGCGTACCAACGGATTGCTACGGATGTGGTGAAATTGCAACGGGCAAAAATCCGTTGCAAATTGCAACGGATTTGCAATGAAAAACGGAATGAAAAACCTCCGTTGGAATGGCTGTTGGAAATCCGTCGTAAATTTTAACTGATGGCAACGAAAACCATCCGTTGGCAATGTCCGTTGGAAGATCCGTTAGAAAACATTCCAACGGTCGTCCGTTGCAACTTCTAACGGATGCCCATTAGAAATTGCAACAGATGACCGTTGATGTTGTGAATTTCGAGGCCACCGGTTTAAATAAATTCACGTGAACCTCCAACGGGTATCCGTTGCTATTTCCAACGGATGTCCGTTGGAACATTCACTATTTAGATCTTACCAAAGAGTGCATCAAACAATCAATAACAAAATCATTTTCGAAAAAATGTCGTCGTCTTCAAATCGAAATATATATAGATCAAGAGAGTGGATGTATAGAAGAAAAGATCCTGTAACCGAAGAGATTACGCAATAATTCTTACACGGATTAGAGCAATTCATGAGTTTTGCATCGATGCAACCTATGTGTCAAGAACATGGGACAATGTTATGTCCATGCAAAAGATGCAAAGACATGAAGTATCGAAATCAAGAAATTGTTTGCAAACATCTGTATAAGGTGTGTTTCGTTGAAAATTACAAAATTTGGTTTTTTCACGGCGAAGATTGCGGTGTTAGAGATAGTGTGCAAGATGCAGAAGTAGAACAAAATGAAGAAGTTATTTATGAAGCATCGACGACCAATCCATATGTGGAAATGGTGTCAGATGCTTTTCCTGGAGTTGTTAATGAACAAACGCATGAAGAGGTGCCGAACATCGATGCACGTTGATTCTTCAACCTATTGGATTCGGGGAAACAGCCTATATATGAAGGTTATCGTGTAGGTCAGTCTCGTTTATCTTTATCTTCAAGATTGATGAGTATTAAAACAGACTATAATGTGGCTGAAAATTGCA
>CM071860.1:9717688-9744529 GCA_036759665.1 Gynandropsis gynandra
TCCACACGTACGAACACGGAAAACATAGAAGCACATACAACTATGGAGTTTGCGTTAATAGTGATATAGAGGGTGATAACTTCTACGGTATTTTGCACCAAATCATACAACTGGAATATTCCGGTCTCGTTGGGTTGAAGGTTATGCTTTTTAAATGTCGGTGGTTTGACCCAACCGTAGGACGTGGAATACGAATTAACCGTTGGGGAGGAATTGATGTCAACCCGGCACGACAATATGGTAAATATGATCCATTCATCACAATAGATCAAGCAGATCAAGTATGTTACGTGCAATATCCAACAACATTGAAACGTCGAAGAGAGGATTGGTGGGCCGTAGTAAAGATCAAGCCACGAGGGATCATAAGCTCTGATGATAAAGAAGATCCGTTGCAACCCGATCATCCGCAGCCGATTCGTTTAATTGATACAGATCGCGAGGAGATTCTTGCGAGAAATGATATAGACAGAGAACTCATACGCGATTATGAAGACGTTGAACCGGAAGATGCTGAAGATGAAAACGGCGATGAATTCAATGAACAAGCGAAGGACGACTCGCCCATCGATGAATCTAGTGAAGAAGAAATGTAAATACAATAATGTTTACTATGTGTAATAAATGTAGATGATGTGTAATGTAAATGACGTATAACGTCCATGAACGATGTTTGATATTTGATGTATGATGTGTAATCAAATAATCGAAATGTTAATACAATTTAACATGTTATATAAATAATTTTTGATGTATAAAAAATTAAAATAATCTAATACCAATATTGAAAATATTAACGGTTGCCCGTTGAAACACGAACTCGCCTCGTCACTTAGAAAAAATGTGTGAATTTTCAATATTTCTAACGGTCATCCGTTGGGAATTTCCAACGGATTACCTTTGGAAAACAAGCTTTAAATTGACGCCACGTGTTGCCTTTGCAACGGTCATCCGTTGGAAAGCGTAATGATGACTGCAGAAAATGCAGCTTTCTCAACAGTTTTTGTAGGCTTTCCAACGGCCATCCGTTGGAAAGGCAGACGAGCCGCCGTTTAGCCGTCCGTCGCCTCGGGAACACGCATTTCCAACGGGCATCCGTTGGAATTTCCAACGGATGGCCGTTGGGAATGTGAAACGTTGCGTCAATTTACTCCTTCCGTTGCGATGACGTGTTTTCCAATGGATGCCCGTTGGAAATTTCGATATATATAATCCGACGGAACTGTTCTTATTTCAACACAATTCAAACACAAAACCTTCTCTAAAATTCATATCTCACACACAAACTACTCGAAAACATAGAAACAATGAGATCGAGACGTTTCATTGGATCGGGTGGTTTACTTGCTGGTTCCGGGGGAGCGCCTCCCCCGCCGCCACCGCCACCATATCGTCCTCCGTCTCCAGTATCGGCACCGCCAATATTTGTTGACGAGGACGATATGATAGATATCAATGCGTTGATCGATGATTTCGATGGGCGTCCAACCCTTCCGATCATCGATCTAGAACGTGCTCCTGGGACGTTATGGTAAATGATATCTAATTATTTTGATTTGTATATTATATTTCATAAATATTATCTAACTTTTTATTTTTGATATGCAGGTTTGATGAGGATTGTGTATTAAAACACACCAACAACAACATCATCCAAGGGTCCTTACAGGACGATTTCTACTATTCTTAACAAGTTATGCCAGAAGTTGTGCGCAAGCGATGGTGGCGCACTTTTATTGTAAGTTTTTTTAATTATATTTCAATTTTGTAATATATATATATATATATTTGAAAACTAAAAATTTTATAACTTTGTTTGCAGCGTTCATACAGATGGCGGAGAACTCATACAACGCGCATCTACACAACATGGATACGCGACATGCAGGTTCGGATGCGCCTAATGATGAACGGTGCAAAGCGCAACTACTACGCCAAAAATAGCAAACCGAGATGGGCAACCGAAGCAGTCTTCAACAAAATGATTGAGCACTGGGAGTCCGCGAAATTCAAGGCCAAGAGCAAGAAGGCCAAACAAAATCGCTACGGTGAGAAGTTTCGGAGATGGTCCGCATCGCCATACTTCGGGATCAAAATCCTTCACGAAAAGAAAAAAAGAATAGGTAAAATTTTAATTATTTAGATTTTTTGTTTACTTAAATATTTATCTAACAACATTTATTTTATATTGTAGATGCAACAGATGGAAAGAGAACCGACTCTTCTTGAAGTGGTATTAGAAACCCTTGCAAAGGAGAAGTCGGTTGTCAGGGAAGAGGCCGACGAACCGGAACTCGTCGATCCTCGAGCGGAGCGAACCGTGAGAGCTGTGATGGAGAAGATCACACAACAATCTTAGGCTTGCGGTTCAAGCCCCGACGACCTCAGTCCTTTACAAAAGGACCAAATTTATTTAGAGGTAAAAGGTTATTATTTTATTTCTAAATTATTAATCAAATAATTTGTGAAAATCTAACGTAATTTTTGTTTGTCTTGTAGTCGGTGAGACCGTATAAGGGACGTCTATACGGTCTCGGGGCGCTTCAAAAGGATATCATCGAGGACGTCACGACGGTACCTCCCCGGTGCAAGAGAGTTTTTCGCAACAACGGGGGATCGAAGATCTCGAAGCACAACTTCAAGAAACTCGAGCCCAAGTGGCGCGACAAACATCTCAAATACAACACTTGGAGAGCGTAATTGAGTTGATGTCCGGCCAGGTGAGGGGATCAACACCGCAACAAGAACCGGGGCTCGATTCAGATGCAACTCCGTCTAGAGGTCGTGGTGGTCGTGGCGAAGATGATATGGACGCAACTGATCTTAATGATTTGTAATAGGAAATAGTTTTAATTTTAATGTTTTTTGTAAAATAATTTTAATATTTTAATCAAAAACCTTTTTAGTTTAAAAATATTTTTATTTTTTTTCAAAAGTTTCAACGGGCATCCGTTGGAACCGCTAACGGGCATCCGTTGGAACGTATTTCCCGTCATTTTGCAACGGACGTCCGGTTCTATTTCCCGCCAAATGGCAACGGATGCCCATCGGAAAGATGAAATTTTTCCCCGCCTAATTTGCAACGGACAGCCGTTGCTTTCCAACGGCCGTCCGTTGCAACGTTGCAATGGTGATCCGTTACAAATGTTTCCAACGGGCGTCCGTTACCATTTTTTCAACGGAAAATTCCGTTGCCATGTTCGTTGCAAATCTGCAACGGATATAATCCGTTGGATGACCGTTGCGAATTGCAACGGATCCTCATTTACAACGAACTATTCGTAACGGACGGGAATCCGTTGGCGTCCGTTGGAAACACTGATTTCCAACGGATTTTTGGCATTTTCCAACGGATATCTCCATTGGAAAATGCCAGTTTTTTTGTAGTGATGATATCCTTTGCATCAAGGGAAAAAATGAACGTCATGTTGTAAATAACCATTTGCAAATAATTCGTCATTATGGAATATGACGCAAATATTATTGAAAAACTGATTTAAAATGCACATATATCCATTATATAAATAGAAATTATGTTTGAAATAAGTTTTGGACCATAATAACTATCTTCTAAACACACGCATTGCCATAGAGATAAAATGAGAGATTATTCCCACAAATAATGTCTTAATGCTTGTGTCAATCCTTAATTGCAGGTTGAAGTGTCCCTTTATCTTCGACCCTTGCAACATATTGTAGGTATTAAAACTTTTTTCGGTATGAAATACCCACATAGTCGAATCAATAGCAGCAAGAGATATCATGAACAATATTTTTCACGTGAGTCATACATTGTTTTTTTTCCTTGAGAGACACAAGATACTTCTTCAAATTTCTCTTCTAGTGTCCTATATTCTTACATACAGAACAATCAACGTCGACATGGTTGGACTAGTTCATAAAAAGAGTTCAACAAACATTCACATCCACTCGACAGTCTAATAATAATGATCGATTTGGGCATTTTTGGCTAAGTATTAAAGCCTAAAACGCAAAGTTTGTTTAATCAAACTTATTTCTGGTTTTTTTAGCTTGGTTAGAGCTTATTTGTTTGGTTTGAGATTTTATTTATTTATTTTGTTTAGGACGAAGTTAAAATGTATAGTTTTACCTTCCTATTGTCTATTAATGTCGTTTTCTATATTCAATTGCAAGACAGACTACAAATTTTTAGATTAGAGAGAGTTTCTTTTGTAAGTTCCTAAGTTCTAGGATTGAACTCTTAATTTAAAATCATGGGTTTCAACCTGAATTTTCAATCACATAACCACCTGTGATTATGGCGTCTTCACACATTTTCATGGTTTTTCAACCGAGTTCTTCAGGGGTTTAGGGTATCCTCAATATTGAGACTAGTCCTAGGTTTCAGTTGCTGGTTGTAAAGGGGTTTTGAAACACAAATCGATCTTCTATCTCGTTTTAAAATATTGAAACGTGATCTAGGATCATATCAGAGCCTAATTTTTAGTTTTAGCATATATATCCTTGTATTTTTAGGTTGTTTTGAGTTATAGGAGTCACATTTAGATTTTGTTGATCTTTGTTTTGCTTATGCTTTAATTTTGAGGTGTGAATAATTTTTTTTATTCTTTTCTCTTTTTTTTTTGAAAATTTTGTTTGATTGTTTGTCTAGGCTTGTTCCATAGCAGGACAAGCAGAAAAAATAAAAGAAAGAAAAGAAAAGGAAAAAAACAAAGAAAAATGAAATTTTTCGTAAAAGAAAAGGAAAAACAAAGGAAAATGAAATTTGCTATAAAAGAAAAGGAAAAACAAAGAGAAGAGAAATTTGGTTTAAAATAAAGGAAAAATAAAGAGAAGCGAAATTTTCTATAAAAGAAAAGTAAATTTGAAGCTGGTCTAAAGGTTCAACCAGAAAGGATTAGAAAATAGTTATTTCAGCTTTTCCTTATTGAATTCGGTGTTAGTTTTAATTATTTCCTCGATAGGCACGTAAATACAACCAAATTTTTTATTTTGTTCCTTTTCCTAAACAAAAGTAAGAAAAAAACTTGTCATTTCGTGGTTTGGATAGATTTAAGGACAAGTAGGCTTTATAATTTTGATTTGCAATAACTTTTTTGTGGGACCTTAACTTTGTGGTTGTTAGTTAGCTGGATTCTGATTGTATTTCAAATTCTGATTTGTTTACTAGGTCGAACTCGACTTGAAAAGCAAACATGAGAGATAGAGTGAAAAATCGAGTGAAAAACCATTCTTGAGAGACTGTGAGGTTCTTATGACTCTTTTCTTTTTACTTCCGTTGTTTTCTAGGGAATAAACTCATGGAAAGCATCCAGCAATTAAACGATACCGAAATTTTTTAGGAGCAGCAGATTGCTAAAATTTTAGCTCATAATCATTATGATTTGATAGCCTTGAACCAGCAACATCAAAATCAGATGATGAAGTTGTTTAAGGAGATGAATCGAAATATTGATCAATTGACTATGGAACGACAAACTCTCCAACCACCGCCACCTCCTCAAGAGTAGCCCAGAGGCAACCAAGTCCTAAGGCAAGGTGAATTAGATGTCGTAGCACCATAGGGGTAGGAAGGCCTCGTGAACAATGAATTCGAGAAAAGGAAGATGCGTACGAGGCTAATATGGGAGAGAACTTCGATGCAGATCCTTTCTTGGCACCGATGACACCTATGTATGGTCAACCATTAAGAAATAGAATGGATGATGACCTGAGAAATATTCGGTTAGAAATCCCTCCTTTTAATGGCCATAGAACTGCTGATGATTTGTGGAGTGTGGAGAGACACACTGAATGATTTTCGAGTGTCATTATTAGTCGGAACGCAAGAAGATGCAACTTGTGGCAGTAAAGTTCCATGACTATGCACTAGTTTGGTGAGATCAAGTGATAACATCAAGGAGACGAGCATCATTGTGTTTTATAACAACTTGGGAGGCGATGATAGATGCTATGAAGCGACGGCTTGTTCCCGCTCATTATGAAGACGGGGTGTGTGAGCGACTTAGAACCTTGTTGCAAGGAACTCACAGTTTGGAGGATGGTACAAAGAATTAAAGATGCTTAAGGCTAGAGCTAGTTTGGAAGAGTTTGAAGCAGTTGAGAATAATCAGTTTATTGGGGGTTTGAATAAGGAGATTCGAAATCTTGTTAAAGCTCAAAACTCGTAGGCGTTGGATGATCTCCTACATTAGGAAATTAGAGTTGAAAAGCAACTCGGATTTGGTGACCAGCAGCCACAAAAGCATGGGAACTCCACCTCATTCTCCCGGCCTAATTACACCAAGAAAGAGAAGTTTTATTTTACTTCCAATCTAATTAAAAGGCTCAGCCATCACGGTCTAAGGATCAAGGTAACAAAAATAAGACTAAGACTTATGGCCATGATATTAAGTGCTTTTGTTGTTTGGACAGGGTTCATTATGCAAAAGATTGTGAGAACAAGCGCATGATGTATACTAATACTCATGGAGAATTCAAATCAGCCTCTGAGAAAGAAGAAGAAGAAGATAATGTTGAAGAGATTGAGAGTGATTTAGATAGTGATTATGAAGAGTAAGATCCTGCGAGAGATGAGTTCTTAGTAACTCGAAGAGCTTTGAATCTTCAAGCTAGAGAGGAGGCCATTATTAATTGAGAAAACATCTTCTATACACGGGGGCACATAAAGGGAATGTGTGCATTGTGATTGTTGATAATGGAAGTTGTACGAACATGGCTAGCACATCCTTGGTTGAGAAACTTGCTTTGCTGACCAAGAAGTACCCAAAGCCATACCGACTTGAATGGTTGAATGAGAGTGGTAAAACCAGGGTGAATCGTCAAGTAGTGGTTCCAATTCGCATAGGAAGCTATGAAGACGAATTGTGCGATGTGGTTCCAATTCGCCAGATTGATTTGCATGTGAAGAATTATGTCTATAGCAATAAATTTTCGTTTGAGCACAAAGGAAAAAAGATCAAATTGAGACCATTAATGCCAAAGGAGGTTTATGAAGATCAAGCACAACTATTTAAGAAGTAGAAGAAAGATAAACTGAGAGACCATGAGGTAGTTCACTTACAAAATGGTGAGGTCTTGAGAGCAACCAAGAAAATTGCCTATGAGAGCAAACCCGTGAGCATAAACAATTTTCTTTCTATGAGAGCAAGAGAAATCAAGAAAGATTTGATTTCTAATAAGCCAATGATAGCACTTATGGACAAGGAGGCATTGTTTTCTAACGAGCTCGCATCTTCTTTGCCCAATGTTGTTTGTGATATTTTTCAGGTTTTTGAAGACGTGTTTCTGGAAGAAATTCCCCGCGACTTGCCTCCAATAAGGGGAATATAGCATCAAATTGACTTTGTGTCTGGTGCAAGCATCCCTAACAAGCCCGCCTACGGTACTATCCCCGAAAAGAAAAGACTTACGAAGACAAGTGACTGAACTCATGGAAAATGGTTATGTACGGGAAAGCATGTTACAGTGTATTGTTCAGGTGATTTTGGTGCCCAAGAAGGATGGTATGTGACGTATGTGTGTTGATTGTCGAGCAATCAAAAATATTACGGTAAAGCATCACCATCCTATTCCTAGGTTAGATGATATGCTTGATGAGTTGCATGGTTCTAGTATCTTTTCCAAGATATATCTTAAGAGTGGCTATCATCAAATTAGAATAAGAGAAGGTGATGAATGGAAGACAACTTTTAAAATGAAAATAGAACCTTATGAATGACTTGTCATGCCTTTTGATTTAACGAATGCTCCTAGTATGTTTATAAAGCTTATGAACCATGTTCTTCGGAAGTTCATTGGGTGTTTTGTTATTGTTTACTTGATGATATCTTAGTTTACAGCAATCTCGAAGAACATTTCATCACCTTAGGAATGTTCTCGACGTGTTAAGGGCCAAAAAATTGTTTGCAATTCTTAAGGATTGTGTTTTTCACTAACAAGCTTGTGTTCTTAGGAGTTGCTGTGAGTGAGTAGGGAATAAACATCGATGAGGAGAAGGTATAAGCCATAAGAAATTCGCCTCGGTCTACAACGGTCAGAGAGGTCAGAAGCTTTCTTGGTTTGGTAGGCTTTTACCGACAATTTGTGAAGGAATTTGGCAATCTTGCAGCCCTATTAAATGAACTAATAAAAAGAATATTGTGTTTCAATGGGAAGAGGCTCAAGAGAAGGCATTTGAGATCTTGAAAGAGAAACAAACAAATTCTCCTCTTTTTTCTTTGTCTAACTTTGCAAAAACTTTTGAGATTAAATGTGTTGCTACAGGTGTGGGTATTGGAGCTGTGTTGATGCAAGAATGAAAGTCAAGTGCGTACTTTAGTGAGAAGTTAAGCGGAGCACGGTTGAGCTACCCGACCTATGGCAAATAAATGTACGCATTGGTGAGAGCGTTGCAGACATGCCAACATTACTTGTAGCCTAAAGAGTTCGTGATTTTATACAAATCATGAATCTCTCAAGCATTTAAAAGGGTATCACAAGTTGAACTTGAGATATGCAAAGTGAGTAGAGTTCATAGAAACCTTTCCATATGTGATCACGTATAATCAAGGTAAGGAGAATGTGGTAGCCGATGCTCTTTTTAGACGTTATGTACTAATTTATTATTTGGATGTGAGATTGCTCGGTTTTGAGCACATGAAGGATTTGTACATGTCTGATAATCAATTTTGTGAGATAATTGAGACGTGTGAGAAGACTTCCCAAGGTAAGTATTACAAGTTCTATGGATTTTTATTTCACGAGAACAAGCTTTGTATTCTAAACTATTCTATGAGAGATTTGCTTGTTAGAGAAGCACATGGGGCGGTTTAATAGGCCATTTTGGTGTGGTTAAGACTTTGTCGATGTTGCATGAACACCTTTATATATAGAGACATTGAACGGATTTGTGGCCGAAGCGTGACTTGCAAGAAGGCGAAGTCTAAGCTGCAACCGCACGGTATGTACTCTTCCTTGCCTATTCCTCGTGAACCATGGATTGACATCTCTATGGATTTTGTCCTCGGTTGGCCTCGGACTAAGACATGTAAGGATTCTGGGTTTTTGGTTGTAGATTGGTTTTCTAAGATGGTAACTTTCATTCCATGCGATAAAACAGATGATGCATCAAACATTGCATCAAACTTTAGAGAGGTGATGCATTTGCATGGGATGCCTAGAACTATCCTGTCTGATAGAGATGCTAAGTTCCTTAGCTATTTTTGGAAGAAATTTTGGTCTAAGTTCAACACCAAGTTGTTGTTCTCAACGACTTGTCACCCGTTTGTGGCCAAACTGAAGTGGTTAATAGAACTCTCTCGTCTTTGTTGTGTGCTTTAATAAAAAAGAATCTTAAGACTTGGGAGGAACTTTTGTCGCATGTAGGATTTGAATACAATAGGGTCGTTCATAGTTCTACACTTCTCTCACCAATTGAGATAGCTAATGGCTTAACCCGTTTACGCCATTGGATTTAACACCATTACCTATTTCTGAGTTTTCTAATCTTGATGGAAAAAAAAATGCTGAGTATGTGAAATAGATTCATGAGAAAGCGAGAAAGAACATTAAGAAGAGAACGGAGCAGTACACCAAGAATGCTAATAAAGAGCCTAAGGAGGTTATTTTTGAACTTGGAGATCTTATGTGGGTGCATATGCGCAAGGAGAGATTCCTACAGCAGTGGAAGTCCAAGTTGATGTCGCATGGAGAAGCAAGGGATGAGCTAACGATGAGGACATTGAGATTGATGAGGAGAGCAATGGATGAGCTAAAGAACCAGATCTTGAATTTATTGGGCCAATGACGCGTGCACGAGCCAAAAGATTACAAAATGCATTCACCAAGCTCGTTCAAGCTGAGTTTGGCACAGGAGGACCAAATGGAGGAGATTCAAAAGGAGATTTGACTTTAATCATACTAATTGGAGCCAACGACGTGGAGACGTGAAGAAAAAGAAGATTTAGGCATTTTTGGCAAAGTATTAAAGCCCAAAATGCATAGTTTTGTTTAATGAGACTTATTCCAGGTTTTTCAGCTCGGTTATAGCTTATTTTCTTGGTTTGATATTATTCTCGGTTTATTTGGTTTAGGACTAAGTCAAAACGCATAGTTTTGCCTTTCTAGGGTCTATTTATATCGTTTTTATTTAGTTGCAAGATAGACTACGTATTTCACTACAAAAAAACATCCAGTTTGCAACGGATGGATCGTAAACCAAAAAGCCAAGGTGAATGGCATAACTGGTATAAATGTAATATCTTTTGGGAACTATCATATTGGAAATCATTGATATTACGTCATAATTTAGATGTAATGCATATAAAAAAGAACCTTTTCAATAACATCTTTAATACTGTTTTGAATGTGTCGGGTAAAACTAAGGATAATATACAATCAAGAAAACATTTGAAGACAATATGTAAATACTATAATGTAATATATAAATTATGTGTAAACTTATTTTTAACTTCATATGATCTAATTTCAGCGGGCATTCGTTGATATTGCCAATGGATGCCCCGTTGGAACACTAAATCGCCTTCGACACTTACCAAAAATTTCGAAGTTTCATAATATCAACGGACAACTATTGGTATTTTTTAACGCATGCCTCTTACTGGAATATTAACCGGCATCCGTTACACATTACCAACGGATATCCGTTACAAAATTCGTAACGAGCATCCATTACATTCGCAACGGATGCCCGTTGCAAAGTGTCATCATGGCTAGCCTACGCTACGGTTTTTTTAATAGGCATCCGTTGCAAATTGTAATGAACGCCCGTTACCCAGGGAGACGTACGGTCGTTTTGGCGTCCGTTGCCTCAGGAGTACGCATTTCCAATGGCCATCCGTTGGAAATTGTAACAGATGCCTGTTGGAGAAACAGAACGTCGTGTCAGTTAATTGCGTACTTTGAGTGGATATTTTTTCCAACGGGCATCCGTTGGAAATTTCTGCATATATAACGTTGAACAGTTTCATTTTCAACACAATTCTAAAACATCGAATCCTCTAAAACACTAAACACCTCTCACACTCACAAACACCTCTAAATACAAAACACAAAATGAGGGCTAGACAATTTATACGTTCTGGTGGTATATTGGCGGGTTCAGCGGTAGCCTCGCCCTCACCTCCACTGCCACCATATCGGCCTCCTTCACCAATATCGGCAACGTCGATATTTGATGAAGAGGAAGATATGGTGGATATCAACGCCTTGATTGATAATTTTGACGGGCGTCCCAGCCTTCCAATTATCGATCCTGATCGTTTTCATGTGCTTGTTTGATGTGGATGATGTTATAAAACATACGAACAACAAAATCAACCAGGGATTGCTATAGGATCGACTTTATTATTCCTGACAAGTTACGCCAGAAGTTATACGCCGCAGATGGCGGTGTACTTTCATCATAAGTTAAATAATATAAAATTTTTATTTAAAATGATTAATTACATTTATTATAAACTATTTTATTATAATTTATTTAAAAATATTCATACATATGGCGGAAGAAGGATACGCCGCGCATCTACACAGCTTGGATGCACGACATGCAAGCCCGAATGCGTTTGATGATGAACAACGCCAAGCGCAACTACTACAACAAGAATCGCAAGGACAAGAGCGAGAAGGCCAAGAAATGTCGGTACGACGAGGGGGTTCCTGGAGATGGTCCGCATCGCCATACTTCGGAATCAAAATCATTCCCAAAGAGAAAGCAAGAATTGGTAAATTTCTTTTAGTTATAATTTAAAATTTTTGACAATAATTATATAATTATATTTATGTTATATAACAGCTACAACGAATAGAAAGAGAACCGACTCTTCTTGAGCTGGTTGTAGAAACTTACGCCAAGAAGAAACCGGTAATCGCGGAAGAGAACGACGAACGAGAACTCGTTGACTCTCGAGCGGAAGGGACCGTGAAGGCTGTGACGGATAAGATCACACATCAATCACAAGCTTGTGCAACTCCCGACGAGCTCACTCTTTTACAAAATGATAAAATTTATTTAATGTTTATAATTCGATTAGTAAATAAAATATTTCCTAACAATTGTAACTCTATCTTTTTTATTTTGTAGTCAGTTAGACCGTATAAAGGGAGTCTATACAGTCTCACTGCGCTTCAAAAGGATACCATCGAGGACGTTACGATGATACCCCCCATGGTTCTAGAGAGTTACACGCAACAACGGCGTATTGAGGATCTCGAAACACAACTTCAAGAAACTCGAGCACATATGCGGTACATGGAGAGCGTCATAGAACTGCTAAGGGGTCGGGCATATCAAGCGCAATAGCAGACGGGGGAAACAACGCCGCGTCAAGAACTTGTTATCGATTCGGATGCAACGCCTTCTTCATGAGGTGCTGACGACCATAGGGATGAACGGAGTGTCACAAATTTAGATGATATGTAATAGAATTAGGTTTTTATTTTTTATAAGAACTTTTTTTATTAATTAAGGGTTTTTTTAATTTTTTCTCATTTTTTAAAATTTGTTATTTTTTTTGTAAAAATACCAATGGATGCCAGTTGACAGTTTTAAAAAAATTGTAACGGGCATCCGTGAGAATCCTAATTTCCCGCCAATTTGTAACGGATGTCCGTTGCCGTTTTCTGCCAACCAGCCAATGGGCATCCGTTGAAAATTTTCAATTCCCGAGCATTAATGCATATCCGTTACAAATTGGTAACGGATATCCGTTACAGTTTTGTAACGGGCATCCGTTGCAAGAATTGTAACGACTATTCTTTACAATCTGCCAATGGAATTATTCATTACTCGTCCGTTGGAATATTGTAACATATATTATCCGTTGTAACTCCGTTGAAAGAAAAACGGATCTCAATTTGTAATGAGCGATTCTCAATGGCTCTCAATTCGTAGCCATCCGTTAGGAATCGCTCATTGCAACGAATTTTTGGCAATTTCCAACGGATATGTCCGTTGGAAATCACCTGTTTTTATGTAGTGTTTTGAGATTTGAGAGAGTGACTTTTGCAAGTTCTTGAGTTCTATGCTTGAACTCTTGATTTAAAGTCTTGAGATTCAACCTAAGTTATCAATCACATAACCACATGCGATTGTGGCATCTTCACATGTTTTCAAGGTTTCTCAACCAAGTTATTCAAGGGTTTAGGGCGTCCTCATTATTGAGACTAGTCCTAGGTTTCGGATGCTGGTTGTTGAGGGTTTTTGAAACACAAATCCACCTTCTATCTCGTTCTAAAACATTGAAACGCGATCTGGATCATATCACATTGTTATCCACTCGAAAGTCTAATACTCATTACCAATTTGATAGATTTAACATCTCATACAAATCGAGGTCCACCTTGTTCATGTTAATGTTAACAATGAACAATGTATATATGTTAGGGAATGATTGCAAGATTTTATTCTGTTGCAATTTCTTGCCCAATTTGATCTCTAGCTTCAACAAAGTGCTAGGCATTAGGCAGGCGGTCACCCAACATTTAGTGCATAGAGTGCCTAGGCAGAGTAAAGGTGGTGTCTAGGCAAGCTAACAAAAATACATCTATATACTTAACAACTATTATAATTCAAATATTTAATTTCAATTCTTCATTAATAGGTATCAAATGTAAAAAAGAAAAAAAATTAATAATAAGCAAAATAATAATAATTTTTTATATTCTTTTTATATTACTTCAATTTTAATTTCTTCATTTAGTCCAAATATTTTTTCCATATTCTTCGTAATTCCACTTCACTGTTAAATTCAACCATTATAATCTAAATACTTAATTTCTAACTATCGAATCACACTTTTCTATAGTGTTCATTAAAATATTTTTATTGGCCTCAATGTCAACGTTAACTTATCCATATTTAATCAAAATCTATACAACAAAATCGAATTTTATTTGCTTTGGTATGCAGAACTTACGTATGATTTATAAAATAACAAGAATAATTCAATATTATTTGATACATGTTCAAATATTCAATTTGAAAACAAAAATATTCATATTAATTGAGATCCTATAAAGAATAAATAACAATAATATCTACAAACTTCAACCAAAAAATATTTTGTTTGTGATGATTAAACGATATCCTTTTAATTATAATTTTTAGTTCACACAGCCTAGACCCTAATTGTCTGTCTAGCCCGCCTAGGCCACCTAATTATCTGCCTTGATGGTCGCCTAGCCTGCTTAGACCATCTAATCTTCGACCTAGACGAACTTGTAGTCCGCCTAATCGTTCCCTTAGACCACCTAGTCGATAGACCACCTAGAAACTCTGATTTAAAGAAACTCGGGGTGCCTAGCAAGCGCCTAACACCTAGGCGGCCGCCTAGGCCGCTTTCTTAAATATTGATAAAATCTATCATCATGAAATATGGGATCTCAACGGGTGAGTTTGTTGCCATCGTGGACTTGAATAGAGTCTCGAACAGTTGAAACCTAGATATGCTACTTTGTGATGCATACATCTTATTAAGGTGTGTGAATGATCTGCTTCATGTAAAAGGGGGTGTGATTCAAAATTATATTCTAATACTGAATCTCCTCGAATTTAACCCCTAAAGATTGACAGACATGAAATCATCGTCATCAGCAGTGGGTGGCTACATGGTTGGCTTATCGATCGATAACTTTCTCACGCATGAGAACCAGTTGAAGGTTGTGGTACCAGTCATCAAAGGTTTTTTCTACCCAACTGTGAACTTTTAGTATCAATCGCATTAATGGAAGACCTTCCTCCTTACTAATCAAGTAGTTTGTAAAATAGATAGAAAAAAACACAATTCCATAAGAACACTTCTTAATCCATTATTTAGATATGAACTTCATCCAATAATGTTGATTGTTAATCAATACTAACATAGCATTAGAAATCTTATTTCTTAATAATAGTTATTTAACCTCTCTTAATATTAATGAGCCACATAGATATTACTTTTCCATTACGTAGTCTTGTGATAGTTAGGTTATGTATGAATGTAGTGGAGTCCACATATCACTCTTGGTTCTCAACAACTGATTTGTGTACCCCCGGATAGTCCAAACGTATTTACAATATAAGTTTCGACTCCCATTGTGCATCACAGGTTGCATGCTAGACTCATCGATTCTAAATTTATATGTATCCTAGTAGTTAGGTTGTATCATATAAAATACATTTCGTCCAACGTATCTACTTTTGATGGAAAAACCATTATCCAAACTTTTTTATCCTTTTTAACTCAATTACTAGGCAATGGCATACTTCTATGATCGAATGCTCGATTGAGCACTCCTATTGCTTGGCAGCTTTGTTAGTCACAGAGAAAACATGTGGCCAAAGTCGTTATATGCTCGGTCTAAGTAACCATTACCCGAGAAATTGTTCAACCCAATCTAGTTGAGCAATTTGCCCTCCTAAGTCCGTTCAACTTGAGTAGTCATATATCTCGTTCGAGTGGTTCACTACGGGATTTTATCGGCTCGAGCAAATTTTTCTCGGTAAGATTCTTTTCATGTGGTGGAACATTGATGCTCGGGCGAACATTTTCATAAAATGTTCAATCCAGTGCACCATCTCTTACAAAACTATTCGTTCAACTGTAGCTCAACCAAAAACCCTAGTTTTTCCTCGATATTTCGTTATGCTTGCATAGTCATATTGCTCGGTCGAATTCGAGGCATCATGTGTTAACTTACGTTACCAAAGTTAATTGTTTCCTCGAGCAACCATGTGTTCGGATGAGCATTGAACCCAAGAATCACGAAAACCATCATTTTTTTGTTCGAAAGTCACTGAAATCAATTCCTATTATTGGATTTTCATATGCAGTGGAAGCGTTTTCTAACAACCAAATTATAGATCTAATTTAATTATTAGAATTCAGATTAACGTGGTTTTAATTTTTCATAAAATTAACAATAAAGAGACGAATCCACTAACCAATTAGGACAGTTTGGCTATAGTATCGATGTCAGGAGACCTCCACGAGACATTCACATCGAGATTGGTTTCACTGACAATCTTTGACGTGGTTAATTCGAAAAGAATTTTGATTCTTTTATTTTCTCTTAGGTTCTCTATTTTCTGATTTGTTTTAAGGACTATTATTTAAGGAATTATGTGATTGATTTCATATATATATATATATATAATACTTCGAATATAATGAATTAATTAATTAATTACCAAATGACTCTTTCTAATTATCTTATAACTGCATTTAGAACATAAACTATTTTAACACAAATAATTGTTTTATGCATCTCTCTTCTAATGCCAAATGCAAATATTAATGATAACTATTTTGTATGTGGACCGTTCCTCTATTTTCTCTTTCTCGGCTAAACACGTTTAGAGTAACTCCAAGCCAATCATCAAATTGTGCTTTGGAACAATCTAATTTGGGTTAGACATACAACTTCAACGCATGCGTTGTTAACAATAGAAATCTGTTTTGCACATGCAATAAGATTGAGGTTTAGAATTCGTTTACTTCTAGCAATTTGCATGGTTTGCTTTTTAATGCAAATTTCAGTGGATCATATCTTTGTAAATTACAATTAGAATAAGAGTATCATGGATCGGTTTATCTCAACTGAAAGTTATATGCAAGTTATATAATATTAAATAGTTTTGGGATCAAAACATAATTACTGCAAAAGTTCAGCAATATAAATACGTAAGAGAAACAGGTTCTCTCTAACGATAGATTCTTTTGTCAGATCAAAACCCTAACCACCAGAGAGAAACGAAGAACGTGAAAGGTCTGTTTCTGTTTCTGACCAAATCCACCCAAACCGTTCACCGCAGATCCCGACCTCAGCGTGGATACACGTAGAGGGATTATTCCTTCAAGTCTAACATCCTATTGCTGTCAGATGCGCCAATAACAGGTAAAATCGGAATCGTTCCTCGTGTTTTTGTTCAAACCCTTCGATCCCAATCTAGAACATGACTAGATCTCGAATATGGGTTGTTAAATACTCTTTTGCACCCTACGTAGCAACCCAACAGTGGTATCACAACGTCTGATCGTCTGTTTCTAGGATTTGGATTCGATTTTTTGGACAAAAAACAGATGAAACCCTAGATGATGCCGCGTCTAGATTATTCTATCCTCGGTGTTTCTGTTCTCGGCGCCCGCGCGGATCAAACCCTGAACGTTCTCGGCACCCGCACGGATCAAACCCTGAACGTTCTCGGCGCCCGTACGGATCAAACCCTGAACTTTGCCCTCTCACCATTCATGCGACCGCCTCCACCGTGTCGTTGTTGCCATCCTGGTTCGCGACGGTGAATGTCGCTGGCAAGGCAATCGGAAATGGACGACAAGCAAGAGTCTCCGGCGTCATCGTCCCTAGAGGGATCACCGGGGAGGTTGCAGAGGACTCCAGCAATAGCCACTATGGTACTCCCACGAGGAGGAAGATCTGCGCGGGGTTTGGAAACAGCGTGTCGGGGATGACCTTCTGCTTACGCGCGTTGGTGAGAGCAAGCTCAAGCCGTAAGTCTCCGTGAGTGGATCTGGCTTCTCGGTGGTACCTCCAGCGATCGAGCAATAGACCCTCAGGGGCATTCATCCGAGGCATGTCTAAGCATCCGTGACTCATTCGTTTGTCGATGACGACGTGAGGGGTGTGTAGAAGGCGGAGTCGACCGATTGGAAGCCTGCGAGCATCGAGAAAGAGCTTCTTAATGGTCGTGGTAGTGAGCCGATTGCTAGGGTTGTGTGAAGCGCTCTTTTGACTCTCCAGGATTCGATGGTGATGTCGGCGGCTTCGTAAACTGTGACTCGATCGACTCGTGAGATGAAGTCGATCGAGTGGTAAACAGGGTTATGAAGTTCTCTAAGAACCGAAGTCGATCGACCTGTATAAAAGAATCGACCGAATGGTTCTTTGAGGGTCGAAGTCGATTGAAAGATACGACAAGTCGATCGAATTATAGTTTGAGTCGATCGATTTGAGTGTCAACTTGATCGACCTATGTCTATGAGTCTCTAAAAAATCCAAATAATTGAGTTTCTAAATGATAAATTGTTTATCATTCCGCTTTTCCTTCGTCGTAGACATATGAATAGGCTCTTGTTTACATGGTACGGCCTGACTACCATGAGGCAAGTAGTTCAAGGATTTGATTCATATGTCTATGACATTAGATGTCTAATGGGAGGGAACAATTAGTTCTTGTAGACACTTGGACTATCCCGGGGACATGAACTTAATTGTTATCTGACCATGAGTTAAAGAATGAACTCAACTATATCAATAGAGACGACCTGATTACCATGTCACTATGTGATATAGAGCCGCACTTTATTAACTACAAGTTTTATGAGGATAAAATTTGTAAAGAATCTATTTTATATGGTTCGGAAACATCTTGACTACCAAGGGGCTCAGGCATATAGTTGTAGATTAATGCTAATGAGAAATAAGATTTCTGATGTTATTGTAACATTGATTAGCGAGCATATCATTTAGATAAAGTCCATGTTTCTATAATATTTACGATGTCTAACTCTCTACTGTTTATGTTCTCTTTTATTTTACAGATCTCTCGAGAATGTCTCAATTCAATCTACGTCTTATTCTCGAGACCAACAAGCTTGTTGGGGAAAACTTCGATGAATGGCAACGCAACTTGCGTCTAGTGCTAAATAATGAGAAACTGATCGATGTGATCGATAAGCCAGCTCCACCAACATTAGATCCAACAAATGATGATGCTTTTAGTGCTTTTACCAGTATGAGGAGAAATGTATTACTGTAAAGTGCCTCATTTTGGCATTGATTAGTGGTGAACTCCACAAGCAACATGAGCACATGGATTCTAAGCGGATCAAGGAACATTTATGAAGATGTTTGGAGAACGAAGTCGCATGGCAAGGTCTAAGTTGTCGGGACTTTGTTCAAGTCTACTCTGAGTGAGGGCTCTCCTGTGTGACCCCATGTTTTAAAGATGATAAGTCTGATAGAACAGCTTGAGAAGCACGGGTGCACCTTTTGCAAAGAGATGCAGCAGAAGATGATCCTACATTCACTTCCGATGGTTGGGCAATCCTCTCAGTACAAGAGGAAGGGCAAGAAAAGGTCCAAGACCAGGCAGAGCGCGCCCAAGGCTGGTATGACCAAGGCAAAGGGCGATGTTGGTAAGGCCAACCAGTCAGATGCTGAGTGCTTCTTCTGCAAAAAGAAGGGGCGCAGAAGAGGAACTGCAACGAATACCTTCAGTCTCTTAAGGGCAAGAAACGAGGTAAGAATTCTAGGAAAAATATTTTCATTATTTCCTTGACTACTATTGATTCATCTAAATGGGTATTGGATACCATTAGCAGTTTTAACATCTGCAACATGTTGCAGGGGCTGAGGATCAGTAGGAGATTCAAGAAGGGAGAATTCAGTCTCAAGGTCGGAAATGGCGCAAGTTTTGCTGCTCTAGCCGTAGGATCGATTTCTCTTATTATGCATACGAGCAAGACTTTGTTATTGGATGAATGTTATTATGTTCCGAAGTTTGTTTCGAACATTATTTCTATTTCTATGCTTGATAGACGTGGATTTCGAACAGTTTTCAGTAGTAACATTTGCTTTATTTATCATGGTGATGATTTGTGTATGAATGGTTATCTACAAAAAGGTATTTACATCGTACTTAATGTTGATGTTGAATTATTTAACATGCATGTTTCGGGCCAAAAGAGAAAGCTAGATGATCGTCAAAATAAGATGTATCTTTGGCATTGTAGACTTGGTCACATCGGTGAGAAGAGAATCAACAGGTTGCATAAGAATGGTTCTCTGGGCCATTTTGATTTCGAATCTTATGCAACTTGTGAGTCATGTCTCACTAGAAAGATGATTAAATCTCCGTTTAGTGGAACCGGAGAGAGAGCTATAGAACTTCTGGGACTGGTACATACTGATGTATGTGGGCCTTAAGGGTTCAAGCCAAGGGTGGATATTCGTATTTCATCATATTCACTGATGATATGTCAAGATATGGATCTGTGTTCTTGATGAAACACAAATCCAAATCTTTTAAAATGTTCAAAAGATTCCGTAGTGAAGTGGAGAAATAAACCGGAAAGAGTATCAAGGTGTTGAGATCAGACCGGGGTGGTGAATTCAAAGTCGTGAATTTATCGATTATCTAGGGCAAAATTGGATTTTGTCTCAGTTGACTTCTCCTGGAACACCGCAGCATAATGGTGTGTCCAAAAGGAGAAATCAGACTTTATTGGATATGGTCCGATCCATGATCGGGTTCACGGATCTTCCAATAGACTTGTGGGGTTATGTTTTAGAAGCAGCTGCATATATCTTAAACAAAGTTCCCACTAAAGCAATCTCTAAAAATCCATATGAGATATGGAAGGGACGAAAACCTAACCTGAAACATATCAAGGTTTGGGGTTGTTCGGCTTTTGTTAGGAGACTTCAGCTAGACAAGCTAGATGCTAGGTCTGATAGGTGTAGATTCATTGGTTATCCCAAGGAAACTATGAGATATTATTTCTACCACCTATCTGAGCACAAAGTGTTTGTGGCCTGAACTGCAACCTTTCTAGAAAGGGAATTCCTTGAGGAAGGAATTCGTGGTGGAGAAATAATTCTTAACGAAATTCAAGAACCAACGAATCAACGCAAGCTCGGGGACATGAGATGTCAAGTGAGCGGTCTTGGCTGGTGATATGTTGTTAGGCTCCAGGGCTTCATCTTCAAATGTTGAAGTGATAGTGTCTATTCAGGAACAAGTTTTGGAACTAGTTCAAGAGCCTGTTCAAGAACAAGTCGAACAAGATATTCTCATGCAGGTTAGACCCGCTACACAGGCTTCCTTGAGAAGGTCAACACGTTCTCGATGTGCACCTGAAAGACTTTATCTGTTGGTGTAAGAGGGCGTGATCGATCATAGAGATGACAAACCGTTAACTTTACATACAAGGTTTAGATTCTAAGAAATGGTGGAAAGCCATAGAATCCGAGATGGAATCTATCAAGATTAACGAAGTATGGACTTTGGTTGATCCTTTAGAGACTTCCAGACCAATTGAATGTAAATGGGTTTACAAGAGAAAGATTGGAACAGATGGGCAGGTAGAGACTATAAAGCTCGTCTAGTTGCCAAGGGGTACAGTCAACGAGAATGGATTGACTATGAAGAAACGTTCTCCCCTGTGGCAATGCTCAAATCTATTCGGGTTCTGCTTGCGATAGCGACATTCCATGACTATGAGAATTGGAAAATGGACGTGAAAACAAATTTCTTTAACGGAGAGCTCCAGGAAGAGGTTTACATGGCTCAACCTGAGGGTTTCACATTGCTGACTCTATTCATATGGTATGCAAGCTTTAAAGGTCCATTTACGGACTCAAACAAGCTTCTCGTAGTTGGAACATTCCTTTAACAAGGTAGTTGAAGAGTTAAACTTCGTTAGATGCGATGAAGAACCTTGCATGTACAAGAAGTTTAGTGGGAGCACGGTTGTTTTCCTTGTACATTATGTGGATGACATATTGCTCGTAGCGAATGATATTCTTGCGTTGTAAGAGACAAATTTGTGGTTGTTTGATCAGTTCTCCATGAAGAATCTAGGAGAAGCGGCCTATATTCTAGGAATAAAGATCTATAGGAATAGATCAAAGAGGTTGCTTGGTCTGTCACAATCCCAGTACATTGATAGTATTGTGAGACGATAAAACATGGAAAATTCCAAGAAGGGCTATCTAACAATAGACACTAGAATTTCTCTTTCTAGGGAGGATTGTCCTAAGACTCGGGAAGAAAGAGAGCGCACGAGTAGGCTTTCCTACGCTAGCACAGTGGGAGCCATCATGTCCATCGTGACATGTACTAGGCCTGACGTAGCCTGCGCGCTAAGTGTAGTGAGTAGATATCAGGCAGATCCTGGTGAGGAACACTGGAAGGTTGTTAAGAACATCCTTAAGTACTTGAGAAGGACTAAGGACTAGTTCCTCATTTATGGTAGTTCTAACTTGGAGTTAGAAGTATTCATTGATGCGAGTTTTTCGACAGACAAAGATGATAGCCGATCCATTTCAAGCTTATTGTTTTGTATGAATGAAGGAGCAGTAAGTTTGAAAAGTTCCAAGCAGGCTACCATAGCCGATTCGATGACTGAAGCAGAATACATAGCGGCTTGTGAAGCAGCTAAAGAAGTGGTTTGGATGAGAAAGTTCATAAATGAACTTGGTGTAGTGGATTCGATAAAGGAAGCGGTTCCTTTATTGTGTGATAACACCGGGGGTATTGCCCAGGTGAAGGAATCAAGGTCTCATAAAAACTCGAAGCATGTTCTGCGTAAATATTACTTGATAAGAGAGATCTTTATGTGTGGGGACGTACAAATCCAAAAGGTTGATGGAAAAGAAAACACAGCAGATCCGTTCACGAAGGCGTTTGGTGATAATCTCGTTTTCATATGTATTTCTCGCACGATTTTAGAGATATTTATGATATATATGTGATGCTTTACATATGATTTCGTATCCGTTTTACTTGTTTTCATGTTTTCATGTTCTTATAGGTTTTTATGCGTAATCGATTCATTTCGGAGCTAAAGGACGTGCACGAAACAAAGTACCAACATCGAGGATCATCACGGGACAAACGGGACGAGAATCGGCATGGAATAGCCACTACCCGCGCGGGTAACTTCCTAGCCCGAGCGGGCATTTATTACGGCGATTTGGTCCAGCAAATTGAGCACGAGTCGGGCGAGAAATACCACGCCCGGGGCTTGAGCCCGAGCGGGCAGCACATGAGCCCGAGCGGGCAGCACATGAGCCCGAGCGGGCAGGCCATAAGCCCGAGCGGGAGGCCATGAGCCCGAGCGGGCAGCCTCCTTTTCATCTCGTTCTTGCGCGATCTCCGCGCCGTACCCGAGCGGGTCACTTACCCTGCCCGCGCGGGTCGCGACCGTCACCTGCAACTTTAAAGTTAATTTGACTTAAAATAATTGGAAGTTTTTTGGGGACTTATACATAAGGAAAACGACTTTAGAGAAGAGGAATAAGTGATATTTCGCTGGAGGAACTAATGCAAACGTCACCCAACTTATTCAATAATGGAAACATATGAAAAGACAACAATCGGTGGCT
The DNA here is from genome assembly GCA_036759665.1 of Gynandropsis gynandra. Lineage (NCBI taxonomy): Eukaryota > Viridiplantae > Streptophyta > Magnoliopsida > Brassicales > Cleomaceae > Gynandropsis > Gynandropsis gynandra. The sequence continues at coordinate 9,740,777 of CM071860.1, forward strand.
GCTGCAACATAAGGAAGAGCTGAACGTCCAGAAGGAAAGAGAGGGAGAAAAGCAAAGAAAAGAGGAAGGAAAGAAGAGGAGAGGAGTGAGAGGTCGAGCTCATTCACCAAGTTTCGACTTCTTGATCGAGGAGAGTAGAGGGAGAAGGAGGAGGTTCTTGCAAAGGAGACTTACAAGGAGCATTGGAGATCAACCACAAACTTCGGTTTCGTTTGGTTTTCATGTTCCTTAGACCTTCTATTCTATTTATGATTATTTACGGACGCATGAGCGAGTAGTTTGTTTGTTCTAGGAGAAGGGATTAGCCCATGGCTATCCCGGAACCACTTTGATTTATCTTTGAATGCATCTTCCCGTTTTCGTTTATCTGTTCTTTATCCGAGTGCTTAAATCACTTGTGTTTATGAAGGCCAAGTAAATGCATGTGTTAGGGGTTAGGAGAAGGACCGAAAGGAGAATTCTAGTCCTAGAAGATCAAGTTTAGAACAACCAAGGTTAGGCCACGAAAGTAGGGTAGCAGCGGTTGAGGGTAAAACGGATGAATCACAGGTCTAATGGGTTTAGTTCAACGTGTCAGCCACGAAAGTAGGGGGTAACTTGATTAGATCACGTGTTTATGCCTCGAGAGATGGTAGATATCATATTAGGATCGTCTGCCTTAGATAACTTGACTGGGATTGCATGATAGATAGGTTGATTGTTGGTTTCGGTAGTCTTGTGGTGAAACCGGTTTCCTGGAACGTTTGTCTCATCGTTAAGAACTAGTTTGTTTAGTTGTTTTTATTATTTCATTCCTAAAACCATATTTCGTTCGTTAGCAAGTTTGATTTACAGTTAGAGTTTAAGTTGCGTTGCATAGTCTCTGTGGGATCGACACCTGAAGTACTACACACGTGTCGTGCACTTGGGGGTAGTTTAGGTTATTTATTTAACTTTGATAACGCATCACTTGGGTCAAAAGAGTTTGACTAACATAAGCAGAGGATCGGATTGAGAGACATGACGAGCTGGGATTAGTTTATAGACTAGTACCGAGTTATGTAATTTTGGACATCAATTTTATTTATTTATATATGACATTATTTGTTCCATTTGATGAATTTCATAGGTGTATGCTAGAGTCCGAGATTATATACAACATATATGTGATAGGTTTCTATGTTGATAGAAATTACTGGATCTCTTTTACTAGATCACACATGTGGGTGATACACATAATGATGTGATCACTGAACTAACCTAAAAGGAGAAATGCTTAATGGTTAAATTACCAATGAACTGTCATTAAGATTTCTCCTGAAGGATATATTGTTAGTTCTTTCCTAAGACCTGAGATCAGCATAGTAACTAGCATTATATCTATTATTTTTTTATTCTGGACACCTAGTATCTTAGAGTACTTGTTGGATAGATATTGGGACTAATTAGATGTTTGCGTAGTTGATGACTGATCAAGATGGGATCCGTCAACTCTATAAGAGTTTGAGCTCTATGTTGTCAGTAATCACAATGACTGTACAAATCTCTGGCTAGAGTACTCTGAATGAATGAAGAAAGGTGTTTCTTAGGTTCATTCACCAGTCAGTTATGATTGACATGAAACATAGTTGATGATCTGTAAGGTTGAAAGTTATGACCATGCCTAGGATGCATCTGGAGCTGTAAAGATGGAAGGAAATACTAACGTCAATTTCACCCTAGTTCGTTTTGAGTAAGGATGTTACTCAAATGAGTAAGGATATTGTTTCACGCTATCCGGTCGTCGAGGAGTGTTGCTAGACGCCAACCTCGATTAGCTAATTAGTGGAGACTAATTGGCTACCGGTTTAGTGATGAACCTACGAGGTCACACGCTTACGAGTGTCTCGGTATCTGCTAGTGATTGTTAGACAATCAGTGTGAATTACAATTATATTCATCCGCTAGCACCGAAGAATATAATTGTACTTGGTTGTCTTTGAGGGTTGTACATTAGATGTAAGAGCGAGTATGTGTATGGAGATATATGTACTTCAACTATTTGAGATATTACATAAAGGCAAGTGGAAGATTGAAAGTTATATGTGTGTTATACAATATTAAATAGTTTTAGGGTCAAAACGTAATTAATGAAAAGTACAGTAATATAAATACGTAAGAGAAACAGATTTTCTCTGACGACATATTCTTTTATCAGATCAAAACCCTAGCCACTAGAGAGAAACAAAGAACGCGAAAGGTCAGTTTCCGTTCCCAACCAAATCCACGCCAACCGTTGACCGCAGATCCCGATCTCGGCGTGGATACATGTAGAAGGCTTGTCCGTTCAAATCTAACATCCTGTTGCTGTCAGATTCGCCAATAACAAATAACACCGGAATCGTTTCTCGTGTTTTTGTTCAAACCCTTCGAACTCAATTCTGAATATGAGTAGATCTCGAATATGGATTGTTAAAATACGCTTCCGCACCCTACGTAACAACCCAACATCAACAAAATCAAACCATTATCCACCGATGAGTTTCTCTCCTCATGTCCTTCTACTATATTGCTTCATTTACCATACTTGGTTAGAACAGAGTCATCTTTCATTAATATTTCGTCAGATTATCTGATGTCTTACTTTACAAGATCAAAATCGCCACAAATGCAAGCTCTCCATTATCCACTTTTCAAATTATATTCCTTTTAGCGTATACTCGCACATTTGTATGTGGTTTCGCATTTCCGATCCCTCGTATGTTATGTAATAAAGATATATTGGTTGACTTTTTTGTTCTTTGTAACCAAGTAGAAAAATCATTTATAAATTCTTTTCATATATAATATTTATGATTGATAAATAATAAACATAATTGTAATCATAATTATATTATTAAATTCGATTATTATACGCTTTTATATTAATTTATTTAGCTTTCATATATATATATATATATATATAATTAAATAAAATGTTACTTTATTTGTGTAATTTTTTATTGATTTTATTTTGGAAAATTACGAATAATTTAAGATAAATTTAACTTTTAAAAAAATTATTTACATGTTAGTTATAGTTGTGTTTAAATTAATTTTTTAAAAATAAGACTTTTAAGACACTATTAGCTAAAGGAAAAGGGGTAACTTCAAAAATATTTTCGTAGGGCTAAAACATTTCAAAAATACTCTTCTCGAAAAAGAAAAAAATTTTAACTTCAAAAGTACCCGTATAAATATTGATATTCCCAAAATACCCATGCGACCTTACGACCCAATTCGACCCAACGATCCAGTTTGACCCTGCGACCCTTGTCCCTCTGCGACCCTTGTTCCTCTGCGACCCTTGGACCCCTGCAACCCTTGTCCCTCTTCGACCCTTGTTCCTCTGCGACCCTTGGACCCCTGTAACCCTTGTCCCTCTGCGACCCTTGTCCCTCTGCGACCCTTTTTCCTCTGCGACCCTTGGACCCCTACGACCCTTGTCCTTCTGCGACCTTTGGACCCCTGCGATACTAATTTATTATTTACAAATTATTTACAAATAATATGAATAAAATTTTGAAAATACAGCTCAAATCAAAATATGTTGGACCCGTGCGACCCTTCCGACCATTGCGACCCTTCCGATCATTGCGACCCTTCCGACCATTTCGACCCTTTCGACTAGTCTTTTCAATGTCAGACTACTGCGCCTTTTCCAGGTTCTAGCTATGCTTTTTATTTTACCAATGCCACATTCAAGACCTATATTAAAGGTTCTTTAATGTGGTCAATACATACACCTTGGTCATT
>CM071860.1:9748035-9777675 GCA_036759665.1 Gynandropsis gynandra
TGCGACCCATTCGACTTTAGCGACCCAGTGACACATGCGACATAAAACCCATGCGACTCTAACAACCCTGCGGCTTATGCGACCCTACGACTCTAACGACCCTGCGGCTTATGGCGACCAATGGGACCAATGCGACCAATGGGACCAATGCGACCTATGCGACCTATGCGACCCATGCGACCCATTCGACTTTAGCGACCCAGTGACACATGCGACATATGAAACCCATGCGACTCTAACGACCCTGCGGCTTATGCGACCCTACGACTCTAACGACCCTACGGCTTATGCGACCCTACGACTTATATGTCTCGATGGAAATTGACACTCCAATGACCTTTTCACTAAATATTACTTACTTGGTGGAACTCCATCAGGAGCAAGGTTTCTTGACACTGGATTTGGACGTCGAAGGAATTCAAAAGCAAAATCACCAACAGTGTCGGAAGATTGGGTTTCGGTGATCGCAACTTTCTCGGCAGCCTTTGATTTTGGATTAGGCACATGAATCCCGACATCCCTTAGAAGGTCTCTTACGGCGTTGATGATTCTCTTCTCCGACTTCCTTATTTCCCCTATTAATTTCTTCTCCAGTGTCAGAGGGACTGCAGCATCAGCATCAGCATCACTCACGCACTCCTTCCTCTTAGTCCCTTTTTCCTGCAAAATGACCAATTACGAATACATTATACTTCTACCGACCTAAGCGACCCATGCGACCCAACCGACCCATGCGACGCAATCGACCCGTGCGACCCTCAACCGACGTGTGCGACCCATGCGACTTAAACGACCCTCAGACACTCCGCGACACTCAACCGACCCACGCCCCTCAAACGACCATTGCGACCTAACCGACTCACTGACACTGACACTCACCCGTTTCAAATCAATAAACTGAGTCTAAGATGGTCTTGAAACTACTGCGACCCTTGCTACTCAACCGACTCACGGAGTCGAAGATGTTCATGCAACTCCTGCGACCCTTGCGACCTAACACTGACACTGACACTCACCCATTTCAAATCAATAAACCATTTTGTGACTCGAAAGCTTGCAAAACCCTAGAAATCGAACTACTTACACTTATTGACGCCATTGAAGATTGACTCGTGCTCTCTTCGCCAGTTTCCTTCTCGCCAATTTCAAATTGTTCGCCAACTTCAAATCGTTCCCTCTCAAGTTCGAAATCACTTATTTCTTTCTTGCTATCAACTTTTAAACAGGTTTCACGGCGAAAAACTGTTCGGCTTTCTCGTTTTCGGCAGTTTTTCACGTCGAAAAACTGCCGAACTTCCATTTTTCCCCGTTCGAACGTTAAGGGCAAATTTGTCTTTTCCTCAGTTTTTATTTTTCGGATTTAATAATTATTTTGGGGAAGGGTATTTTTGAAGTGATTTAACCCTTTGAGGATATTTATGATATTCCGCCTTTTAAAATTATTACATTTTATTTTGTATTTTCAAAGAAATAAAATTCAGATTTTTTAATAAAACAAATAAATGAAGGGAATATAATGAATATAATAATTGACTGACAAAGTGATGAGGACCAAGTGAGTGTGTTTGTGCCCTCTTTTGTCTTGTTCTCCTTTGTAAACTGGTGGCTAAGACTTTTTCCGCACGTTGGCTTTCTCTAGTGGTCTTTTAAATATGTTTATTCGTCGTCTTCGTCGTCGGTTCGATAATAAAAATCAACATTCCAGATATCATTTTCTAAAATAAAATTTATTTTTATTTTCTTAAAATAAAAAAATATCATTTTCTAAAAATAAAATTTACAGTAAAAAATATGACTTAGATCCAATAATATTAGAGAGCAAAAGTCAGTTTTAGTTGTTTTATTGATAAGAAATTCTATTAAGATTTTAAATAGTTGATAATAGTCGATTAGATATAATTAGTTTTAATTTTTTTATTTGTTAATTATAAATGAGTAAATATATTTGGTTTCCGTTGCTATAGTAAATAAGAAATATAAAATATATTGAATTTTAAAAACTAATGAAATTAGAAATTTTAAAATTTATTCTATGAATAAGAGTGTAATAAATTTTATTTGTATTGAAATCATCTTAAAACTATTTTACACAGAGTATAATGATGTTTTCAGTAAATTGTAATACTAGAAATTATTGGTTTTAGTTGAATTAAGTGATTATAATAAAAGTTTCAAGTGAGTGAGTTTCAGTTTTATTAAATTTAAATGGTATGATAAACATTATAAATGAAAATAGTTAGTTATAGTTGTATTATTATGGATGTATCCAATGACATCTTATTCAAAATCATCATAAATCATCCATCATAACTGCAAGCACTAATCATCATTACACACCGACGCATTTATTGTCATCCTCACCACTCTGGACTTTATTACCAACATCATCATCATCACCATAATCAACATCATCATGATTCACCATCTTCTTTCTCCTCCTCTCTCTTTCTGTTTGTGAGTGCTGAAAAAAAAAAGATAGAGCTCTCAGACGCCAAAACCATGATTCCCTGATCCTTCTGTCACTAGAAGAATGGCGAAGGGCTTCTTGTTCATCTGGGTACTCATTTTCTTCACTGCCCGCCAAGTTTCGTCACAACATCTGCAATACTCCTTCACGGGTTTCAAGCACTCGGCCCCAAATCTAACCCTAACTGGAGTTGCAGAGATCACTGACAGTGGAGTCATCGAGCTCACCCCTGACACGCAGCGCGTGGTTGGCCACGCCTTCTACTCCCTCCCTGTCCGATTCAAGCCCTCTGGTCGGAGCAGGGCTCTGTCCTTCTCCACAGCCTTCGCCTTCGCCATCGTTCCTGAGTTCGCCAAGCTCGGCGGTCATGGCTTCGCCTTCGCCATCTCTCCGTCAAGAGATCTCGCTGGTTCGCTTCCAAGTCAGTACCTGGGACTTCTGAATTCTAGCCAAGGGAACTCCTCGAATCGCGTATTCGCTGTTGAGTTCGACACTGTCAAGGATTTCGAGTTCAGAGACATAAACGATAACCATGTCGGAATCGACATAAACAGTATGGAGTCGAATATATCGGTTCCTGCCGCTTATTTCCTACCGAATTCCACCGAGGAGGAGATTTCTCTCGACGGTGGTGGAGTGATACAAGCTTGGATCGACTACGATTCTGACAAGAACAGGTTAGATGTCAAGCTTTCCCCCTTGTCAGAGAAACCCAAGTTATCGCTTCTGTCATACGATGTAGATCTGTCGCCTATCTTGGGAGGTGAAATGTATGTCGGATTTTCTGCGTCAACTGGTTTGCTTGCTAGTTCACATTACATATTGGGTTGGAACTTCAACATGAGTGGAGAAGCCACGTCTCTGTCTCTCCCATCTCTCCCGCGGATCCCATCGAAGAAGAAGAACAAGAACCAGAAGAATGTCGGCTTGATTCTTGGTCTTTCACTTTCGGCTTCAATTTTGGCCATCTCCGTTATTGCTGTCTTGGTGTTTTGCATTGTAAGAAAGAAGAAAAATGAGGATAGGATTGAAGATTGGGAGCACGAGATTGGTCCTCATAGATTCTCATATCAAGAGCTCAAGCAAGCTACAAATGGTTTCAGGGACAAGGAGCTTCTCGGATTTGGTGGTTTTGGGAAAGTATACAAAGGAAAGCTCCCAAACTCGGACACTCTAGTAGCTGTGAAGAGGATTTCTCATGAATCTAAACAAGGTGTATGCGAATTCATGTCTGAGATCTCGAGCATTGGCCATTTACGACATAGAAATCTTGTTCAGTTGCTCGGATGGTGTCGCAGGCGTGAGGATTTGCTGCTGGTCTATGAGTTCATGCCTAATGGGAGCTTAGACAAGTTCTTGTTCGATCGAAACCCTAAAGTTATCTTGAGTTGGGAGCAACGTTTCAAGATCATCAAAGGGGTTGCTTCGGGTCTACTCTACCTACATGAAGGATGGGAACAAACTGTTATTCACCGTGACGTTAAAGCTGGAAATGTTTTGTTAGATGCTGAGATGAGTGCTAGACTTGGGGATTTCGGGCTAGCTAAGTTGTATGACCATGGAGCTAACCCTGCCACAACCAGAGTGGTGGGGACATTAGGGTACTTAGCACCAGAGCTCACAAAATCTGGGAAGCCCACAACGAGCACTGATGTGTATGCCTTTGGCGCAGTGCTATTAGAAGTGGTATGTGGGAGAAGGCCTATAGAGGCAAAAGCTTTACCGGAAGAGCTTGTGTTGGTGGATTGGGTGTGGGAGAAATGGCAAAGTGGAGCCATCTTCGATGTGGTTGACAAGAGATTGAACAACGAGTTCGATGAATCCGAGGTTATCATGGTGCTTAAACTAGGTCTCCTCTGTTCTAACAATTCACCAGAAGTTCGACCCACGATGAGACAAGTAATCAGGTACTTAGAAAAGGAATCTCCATTACCAGATGTGGTTCCGGCACTTGATTCCTTGGATTCGAAGAAGAGAATGCTTCTTGATGGAGATTACAGAGGCGGAAACATAGGTGAGTTTGAAGATTTCATAGATACAAGTCTATTATCATGTGGAGCAGATCAAACTGCTTCAACTGTGTTTTCCTCCTCCAGCATGAACAATGGGAGATAACAATGAATCATATGCCTTATGATCAGGTTTTGTTTGTAACGATGTAACAATGTAAATGTAAAAGAGGGATGAGACCCATATCATGAATTGTTGTACTCTTTTGTAAAAAACAAGCTTGAGGTCTCATCCAACAGTGACCAATAGACAAGGAGATATCAAGATGGAGAACAATAAAATCACAATGCGACTCCTTTTACAACTTCAAAACTTGCATTGTGAATTTTGCGCCATGAAACAATCTGATTTGAACCGTAATATAGTTTTTTTTTTCAAACTTGTTCTCTCTCTATGGTCTTTTCTAGTTTAAGTTGTTTTGCATTAGATCTTCCAATGAATTTGGTTAAGCTCTTGAAAAAGTTAGTGCAATTGAAGAGGTTGCAAAATGTGGAGGAAGAGAAGGGAGTTTAGCGAAGAGAGAATTGGAGTGAAGAATGGTATATTCGAGAATCAAAAGAAGGCGTAAGAAAGTAGTAAGAAGAACGCAGCTCAATCATTATAAGGAATAACTCCTCCAAGGCATGTTTAGAAAACAGGTGACTAATGCATGTGGCACAACAACCCCAATACTATCACATTTATTTTCGTTGTGTTGTATTCCGAGATTCCTTAATCCCCAAGTGTTATATAAGACATTCAATGATGTATTTTCTCTTTTTAGTAAAAAATATTTTGAGAATTTAGGAGTTGGTGATCTCAAATCCACAAATCCACCATTGCGATTTAACCAACATCTCTTTTTTGATTGAGTCTATTAAATGGTATCAAAGATTTGGTGTTCGGAAAAAAATATTTTAGGACTTGCACAAACTTTAACAACACTTGTTAACTTTCAACACTCTCTTCTTTCAAACAATGAAAGTCTTTTGCTTGTGGAGAAAGTATCAATCATGTCTAGTATCAACTCCTTTTATAATCATCTTCTTGATAAGTTTATTGCTATATTATCTCCTAAGTTGTTGTATCCTTAATATTATCCAAAGTGTTATATCTTTGATTAACTTTTGTTGACTTATTCATACTGAAAGTTTGTCAAAATATGATAAAAAAATAACATTAACAATTTTTTTTGGAATCTTATGCTTATGCAAATCATTGTTAGATATTATATCATTCAAATGAATATTCCAAAATTATCAAGGATCATCAAGCAACAACTAAATTAGTTCAACACATTGTTGTCATCTATCATCGAATTTAAAACTAGTCCGAAACAACAACAAAAATTAGCTTTCTTCTTTGTCTTCAAATATGCCCGCATCAGCTCTAGATATACATTTACTATGACCTTCATACCCTGTTTGTGTAAGTATAATAAAAAACAATGAGACCCATATGCATACAGTCAAGTTATCATTTTTGCTAAACGTTGTTGTATCTAGGGCAACTTTATTGTCAATATATCTCTACTCATAAGTAATCCAAGGTGGTATGTGTTTCTTGGGCTCGTCCTTTCCCACAATGCCAACTCATTTTTTTTCGGAGTAGTCATTGAATTAGACATGAAAATGGAATGATGAATCGAGTTCCATTTGCAAATCCTAGCATCAGAATCTGCTCCAAGTTCACCTTCCCAAGATTGATTTCCACCCATTCTTTGACACAATACAATATAATTGCACTGTCATGCTTCAACATATCCATCTTCTTGATGGGTATCCAATTAGAACGACAGATCTTTGTTTTGCAATGCACATTTCCATACCATCGTAGATGATCTGACTTTCTCAATCCACAACACATTAGGTTTTCAGCACATGTACACCACTTCATTCAAATCCATATTCATTTTAAGTTTTTTTCTCTGGTGATTGGTAGACTTGGTGTAAACACTCACAAAAGTTATTAACAACACTTGTTAATTTTCAACACTTTTTTCTCCCTCTCTTTCCAATAATACACATCTTTTGCTTGTGGAGAATGCGTCAATCATGTTTAGCATCAACTTTGGTTTTATAGCCATTTCTTGATAAATTTGTGGTTAGGATATTCTCCAAAGTTATTATATATTTGACCATTTCTTTGTTAAGCTATTCATAGTGAAACTTAGAAAAATATGATAAAAAATAACATTAACACTAGCATTGGACATCTCGTGGACACTAGAATTTGAAAAGTTGAGTTACCCATGTTCCTCAAGGATCATCCCAACGACTAGGTCTATAGAACGATAAAGTTCTTCACACAATCTGATACTCGATAATGGGAGAACTAGAAGTCACACTACCTCACATGGACGACATAGTTATCACTTGGTCGACATGGGTCCAGGACTAATACATGCTTTGAGGATAGAACAACTTCAAAATAAGGCTAAGCAAACGTTATTGTAGTGGCCATGATGGATCTGTTCTTATTCAAATAATGATGATGAAGCAAACCCACGACATATGTTAGGGAACCCATTAAAGGGAAAGGCATGTATGAAATATAAGTTTCCATTTCGAAGACTATGAGCTTCTAAGATCGTGGATAGGAAGAGCATAGGGTTGTACTTTTAAGTGAGGAAAATTTTCAATTGGGACATAAATGCAAATATAGAAAGGTTAATTTTTTGGTGGTAGAAGGTGAACTTGAGGTGGATCTCATCGAAATAGACAGAGAACTGTGAAGATAATGCGGAGCTAGAAGAGGATAAATATGACAAAGAGATCGTTGAGCTATCTTTATAATACATGATAGTCTCACCGCAACAAGAACCCTAAGAATGAATGGAGAAATGAAATCGAATAAATGATTCGGTTGATAGAATAGGTCAAGTGGCTATCTTCCTTGGGAGAAACATTATTGAATTAGAAATATTATCACTTAAGTTTCAAAATTGTGTCTAAGAAGATCAAGCCTAGAGGGGATTTGTGCTTAGTGAGAAGTGAAATGATATGATCCTAGATCGACGTTCCATTGTTAGGTGGATGGAAATGGACTAAAACACATTAGCAACATGATAGTAGAACATAGAACTTGTTCGCGAAGAAAAGACGTGCTAAAGCCCAACTACAACCTGACTAGAGAACCTTATACTCAACGAACAACACCGCAACACTTGTGATCTATTATTGATAAATCAATGACGATGGTTCGTCTAGGTGTAATCTAAATATATTAAGTTTTAAAATTTATACCTAGAGTAGACATTCCACAAGGATACGGATCATGTAGTACCAGGATCGAACACAGGGACTAAGATGAATTTAAACTATCGATTTCACAAAAACTACGGTCATGACCAACAAAAAGGTGTATGGGTGTATCTAATATAAAAAACTAAAGTAAATTACAATTACAAATATATACATGTGAAGCGATTATTCTAGGTTAGATAATTTTCATACATGAACTCATTAAATATTTTAGAAAGTGTAACTTAGTTTTTATTGGAGAATTCGATCATCTTAAAGTGGATCTACCTACTCTCGTTGTGCAAATCCGGATATACCTGCTCTTGCAGTGTCATGAGTCTAATAACCTATATTTCAAAAATTTTAGTAAACCTACTTGCAGTGCAGATTCCTATCCAATGTCTAAATCATTGATGTCTATGACCTACATATTGAATACATTATAGCTCGATATCCCAATTCCTAGACCGACTAACCCACTCGCAGGTATGATCAATCATGTCTATCTAATTGCATAAAATCTAATATAACCCAACGTCTTCGTTTGTAGTTTATCATATGATAGTCAATTCCAGTGGCCATACAAGAACTGAAAGAATTAGAACATGCATTAAACCATAGAAGCAAATAATACAAATCCAATCATGAAGTACGACAAGTTCAAATAAACAAAAATCTAAGCATGGATCACAACTATGGATCTATATCTTAGGAAATAACTAAAGGAAGAATCAAACAAAAAGAAAGGTTAAAGAATTAACCATTGTGACCTCCTCCTCGACCCATATCCGTCGGTAGTTCGATCCTTCAATGAAGTGTGATATCTTTTTCCCTTTGGCACGACCCAAAATTCTTTTTCTGTCTCTCCTCTTACTCTCTTGCTCTCTCTTATATGCCTAGAATAGTCTCCAATTTATAGAAAAGCTTCCTCTCACTTACAAAATTCAGAATCGTAAGTTTTTACGGATTTTGGTAAACTACTTGGCCAAGCGCCACTTTTCTCGGGTTGTGCAGTTGGTTGTTGCGAACTTTTCGCATATGAATCAAACCTAACTTTGAAAACATCTCTAGGCTGCTCAATTGAGTAAAAGATTGCTCGAGTCGAGCGTTTCCACTGGAACTTCTGGAGCATTCGATTTAAAAGTGCTTGACCGAGCATTTTGGTGCTCCGAGCGTAACTATTTCCTAAAAGAAACCAAAATAAAATCGAAACATATGACAAATAATAGAAAAAAATCCGTGTGATCGGTGAACAATCCAGAATCTCTCCAAGAGTTCGGTAGTTTAATCTCTAGGATTAGCAAAAAAAAAAAGACATTCTTTATTAATAAAAACTTAGGTAATAATGTCATATAATGGATCATCTATTTATAGGGACTGAATAATAATGGAAACTACATATAATAAAACAACTTAACTAAAATGACACAAATGCTCAATCATACAATGTAACAGCTTGGTTGAGCGTAGTTTAGTCTTAAACCCTAATTCTGCAAAAAAAAAGTACATTTGGTTGAGCAACAACTATATTTTGATCGAATCCTCCCACGCTTGGTCAAGCCTTCCACAGCTCTATCGCTCCAGAGGATTTGCTTAGGTCGAGCGAACCTCTAGTTAGGTCGAGTGCATCGGCTTCCTCTTATCAGTGGGTTTGCTCGGGTCGAGTGCCTTTGGCTCTCCTAGATTCTTAGTCCTTCTGACCTTTTCCATTTGTAGGTAAGTCGCGTAAGATCCTCTTGATATCTCTTGATGCCCTTATGGTGTGTTAGCAAGTTCGTCTGCCACCATTTGAGCAAGCACGTTATGCATCCTCTTAGCTTTAGCTCTTTTGATAGGTCCTTGTATTATCGGTGTCTTGGGCAGAGTCTCATCCTCATCATCCTTCTTTCTTCAAAAGGATTTGATCTTAAATCAGGATCATCATCTGCATCAAAATGAGCAAAGTCAGAAAAATTGAAGGTTTAACTTACAATGTACTCAACTGGTAACTCAATGATGCGTTCTAGCAGTTTGAATGGTCCATATCAGCAGGGCATGAGCTTGGATTTATGCTACTGAAAAAAATTTTCCTTGCGTAATGAGTGCATACAATATCATCAAGTTGGCTCGTGCCTTCTCGTGTATCTATTTCACAAACTCGACCTTTTTCAAGGTTAGTAAGATCCGACGATGATAAAGGTTCCATGCTAACAATGTAAGCGGGTAAAATCCATACACGATTTCAAAAGGAAAATTTGAGGAGCACTATTAACTGTCCTATTTTATGAAAACTCAACATAGGACACTCTTCCCAAGTTTTAAGATTACTTGTGAGCAACGCACGTAATAAGATCGACAAAGTCCTATTGATCACTTTCTTTTGTCCATCGGTTTCAAGATGACATTTGTGGAGAATAATTTTTTTTTTCCTGACTTACACCACAACATTCCAAAAGTAACTAAGAAACTTAACATTCCTATCAGAGACAATAGTCCTAGACATCATGTGCAATCGTATAATCTCCCTAAAGAATAACACAACTATATGTGATGTTGTATCAGTCTTATGACATGCAATGAGAGGAGGCATCTTAGAGAATCGATCAACTACATAAAAAAATAGAATCTTGTCCGGACTTGGACCTAGAAGAACCTAACACAAAGTCCATGGAAATTATCAATTCATAGTGTACTCGACCAATAGGTAAAGGTGAGTACATATCGTGTGGTTACAACCGGGATTTGGCCTTCTTACACATGATGCACCTTTTGCTTATGCGCTTGACGTCTCTACTGAGTGGGGCCAGTAGAAACGTACTTCCAATATGAACAAAGTTTTGGCCACTCCAAACTGCCCATTAGTCCTCCCTCATGTACCTGACAAACCAACAAATCCCTAACTAAATTATCGAGTACATACAACTTATTTTCATAGAATATGTAGCCATCAATGTGAAAGTACTTACCTGTGGCGGTGTTCTTACACAACTTGAATATACTACCAAAATGAAAATCAGCTTAATAGAGTTTCTTAATGTGTTAAAAACCAAGCACCCTTGCGTCTACTGCAAAAAGCAAAGTGTAGCGCCAATATAATGCATCTGCATCAACATTTTACTCACGTCGTTTGTACTTGATGATGTATTGGATGGTCTATATGAATTCCACCCTCTTGGTATCTCTACGATTCAGTTTTTTTCCATTGAAATCCGTGAGTGACTTATGATCGGTATGAATAAAAAATTTCTTGGTCCACAAATAATATTGCCATGTTTGGAGCGCTTGCACCAATGCGTAAATCCTTATCATACGTTGGGTAGCCTAAATGTGCTTCGTTGAGGTTTTCAATGAAGTACGTGATGAGTCAATGCTCATGCATCAACACTATTCCAATTCCCACACCTGACACTTACATTCAATTTAAAATGTTCTAGTGAAATCATGCAATGCCATTATGGGATCTTGTGTCAGTTTATCTTTCAAAGCTTGGAAGGCATTCTCTTGCACTTCGCCCCACTAGAATGGGATGTTCTTCTTGATCACTTTAATCAAGAGCACAACCAAGGTACTAAAAAGACATTTATGAATCATTGGTAGAAATCGACCAACCCATGAAAGTTTCAGACCTCTCCAACCATCTTAGGACTCGACCAATTGCGTATGGCCTTATCTTTTCTCCTTCAATGTGTATTCCCTATTCATTATAAAAAATCGTAAGAACACAAGTTTGTTAGTAAGAAAATGAATTTTATTAAGATTTATGCATAGATTTTCGCTTCGCAACACGTCTAGAACTGACCATTGGTGCCCTACATGTTCTTCTAAGGTCTTGTTGTACACTAAGATGTCATCACCATATACAACCACGAATTCCCCATAAATTTCCTAAGAATATTATTCATTAACCTCATTAGTGTGCGAGATGCATTAGTTAACACGAAAGACATGACTAACCATTCATACATTCCTAGTTTGGTCTTAAACATTGTCTTCCATTCATCACCCTCCTTTATACGAATTTGATGGTATCCACTCTGTAAATATATCTTTAAAAATATGGAAGTTCTATGAAATTTATCCAACATATCAACCAAAAGAGGTATGGGGTGACAATACTTTACCAGAATGTTGTTGATTGTGCAACAATCAATACACATATGCCATGTGCCATTCTTCTTGGGTATGAGTATCACTGATACAACACATGGTGACATAGTCTCTCGCACATTTCCTTTCTCCATGAGCTCATGGACTTGTGTCTCAAGCTCTTTAGTATTTTCAGAATTGTTTTGGTATGTTGGGTGGTTTGGAATGCTTGCGCTAGGTATGAAATCAATTTGGTGCTCAATACCATGCAATGGAGGTAAGAATCATCGGAAAACACACCCTCAAACCCTGCAACAACTTGGTGATAACACTAGGTAAAGAAGGGGTGAGCACGTTAGTAAAATACAACTCTTTGAACAATAGTATAAACATAGGCTGGTTTGAAGGCAAATCCTTCTTGAATTCGCTCTCTCATGGAAAGAAACGTTGTGCTCATGGATTGTCTCTCAAAGGCATGTTTCTGGGTTTCTCTCAAGAACTCACCTTTTTTTGTGAACTACTTCACAGTTACTCATATGAATTTCCTTCTTCTCATTTTCTAGTAATTGTACTTGATCCTTGAATACCTCTGATGCGTGTCAAGTTAAACAAGTTAACCTAAAACTACCCGCAAGTGCACGACACGTGTGTAGTAATTAAGGTGTCGATCCCACCAGGACGAATGTAACACGATCTAAGTATCAAAACTAGAATCAATGATTGCTGCGAAGGAATAAGGATGATGAGATGCAATGATGAATATGCAGTGGAATGGTGAGTTCTAAACAAAGACACAAACGTTCTAGAAGTCCGGTTTCACCGTATAGCTTCCGAAACCTAACTCCGATCTATCTAATCGTGCATTCCCTATCAAGATATCTAAGGCGGATTATCCTAATTTAGAACCTACCTTCTCTCAAGGCATATGAACGTGATTCGATTGAGTCATCCCCTACTTTCATGGCTGACACCCCAACTAAACCCCATTACGATTCGTGATTCACTCGATTCAACCTTCAACTGTTACTATCCTACTTTCATGACCTAGTCTCGGTTGTTCTAAGCCTGATCTTCTAGGACTAGTATTCTCTTTTCGGTCCTTCTCCTAATCCCTAACACATGCATATACGTGGCCATTCGTAAACACAAGACAATAAGTGCTCAGATAAATAATATATAAACGAAATGGGGAAACACATTCATAAACAAATCAAAGACGGTTCGGGGATAGCCATGGGCTAATCCCTTCTCCTAGAACAAATCTACTACTCGATCATGAGTCTAAACAACATAAACGAATTCAGTATAATAAGGAGCATAGAAATATCAAACGAGTGATGATCCCGAATCAATTCCCGACTCCTTGCATGATTCCCGTCTTGAGGGCTCGACAGATGGAATGGTTGCTGTGAATGGTCTATTCTGGATGATTGATGGATGGTGGATAGGTTCTTCCTGAATGGTCTATCCGGGCATGCTTCTTTCGTGAATGTAGACAAGCCGTTTTTTCCATGATGCCCGACCGTTCTGCCTTCAATGGAGGGTGTCTGACCGTGCTCTTGGAACGTCCGACACGTGTAGAAGCTATCAAGATGAATTTGCTTGAAGAGCTCGACCGTGCATCATTGGACGCCCAACCGTGCTGCTAAAACAAGAGAGTGACCGACCGTGCACTTGGCATGCCTGGGTCGTGCACATCTCTCGGCACTAAACACCATAAAGAGCCCAACCGTGCATGATACCATGCTCGGTCGTGCACTTGATAAGGGTGGGTGTTCAGTCGTGCACTTGATCATGCTCGACCGGGTTGTGTCCCTTGATGCATGCTCGGTCGTGCTAAGTTGTGTGCTCGGCCATGACTTGTCCATTTCTCATTCTATTTGATCCGTTGTGACCCTCGATGTTATATTTTTTCCCGTGTATGCTCCTTAGATTCGAAACAAATTGAATGCGCACTAAAACCTATAAGAACACGAAAATATGGAAACAAGTAAAACAAATACAAAATCACACGTAAACCTCACAACTATGGTCATAAACATCTCTAAAAAATCATGCGAGAAACGTGTATAAAAACAAGATGATCAACCTCCTTTGGTGTGAGTGGAAGTAGGCGAATTGGTTGTCCCAACAAGAGGTGACCCACTTACATTGGAACAACATCACACAATACCTCATCTTTGTACTCTTAGTGCTAAACTCAACCTTCACCTGATGATCAACATTGGTTTCACCACTGTCGTTCAGCCACTACAAGTTGTAGGGTTTGGGATGATCGTGGTATTCAATCCCAAATTCTCATAAGAGATTCACTAGCCACGTTCATGCATCTACCTGCATCCATAATGATGCTACATACTTATCCAGGACATGACACGTGTGTAGAAGATATTTTCCTTTTGTACAATGACTCCCTCTTTAGCCTGTAGATTTAAAGCTCTACATGCCACTAGTAACTCGCTCTTTATAGCCTTGAATCCTCAAACTCTTCATACGAATTCAGTATATACCTCAGATTATGCGACTTTTCATCTTCCAATGCCATCCCATATCCTCCATCAGCCCATAAGATCATGGCCTTCTTATTCGGGCAGTTCCATGCAAAGTATCCTTAACCTTGGTACTTGAAACAATGAGTATCATGGTTTCATAAAGGGTTTTCGGTGGTAGCCAGTGGTTTAGTTCGTGACACCTCCATTTTTTACTTAGTTTGCCCCACATTTGGTTTGTAAAACCGATTAGCCTAAAAATGATAGTTAGAAGAGTTACCTTACTTGTGGAATTCCTCAGAAACTGATCCATTTCACCTCCCTATCTTCATCAATGTCTATTTCTATGTAATGGTGAGTTTCCATGAGGTCCTATATGTCAGGATTAAGGCCGCTCAGAATCTGATCCATTGTCGCCTTCTTATCTTCCTCGATGTTTGCCTGGATCATCACAAAGTCCATCTCCTTGTAGTTATCTTCTATGCTCTTACTACCTTGCATCGGTCATCTCAAATGTTGATTGACCTCTCGATGATGATGAGAAGATACAAATTATCTTCGCATGATGGTACGCATCTCGTCCAACCAAGTAAGTGCATAGTCGTTGAACTTGGTTGCTGTCAGTTTTACATTCTTGAGTTCAAAGTCATGATAGCATTTGAAAACCATTTCATCTTTCGTTCCCATACCAAATAGGCTTTAGGATAACTCCTCCCAATGAACGTGGGAATATCCATCTTGATGTTGCTGATATCATCAATGATTTTATCTCCTACACGTTGGTGGTTCCTCACATGACAGTCATACTCCTCGTAATCACCTCACCATACTCATCTTTATCCGTATCTAGAGAGTATGGGTTACGAGATGTGTATGGTTTTATCCGTGGTTATTCTGGGAGAATCCTAGGTGTTACTTCTTCTATCTGACCTAAGTCGTTGGTTGACGATAGTGAATTCTTGCCTCATGCACCTATATTCATCCATCGACAATGACATCGAGGTGACTCCCTTATTATCCAATGGTTAGTTGCGAGGGTTCATAGGGCTAGATATCAGAAAGTTAAAACATAAAAGATGAAAGAAAAAAAGATTTACGAAGCTCATAATCTCTTAGAAATGTGTTTTGCTTATTTGTTTCTCACCCACTCGCTGTCTTTTTCTCGATTTATCCTTTAATTTAGTTCAGAATTAAAACGAATCGAAGTAATTTTCTGACGCGCAAACTAACTCCTGATGCTATAAATGTATACCATTGAAACTTAAGTGAAGTTTCCTAATATGAGGTATTGATATTTCTAACTAAGGACCTTTTCTATTTATATTCTAAGAACTATTTCTAGTTTTATTCTACCCTTTCATTTTTTTTTGGTTTTTCTTCTTTTTCTTCTTATTTTTTGGTGTTTTTTCCTTTTCTTTTCTTTTTTGTGGTTTTCCTTTTTTTTTTATTTCCTTTTCCCTTTATTTTTTGTGGTTTTTACTTTTCTTTTTTGTTTCATTTTTCTTTGTAAAACGAAAAAAACTAACTTAACTAAACTAATATTGAATCAAATGATAGAAATAAAAATGGAACTGGATAGTGTAACACAAGAACGAGGCTCTAATAACATTTGATATGATCCTAGACCACCTGTCTATTATTAGATTGATAGAAATGGACTGAAACCTATTACCAACCTGATAATAGAACCTAGAACTGGTCTTCCCGAAGAAAGGATGTCTTAATGACCAACTACAATCCAATTAGAGAACCTCAAACATACGAACAAAGCCACAACACTTGTAATCTAGTGTTGATAAATCGGTGAACAACTCAGAATCTCTCCAAGAGTTCGGTAGTTAAATCTCTAGGATTAGGAAAAAAGACACTCTTTATTATCAAAACTTAAGAAATAATTTCATACAATGGGACTTCTATTTATAGAGTCTGAATATAATGGAAACTATATAAAATAAGATAACTAAATAAACCTGATACAAATGCTCGGTCGAGCGGTGTAATTGTCGTCCGAGCGTCGTTAAGTCTTTACTCTAAATCTACAAAAGCTTAAGTACATTCGGCCAACAACTATGCTTGGTTAGTCCTTCCACTCTAGGTCGAGTCAAATTGTGCTCAAGTCGAGTGGTCAATTCTTTTGCCTGTTCCATTGGTCTAGAAGATTCACTTAGGTTGATCAAATCTCTCCTTGGGCCAAGCGCATTGGCCTTCTCCTATCCATCGAGTTTGCTAGGGTGGAGCAAAATTTTCTAGGGTCGAATGCCTCTAGTTCTCCTAGCTTCTTGATACTCCTAACCTTTTCCACTTGTAGATAACGCACATAAGCTCCCCTTGATGTCTCTTGATTCCCTTGTGGTGTCTTAGCAAGTTCGTCCGCTACCATTCGAGCAAACACGTTCTACATCCTCTTAGCTTTATATCTTGTCACCGGTCCTTGTGTTATTGTGTGTCTTAATAGAGTCTCATCATAATCGTGAGGTGTCACTAAACTCCATGACTAAGAAACTACAACAGGAGTTGAAAGTTTATTTTATTAAACTTTCAACATTATTTGAACGGGTTGGAGGACACAGTGGTAAACTAATGGATGAACTGGTTCAAAATACTTTGAAGGAGTTTCCATATGTGTTTTTAGAAGCCCAATACTTCCACCTATTTGCAGACATGAACATACTTTCACATTGACAAAAAAAGTTTCATTTGATAAATTTCCATGACGATATTCTCACATTCAAAAGAATGAGATTGAAAAAATTTTGAAGGATATATGTTGGCTGCCCAGATTATTCGACCGAGTGTAAGTACATTTTCAAGCCATGTACTACAGATTCAAAAGAAGGAAGGTGAGGTGGAGGGTTTTATGAACTATCGGGATCATAATATATAGGTTAATGATTCCCTAGCATTACCTGATCACACTATTTTCACTATATGATTAGTTACACATAGCTATTACTTTTTTTGGCTGAACATATAAGATTTAGTCGCACAAAAGTAGAGGTGTTAAGTGGATCGTCAACCGCAGGTTATCCTGACCTAAACCTTCATAAGTACAGGGTTTTTTGAAATTTTTTTCAGCCCATATAAAAGATTAGCTCATGGGCTAGGCTATAATTTGGTTAACCAATATGGTTTTATCCATACGGGCTACAAGTCAATCCACATGTTAGATTTAAATTATGTATTTATTATATATAATTTATATACATAATATTAATAATATATAGTAATAATATTTTTTATAGAAAACAAAAAGTATTTGTAATCAATTATGAAGATGAAGATTATGATTTGAAGTTTCAACTTTCAAAATATTTAGTTAAATATTGTTTATGTTTAAATTTTTAGACTTTTATTTGGTTTATCTATGTTTTATTTGAATTATTTTAATTTTTTTAAGTTCCAAAGTATTTAGATTTTTATTGAATATTTAGACATTTATTTAGATCATTTAAGAATTTACATATTTTTATGAATTATTTATTTTATAATTGTATAAAAAAGTTCAACCTGCGGGTCAAGCCATAACCCAATACTTTTGGTAGATTAGGTTGGTTCGAAAAATTTCAGCCCATATAAAATATGGGTCGTGTTGGGATAACGTTAAAATAAACGAGACCATAGTGGGCTGGGCTGGGCTGGACTAACCCACTGAGCGCCCCTATCCAAAAGTTCACAAGAAATCATTCAGACAAAGCGATTAATCACTTGACCCGAACAAAACACCTAAATTACTCCCGTTGGTTCATTGACCTAAGTGTTTGTTGACTCGATCCAGAAATGTGCGAGATTTCGTCAAAGTTAGCTCCAAATTGCATGGGAAATATGCGAAAAAATTGATCGTTCGGTCCAAGCTATAGCAAACTTGGCCGAGCATTTTGTCGATTTTATTTAATAGCTCAAATTTTGAATTATTTAAAGGCTATGGAGTTTTTCTATAAGTAGGATGTCGATACTATACAAGGGAGGATAATAAATTCCATAGTAAATGATAGAGAGAAGAGACTTTTGGTTTGTGCAAAGAGTGAGCTATCAGACTTCACCAAATGATCGAATTACCGGTGTAGACGAGTTAAAGGCAAGGTCATGATGATGACCAATCGAGAGATCGACTGCGTTTCTCTTAACCTTTATCTTTGTTTGTTTCTTTCTATAGTTTTTTTTAAAGATGTAGATCCATAGATTTGATATATACTTGAGTCTAGAGTTTTGTGTATTTGAACTCATCGTACTTCATGAATGAATTCGTTATTTTTTGTTTTTATGGTTTAATGCATGTTTAGATTCTTTCAATTCTTGAATTACAGTTGCAGTTTACTTTCAAATGGAATAATTCAAATGGAGACGCTGAATTATATTAGATCACATGAATTAGATAAACGTGAATGGTCATATTGATAGGTAGGTTAGTCAATTTAGGAATGATGATATTGGACGATAAGGCATTCACATGTAGGTCATAGACTTCAATGATTTAGATGTTGAATAAGAATCTAGATTGCGAGAGCATGTAGATTTATTGATATCACATGCGGTATGGATAATTATATCGAGATATCAATGATTTATATGCTAGAACATGATCTAGACTGTGAGAGTAAGTAGGTTCGTTTAATATGATTGAAGTTCTCGATAAGAACAAAGTTACACTTTCCAAAATATTTAACGAGTTTATGTACGTGAGAACAATTCTTAAACCTAGAAGCATCATCTCACTTCTATATTTATATAATTTTAATTTATTTTATCTATGTATATTAGATATATCTATTGAAGAGGATGATACTGGCATCCACAAGGTTCAACGACTATGCACTGGTGTGGTGGGATTAACTTACGCTTTCTAAAAGGCCTAATGGAGAGCATGCCATTAGCACTTGGGACAATATGTGTACCATCATGAGTTAACGATTTGTACTCTCACTATCATCAAGAGGTCAATGAACGTTTGCGAGGTAGTAGGAGGGTGAAAGAATACTACAAGGGGATGTATTACCTCATGATGCGTGCCAATATAGATGAGGATTGCGAGGCCACCATGGATCGTTTTATTTGCAGTCTTAACCCCGAGATTCAAGACCGTGTGGAAACTCACCACTACTTGGACATGGAAGATCTTCTTCTCTTGGCCACTAAGCTCGAGAAGCAACTCAAACGCAATGGAAACACAAATCATGAGCATGAGAGGTCATACACTAGCAGCATGATCGAGCCAAAACTCGAGACATCAAAACCAAAAATGCAAGGTACCCATGAAACCCCTATGCATAATCATGATATTTCATGTTTAAAATGCAAAGTTCTTGGAAAATACACCAAGGATTTTCCACATAAGAGGACTACGATCGTACACACAGATGGTGGTTATGGAGTTGGATGAAGTTATGAAACCTAAGGTTGTAGAGTCGGATGAAAGTGCTGAGAAGTATGAAGCCACAAAGGGTGAAGTACTGGTTGTGCGGTGAGTCCTTAATCTACATGTTGTAGAGGATTCAACGAAGCAGTGGGAAAAATCTTCTACACAAGGGGACTCATCAAAGAGGTGTGCGACATCATCCTAGATGGTGAGAGTTGAACGAATGTGGCAAGCATTGCATTTGTTGACAAGTTAGGGCTCACAATAACAAAGCATCCAAAATCCTAAAAGCTTCAGTGGGCAAACAACATTAAAGGAATCAAGGTACATCATCAAGTAAACGTTTCATTTAGTATTGAAAAGTACAAAGATGATGTTCTTTGTGACAATGTATCAATGCAAGCTGGACATCTATTATCGGGAAGGCCGTGGCAATTTGATCCACAATCTCAATATGACGGCTTCATCAACAAATACACATTCAATTCAAGGGGAAGCAAGTTTGATTAGCACCCCTCACACCGAAGGAAGCTTACTAAGACCAATTGCGTCTATAGAAGGATGTGCAACATGACAGAATGAGTGACCTTGAGGTACATCACCAAATTAGTGAAGTCTTGAGAAAAACCAAGAAAAAGGCCTATGAGAGTTTATCCGTGAAAAAAAATTCCTTTCAAAGAGAGCGAGTGAAACGACAAAAACATCTTTGTTTCGTCATACAATGAATGTGCTTGCAAACAAAGAGGCGATACTTCCTAACAAAATAATTCCTTCTCGCTCTAGTGTTGATCTTAAGTTGTTGCAGGGCTCCAAAGATGGATTTCTGAAGAAAGAACCACCAGATGAGGGGCTAGAAGTGAAAGGAACAATGGTGACTTGCAACCAATGGACAAACAAAAGACTCAAATCATAACATATGTTCCACAGTAAGCACATTATGAGTTCCACTTTTCATGATCCTAAATTAGCTCGTTTTGATGCATCTGAAAGATTGGTGATT
Source organism: Gynandropsis gynandra (assembly GCA_036759665.1). NCBI lineage: Eukaryota > Viridiplantae > Streptophyta > Magnoliopsida > Brassicales > Cleomaceae > Gynandropsis > Gynandropsis gynandra. Next base: position 9,768,641 of record CM071860.1, read on the forward strand.
AGAACCTGTTTGTGGCTCCACCACGGATCATACAAGGGCCGATCACGAAGATGAAAACATAGGAGTTGAGGGATGTACACATTAAAATGGACATGAAAAAACAACTCGTGGGTGGACAAGGACATCAAGAGGAGTTGAGTTGAGATTAAAAGGTCCATCTACAAGGAGAAAAGGCTGAGAGAAGCGAGAAGCTGGCGAAGTCAACAACGCCCAACCCAAGTAGTGATTCGTTCAATCCAAACCTACCCACTAGACAAGAGAAAACCGAAGCGTTCGACTTGAGTAGTAGAGCGCTTGATCCAAGCGAACTTATTGGACCAAAAGAGCATGTAGAAGGACTAACTGCTCAGCTCGAGCAATAAGGGACTTTGCTGAGCATTGCAATAGACACAAGGGTTTTTGGTTTCAAAGATATTAAGGAAATATATGAGAGAGATTTTTATTTTCAAGCTATGATGAGGATGAGGCTTCGCTTGACACAATGAAACTACAAGGATCGGTCACCCGAGCTAAATCTAAGAGGACGCAGAACGTGGTTGATTGGTGGTAGAAGAACTTTTTAAGGCACCACAAGGACATCAAAAGACATCAAGAGAAGCTTATGTGACATGCCTACAAATGAAATAGGTCGAGAGAAATGAGAAGATAGGAGAGCCAGAGGTGCTCAATCCGAGAAATATGCCATTCAACCCAAGCGAATCCACATGACACTAGATGACCGATGTGCTCGACCCAATGCAAACCCACTGGACCAATGGAGGATGCAGAAGGATTGACCGCTCGACTCGAGCACTAAAAGAAAAAAAGAAAAAAGACACTAAAAGAAAAAGAAAAACACAGAAAGGAATAAAAAAAGAAAAATACCAAAATAAAATCACAATAAATGAAGAAAAGAAAAAGGAAAAAGCATAAAAAAGAAGAAAATAAAAAGAAAAAGAATTAAAAAAAAGGAAAAAAAAAGAGTTGAAAATAGAAATAGTCTTTAGGATAAAATAAAAAGAGTCCAAAGTTAGAAGTATCTATATCATAAATCATGAAAATTTCTTTAAGCATAAACGTTACACACTTTTAGCGTCAATATTTAGTTTGAACGTCGAGAGTTAACTTCGAGTATATTGTTAAAATCTGAGCTAAATGGAAGTGGAGAAGCCGAGGAAAAGACACTCGAGTGAACGAGAGATATTGAGCAAAACATCTTTCTAAGAGATTGTGTGGTTCCTTTATCTTTTTTTTTCTTTCATATTTTCTGTTAAAACTTTCGAATATCTAATTTTGGATGTCAATACGATGAACCACCCTACGGTGAGGGAGCCAATATATTCATCCACCATGGCAGTTGATGATGGACAAATTTTGATGCATGATGCTAGAATTCACCACTGTCAATCCACGATAGTGTTGGGTGGAAGCTGTAGCATATGGAGAACCACCATAGAGGAGGACACACACAGCTCGTAATTCATACCCTCTAGATATGGATGCGGGCAAGTATGCTAAAGTGTTTGACGAAGAGTATGGTTGTCCTGTGAGGAACAATTTACGCGTAGGATATCCAGTCGATGATGAAATTAGTAGCATCAACGAAAATCTCTACATTCATTGGGAGGAGCAATCTCGAAGCTTGTTGGTGTGAGTACAGAAGACATAGATAGTTTTCGAATGCCATCGTTATTTCAAGCTTAAAAAGGTGAAATTGGCAATGGTATGCACTGGTATGATAGGATTAACTTGCATATTCTGGAAGGTATTTGGGAGAGCATGCAATCAACACTTTATCATGCGACATCGATTCATATCGTCCCACCATCATCGAGAAGTCCATCAACATTTGAGACGATTGGTGCAAGTTAGTATGAGCGTTGAAGATTACTAAAAAGAGATGGACTTCTGAATGATTTTGGAAAAGATGGAGGAAGATCAGGAGGCGATAATGGATTGGTTTCTGAGTGGCTTCAATCCCGACATACAAGATTGCATGGAAACTCATCCTTATGTGAACATAGAAGATTTTCTTCACCTAAATTTAATGATCGAGAAGAAACTAAGGAGGAAGGGCAAAACATTCCAAAAGTATGGTAATTGCTCTAACTAATGGTGTGAAGCTAATCAATTTGTCAAACAAAATACGAGACATAAGACAGAGCAGAAGGTAGAGGCTTTACGACCAAAACCAGCCGCTCCTATGGAGACACTTATATGAAACCGTGATACTCACTCAAGGTTGGGGACAATTTGTTTGGGACATTCCGAATAAAATCTCCATGATCATATGAGTTGATGAAATATACAAGACAACTTCTGAAAATGAAGAGGTACCGAATCAAAGACTTATACCTAATTTAAATGAAGAGTTTGAGGAGTAGGAGGCGGCTATAAAGAGCGAGTTACTAGTGGTCAGTCAAGCGTTAAATATACAAAAAAGAGCAAACTATTGTAAAAAGGGAAAAAATCTTCTCCATGCGTAGGCTTATGCAGAACCAGGTATGTAGTATCATAATGGATGGAGGCAGTTGCACGAACGTGGATAGCACATCGTTTGTGGACACATTAGGATTTTACATCACGAATTATCCCAAACCTTATAAGTTGTAGTGCCTAAACAACAACAGAGAAACCAAGATCCATCATGAAGTGAAGGTCGAGTTTAACATTAGAAAGTACGAGGATAAAGTGTCGAGTGATGTCGTCCCAATGCACGTGGATTACCTCCTGTTGGGATGATTATGGAAGTTTAATACTCAAGTGTAGTATGATGGGTTCAACAAAAACTATTCCTTTGATTTCAAAGGATGACACGTTTGCCTAGCTCCACTCATACCCAATGAGGTATTAAAAGACCAAGTAAAGTTACTAAATAGCGAGAAGTGGGAAATTCAAATGAATGACCATAAGTAGTTAATAAAAATGTCGAGGTATCGAGAGAACCAAGAAATAGGCCTTTAAGAGACAACTCGTGAGCACAACTTTTTTTCGATGAGCGTAAGCCAATTCAAAAGGAAAGTAATTGATTTGTAGACAAACTATTTTGCCTTATTTCCATTTCATCATAGGTCTTAAAAAAGCAAAGTGGAAAACAAGCGCCACTCTCGTGGTCCTTAAAACAAATAAAAATGCAGATATTTACAATTTGGTTTGACAACCTGAACCGACAATCTTGGCTTGGTTTGCTTCAATTCCACGAGTGTGTTTCTATTCCCGCAGAGCTTGGTAACTACTCTGCAACTACCATTCCCTTACCAACAACTTCATCTTCTACATATTTGTCTCCTTAAAAAGTCCTCTCGTCAAAAGGAACCTTGTCCTTAAGGTACATCTGTGCAAAACTTGCCTCCACTTGTGTTGAGCTATCCCAAGTTGCATCTTCTGGTGTGAGTCCTTTCCATTGAACCAATATTTGAGTCAAATGTTAGAACCATGAGTAACTCATCGTGTGTTGAGGATTTGCTCTGATTGCAACACCAAGGTTATATCTAGTCGTAATTGTGGATGTGTCCTCAGTTGTGTCGAAAGCTTTCCATGGTAACGCTTGAACAAGGATACGTGGAAGATCGAATGAAGTCGAGATTTTATTGGTAATTGTTGTCAGTACACGACCTGCACAATCTTTTCTATGATCCGAATGCCCTTAAATATCGATTGAACAATTTTTGTGAGATTCTTCAGAAGACTGTTTGTTTCCGATAGTTGTGGCGCATGTATACCCATTCTCTAGCTTCGAAATCAAAATTCGGATGTTTTGAGTTTGGAAACTGCTTCATTCTTTTGTTGGCTGATTCCAAGTTTTCCTTGAGTTCGATGAGAAGTGTGTCACAAGTTTCTAGTTGAACCTCAAGCTCTTCCACATGTTTTGTCTTGTGATCATAAATTGGGAGGCAAGGGGAATATCTTCCAAACAAGGCCCGAGACTGTTTCATTCATATTGGTTGTGGATGAACATTAAACTCTTGCATACAAAACGAGTTCAACACCTTGTCTTCTTGATCTCAAAGTTTTTGTTTCCAGCTAATAGAAACAATGTAGAAAAATAAAAAAAAAATACGGAATATAAAACGCAGAGCAAATACAAAAACACTAAAAACACCAGGCTTATGAGTTCAATCACGATTTGGGTGATCGGACCTATGTCTTGGTAATATCAAGGATCCGAGTATATCATTACTCTCGTTAGCAAAAACTTGAATCACATTTCGCAACCTGAACTCTGATTCTTTTCTTGAATTATAACAAAATGTTCTCCTCTACCATTTTCTTCATCTGGTTTTTCCATATATATAACAAAGGAAGAATCCTATAGTAACGTTTACATCAATGATATGTTGAATTAAACTTGTTTTTAAGTTAAAATTAAGTTTTGGATTAAATTGAATATTGGGTTAAAAAATAATTTTTGGGTTATGATCCAATAAATTATATTTTGGACCAAACCCAAATTTGATTTTGTGATCCAATTTCTAAAAACCTTTAGCTATAAATATCTAGATTTTTATGTAGAAAAATCTAGATACTTAGAATAAAAAATCATGATATTTTGTTAGATTTCACTAGAATTGTAATATTTTATTTTGGATATTTTGGTGAATAGTTGTAACCATGGGGTTATAAATACCCCTCCCCCCTCATTTGTATCAACTAAGCAAAAATTAAGAAATAAAGAGTCTTCTAAGTATAAGTCCTCTTCTAAGTGTTCTTCTACTTTCCTACTTAGAGTTCAAGTTTTCATTCGAGTTCTTCTTCGGTTCTCTCGAGTTCTTCTTCCGGTTTATGGTCTAGGGTGCTAAGCACTGTGTGAAAGGGTCTTCCTTTTTATTACATGGTATCAGAGCCTCTTTGATCTGATACTCGTCGAGATCGTAGGTTAAGAGCTCGGGTCACTCTAAGTATGGAGTCTTCCGGTCGTGTTGTTGGATTGGGTGTAGAAATCCTAACTCAGTCCAATTATCGGAGTTGGAAATCTTGCATGGAGTCGTACTTAGAAAGTGAGGAGTTATGGGAGATTGTTGGAGGTAACAATACCGCTTCTCCAACGAAGGATGCTGCAAGTGCCGAAGAAAGAAAAGAATGGAGGCGGAATGACGCCAGGGCGAAGTTTGCTCTAAAGAAATCAATATCATCACAAATGTTCGAGCATATCTCAGAGTGCAACACTGCTAGTGAGATATGGAGAACATTGGACCAGTTGTTCAACAAGAAGAATGAGGCTTGGTTATAATTCTTGGAGACGGAGCTGGCGAACGCCAAACAAGGGGAGTCATCCATCTCGCAGTTCTTTGTGAAGGTAAAAAATCTGTGCTCTGAAATTAATCGTTTGAATCCTGATGAGAAAATTTCAGAAGCACGCATGAGGCGGTGTATTGTTCGAGGTTTACGACCTGAATATACACCATTCTTAACATCCATTCAAGGATGGACTCAACAACCTTCAATCGAAGAGCTTGAAAATCTTTTATCTTCACAAGAATCCTTGGGTATGCAAATGGCTGGTGTTAAAGTAAGTGGTGACTCCGGAAGTGCCTTTGTGGCACGAAAGCAACGTAGTTTCCAAGGGGGAGCCAAGGAGAAGACCGATGCCAAGAAATATGAAGACCGTGGAGATTCTCCAAGGCAGAACAAATAATCGCGTGAAGTGCTACCGGTGTGGAAAACTTGGGCATATCAAGCGATATTGTCGAGTCAAACTTAAGCAAACAAATATGGAAGAATCAAAAGACATTACTGAAGAAGAAGAGTGGGCAAAATGCTTCACGGCGGAGACCACTGTAAAAGGTACGTCTACATCACATGCTTCATTCTCTGAGTGGATTGTAGATTCGGGTTGTAGTCACCACATCACGGGAGATGAGAAGCTATTTTCCAGCACCCACCACCATGAGGGAAATGAAGCTATCATCACGGCCAACAACTCGGTTCACCACGTAGAGAAGGAAGGTACCGTCGTCATAAATGGAACAGAAGGAGGTCCAATCACACTGAAGAATGTTTACCATGTTCCTGGAGTAAAGAAAAATCTTCTCTCCGTGGTGAATGCAGTTGATTCAGGTAACTATGTTTTATTTGGCCCAAGAGATGTGAAATTTCTAAGGAATATAAAAACCTTAGAAGCTGATATAGTTCATACCGGTGCACGAGTTAAGAACCTATACGTTTTATCGGCTTCAAGCTCATATGTGGATAAAATGAGTTGTAATGATAGTGCATCAATTTGGGATGCATGTCTTGATCATATTAACATGACCAAGCTCAAGGTTATGGTGCAGAAAGATTTGGTATTTGGTCTCCCCAAGTTGAAGAGCTTTGATGAAGGAAAAGTTTGTGAAGGTTGTCAATATGGTAAGTCACATAGGCTACCATTTGACTCCTCCACTTCACGGTGCAGTGCTTCTCTAGAGAAGATTCATAGTGACTTGATGGGTCCAACAAGAACAGCCTCATACTCTGGCTATCGATATATGTTGATATTCATTGATGACTTCTCACGGTACACTTGGGTGTATTTTATAAAGGAGAAGTCAGAAGTTTTCTCCAAATTTCAAGAGTTCAAGGTTACCGTGGATGAGAGTTGGGGCATAAGATAAAGTCTCTAAGGACGGATAACGGAGGTGAATATGTATCGGAGGAGTTTCACTCATTCTGCAGACAACAAGGCATAAAAAGAGAGATGACCTGTGCACACACTCCTCAACAGAATGTGAAGAATTCGAATCTGAATTGAATTGATGAATCAAGCCAAAACGGCTATATGTACAAGAGTATTAGACCTAAATTACAATAAAGGATGTAATTACAAAAAGACGTATATACCCCTATACATGTACCCTTTACACGCCCCCGACCAGGTACAGAGATGATAACTTTGTTACTACTTACTCATGTTTCTTTGCAGCTCCACTTGATGAGGATGAGCCATCTTCATATGAAGAAGAAAAAGGCAAAATTGAGCGGGAGAATGCAATGAAGGAGGAGATGGATGCACTCAAGAAGAATGAAACTTGGGATTTAGTTCCGAAGCCAGATGATGGTCAGCCTGTGTCTTGCAAATGGATCTATAAGATCAAAGAAAAGCTGATGGAAGCATTGAGAGGTACAAGGCAAGGCTGGTGGCTCGAGGATTTTCTCAAAAATATGGAGAAGATTATGAAGAGACGTTTAGTCCGGTGACAAAAATGACTACGGTACGTGCGATCTTATCCTTAGCTGCAAGCTTTAATTGGAAATTATGGCAACTTGATGTCAAGACTGCATTCTTATATGGAGAATTGGATAAGATCATCTACATGAAGCAACCGCCGGGTTTCATATCACAAAAACATCCTGAATATGTTTGCAAGCTCAAGAAAGCTCTTTATGGTCTTAAGCAAGCACCTCGAGCTTGGTATGGAAAAATCGCTCAGTACTTGCTATTTTGCGGATATGTGGATTCGGATTCTGACCCAAGTTTATTTGTGAAAAAGCACAAGGGTATCCATGTTATTGTTCTCCTATACGTGGATGATTGATAATCACAGGCAATGATGACACGGAGATTACTCGCCTCCGAGAGGATATGTCAGTAAGATTTGAGATGAAGAGACTTGGAGAGTTGAACACCTTTCTTGGGTTAGAAGTCAGAAGATGAAGAATGGAATCTTTATTGGACAATAAAGTTATGCCAAAAGAATCGTTGAAAGATTCGGAGTCAAGGAAGGAAAAACTCGTTCAACTCCTCTTGATGTTAATATAAAGCTCAAATGTGATGAAGGCTCGTTGTTGCCTAATCCTAGGCCTTATCGTACTCTTGTCAGGAGTCTGCTATACTTGACTATTACAAGGCCTGATATTGCATTCTCAGTTGGTCTCATTAGTTGGTTCATGCAAGAACCGAGGAAGCCTTACTTGGAGGCTGCAAAGAAGATTTTGAAGTATATTAGTACTACTCTTGATATGGGTCTATTTTACAAGAGTAGTTCGAGCTTTACTCTCTTTGGTTTTACGGATGCTGACTTTGGTGGAGATTTGGATGACAGAAGATCTACTTCAGGTTATGTTTTTCTCTGTGGCGACACAAGCATTTCTTGGTGCAGCAAGAAGAAGGGTTCAGTGTCATTATTGATGTGCGTAGACTCAAGTAATAAATTACCTAGACTAACGCTTCCGCAAGGATACGGATCGTGCAGCAACTAGGGTCGAATACAAGGAATTGATGCGACTTATAAGCTATTAGACTAATGAATAAGACGTGATGAATCTAATGATAGATGAAATGCAAATGCAAATGCAAACTAAACCTAAGATAGGGATAACTCAGTGACAAATCACCATAGGTATCAAGAGTTGCACAACGATGTTATGAAGTTCTAACGGAATAATTGGTCTTAGATACATCATGAGTTCAGGGAATTCAAGCTCTCCTATAGGAACTGACTGGCGTAGACTTGTCCACTATCTAGCATGCATATACCAATGTATCCATTGCGCATCTTACATGCATAGACGCATTACGACCGCTATCCTAATCCCTAGATTCAACCGATTGACCTGGCGTAGATTCTAAACCAGCTAAACCCTAAATCATGGCTAAGTTCCGAAGTCTAATGCCCTGGCGTTGGTTTATTAGGCTCCTAACATCATTCATTCGAGTGGCGTACAAGTAATGAAAGCATTAAGTTCCACCATTCATTAAGCGTAAGACTTCGTTACAACATAGCAAATCTCTCTAACCCATGGCAAAGGATCTACTCAGACATGAATACAGAAAAGGAAACACAAGAGAATTCTAAGTTCGACATAGATAGAGAAAGAGATGACTCCCTATTCATAAACCGATGTATTTGGTAGATTCTCCTTGCTCCCGATCCGTAGATCCGTCTTTTCTTCCTTCTTCCTCTTGCCCTAATGTCTCTCAATCTCCTCTGATCCAATCTAGTTCTTTTCCTCTCTTTCAGATCTGATTTTCCTTTTAATTTTGCCGTTCTAGATCTTAGGAAAGTTTGTTGAGAATCAAGGACCCGAGCGGGCATGTCCTCTACCCGCTCGTGCAGACCACTTGCCCGACCGTGTAC
>CM071860.1:9781397-9803772 GCA_036759665.1 Gynandropsis gynandra
GTCCTTACGTGTCGAAGACGAAACGATCGAATTCATCCTGTCCAGCCCCATGGACGAATCACCACTCAAGGAGTCTTGCTTTACAGTAGATCCACAACGAGTTAGAGAAAGACACGCACGATCAAGTAAGTGTTTCCGATTCTCTTTTACGGTATTTGACACGAGTTGGCGACAATGCAAGATTTGCAGACGAAGGAGTTGAGGTGTATACGAAATTCATGAGTTCCATTGCAGCACTAGGAGACGTTCCATGGGAGGAGATACCACGTGATATGCATGCTGATTTCATAGCGGACACCCGAGTCGTGTAAAGCTACGGGGTTGTCTTGGCATCAATTACCCGAGCGGGCACCTTCTAATGCCCGAGCGTGCACGACCTAAAATGTAGTTTCCGCTCCTTTCGCTCGATGTTTGCACGTTCTCTTCAATCCAAGGTCTTGCACAAGTAGAACCTTGTCCTTCAACTACGTTTCCAGGGTTGGATTGTCGTAATCTCTCGTGTTTCTTCTCATGTCTTCGTTTCCTACACAAAACACGAAATGTAGATGAAGTCCTCGAATAATCTCGATAAATGAATGAAATCTAATAAATCTACCTAAAACTAGACCTAAGAATGACATAAAAACTACTACGGATTACGTGTTATCAATTATCGACAACCGAAGCGGAATACAAGGCATCTGCATTTGCTGCTCAAGAATGCGTATGGCTTCGAAGACTCCTCGAAGATCTGAACAAGATGATCAACCAATCGGTTCCTCTATTTGGAGATAATCAAAGTGCTATCAAACTTACAAATAACCCGGTGTTTCATGCAAGGACCAAGCACATTGAGATTGAGCATTATTTCATCCGGGAGAAGGTGCTAGATGGGACGATCGAGGCGCTGGAGGTTCGAAGTGAAGAAAACATTGCCGACATCTTCACCAAGTCACTTCCCAAAGGCCAATTTGAAGCTCTTCGGTCAAAGCTCGGTATGGTTTCTAAAAAACAAGTTTAAGGAGGAGTGTTGAATTAAACTTGTTTTTTTAAGTTAAAATTAAATTTTGGATTAAATTGAATATTGGGTCAAAAATTAATTTTTGGGTTATGATCCAATAAATTATATTTTGGACCAAAGCCAAATTTAATTTTGTGATCCAATTTCTAGAAACCTTTAACTATAAATATCTAGATTTTTATGTAGAAAAATCTAGATACTTAGAATAAAAAATCATGATATTTTGTTAGATTTTACTAGAATTGTTATATTTTATTTTGGATATTTTGGTGAATAGTTGTAACCATGGGGTTATAAATACCCCTACCCCCTCATTTGTATCAACTAAGCAAAAATCAAAAAATAAAGAGTCTTCTAAGTATAAGTCCTCTTCTAAGTGTTCTTCTTCTTTCCTACTTAGAGTTCAAGTTTTCTTTCGAGTTCTTCTTCGGTTCTCTCGAGTTCTTCTTCGGGTTTACGGTCTAGGGCCAGTGTTAAGCACTGTGTGAAAGGGTCTTCCTTTTTTTTACATGATCCTTTAACGAACTTTAAAATTACGTCCTTGTCCTTGAACAAAAATATTCCAAGAACATCACGAGTTCTTGATAAAAGAAATTGGTGAGTTCTTGCAAGAAACCAGAAGCCCTCCTCTGCACAGTAAAGGGAGTTTCAGTCGAGCCATCTAATAACCATGATTCTCCAATTATCCACCTTGGTTAGGCTGAAACGAAAAATACTCCTTCAAGATCCTACTAAGACTAGAGGTTTAGACCTCTGATTTAATCTTCAGAAAATCAAGAGCAGCCTTGAATTTGCTTACTGGAATAACTTTTGTGAGCATGTCTACAAGATTGATCAATGTTGAAATCTTGTTGAACTTAATTGTTCTTGTGTAATAATATATAATGTAGATATACATCAATATCTTTCATGAAACACGTTATTCATTGATATATTTATTGCACTCTCTGAATCATAGTAGTTATCCACAACACATTTCGCCGTTCTGAGCTCTTCTGTTAAACCCTTAATCCATACAGCCTTTTTCACAACTTCAACAAATTCCATGTACTCTTGTTATGTGGTTGAAAATGCTGTCACATGTTGTATTCATGATTTCGAACTTTTGACATGACTCCTACTGTACATATGTACCCCTGAGATGGATCTTCTTTTGTCCAAATCACTTGCTTCTCAAAAATTTGAATTCTTGTTGAAGGCTAACTTAATATCCAACATTCCCCTCAGATTCGTCATCACCCATTTCATGGCTAAACAATGTTCTCTCCTTGGTTTGCACATACAATGGCTGATCAGATAAATAGCATATACTAAGTCAGGGTGTGTCTTATCATGACATACATGAGAATCCGTACTGCATTCTGTTATGTCGTTGAATCAATGGTTTCACATTCAACATCATCTTGTACTTGTACTAATTTAAGCTTGAAATGTGCCCTAATTGGTGTAGAAGCAACCTTGGAATCTTACATCCCAAAACTTTTTAGCACCTTCTCTAGATAACTCTTCTAAAATAGAATTAACACCTCCCTTTTTTCTATCCCTTATGTGTCCCTTCAAGGTATCATTTTACCTTACCCAAGATCTTTCATCTCGAACTCTCTACTCATCAGTTTCTTAAGTTTAATTATTTTTTTATAAGTCTTTTAAAGCTAACAACATGTCATCTGCATATTGGAGTAAGCAGATGAAATTGTTGTCACTGAGAGTTTTGTAATACACCAATGTCAAACAAACTTCTACAGAATCCTTGGTTCATCATAAACTCATTGAAATCTTATTCCATTGTCATAGCGATTGCTTCAAACCATATAATGATTTCTTGAAAAACATATTGTATCTTCTTTTCCTTTGACCATAAATCTCCCTGGTTTATTAATTACAATCTCTTATTCTAGCTTTCTATGATGAAAAGTTTTTTTTAATATCAAGTTGTTCGACCTCCAAGTCAAGATTAATAACTAATGACAGTAATATATGAATGGATACATGTTTAACAATCCGGATGTGTACCTCTTGAAAATTGATTCCATAAACTTGAGAATAGCCTTTTGCCAATAATTTTGCTTTGAACCTTGGTTTCTCTATCCTAAAAACTCCAAACATTTGTTTGAAGATCCATTTGCATCCCACAATCCTCTTCTTTTTTTCATTATCTACTAGAACCCGAGTTTCATTGTTCAACAAAAATACCATTTGCTCATCCATTGCTTGTTTCAATGACACCAATCCTTACTTCTCTTGGATTCCTCCACTATCCTAGGCTCCTCTATTTCCATGTGTTCTCCCAATTCTCAGAGCAATCCACTATCTAGGCTTTTGAATAACGATTAGGTGGATTTATTGTCCATATGCTCCTATATCTGGCTAGCATATAGTTTTGCAGATTGTGATAAGATATTTCCGGATGTGGTTCATCCTCATTATCTGACATCACCTTATTAGAACATCCATGTTCTAATGAACCACCATCTATAATGTTCCTTTGCAATTTTGTATGTTGTTCAATGTCAACTCCATCTTGTATTTGAACTTCTAGATGAGTTAAACGAGTATCAACGGGAATGTTAATTGTTATTACTTCATCTGTGTATTGTTCTGAACTTTAAATACCCTCTTTAGTCTTTGCATTGTCCTTGACTCTTGAAAATAACATCCCTACCCACAATACATTTCCTTTCTTCTAGAATCCAAACCTTTTAGCCTTTGATACCTCCTCAAAAACCCAAGAACGCACCTTTTCTTGCTCGTGGTCTTAACTTACCTTGATCTGTGTGTACAAAGGCTATTGAACAAATCTTCTTAAGTGAGAATAAGATGACAACTTTCTTTTCAATCGTTTTTCAGGTATATCACAGTTTATTTTCGTTGATGGAATCTTGTGTATGAGATAAACAGATGTCAAAACTACCTGTCTAGAAAGATTCACTAAGTCCTAATTCTTCTAGGAGATATGTAACTTTGTCCATTATTGTGTGATTCATTCTCTCTGTGACACCATTTTATTGTGGTGTATATGTTCATGTGTGATGCGTCATTTATACCAGCTGACTTACACAAGTCATTATAACTCTTGTTACATAATTTTAGTCTGTTGTCAATTCTCATGTTTTTATCTTCTTCCTTGTTTAATTTTATACCGACAACTTCCATTCATTGAATCTACTAAACACTTCATCCTTTGTTTAGAGAGCATAGATCCATACCTTTACGTTTTAGTTATCCACTAAAGAAAGGAAATATTGGCACTTAGATCAAGATTGAGTTACATTTTGCAATCTCCAAAGGTCAGAGTGAATATATTAAAGGGGCTCCTTTGTATTGTGTTTCCCAGATTTGAACACGAGTCTGTGTGATTTTCCAAGAATACATTCCTCGTAGAACTCAAGTTTTCCAATATTTTTTTCGTCCAACACCCCTTTCTTGGCTAATACTTGCATTCCTTTTAGGCCCACATGGCCTAACCTTTTGAGCCATAAACTTGATTCTGATTCTGATTTATATAACCAATTACGGTGGTTCCACATAGAACATATAGTCCACCTCTTGCATGCCTTTTGGTAATCACTAGGGCTCCTCTTGATATTTTCAAAAAGCCATTTTCTGACTTGTAGTTCTAGCCACATTGATCTAGAGTACCTAGAGATATCAAGTTCCTCTTTAAACTTACGAATGTATCTAACTTGTTCCAGACATTTTTCAGCACCATAATGCAAGCACGATCTTACACTTCCATTTCCTTGAGTGTAACAAGTTTTACTATTCCAATGAGAACCTTCCCACCATTATATTCTTGTAAATATTCAAACCAATCCCTTGAAGACTCATGTGAAAAATACAACTCAAGTCTAAAATCAATTGATCTTTCGGATTCTAATCTGAAAGGGTTAGCACTCAGACTCATGGTCATCATTCACTGTTGCAGAAACTCCACCTTACTCTCAAGCATGTTCATTTTCACTCGCCTTATTTTTAGCTTTACAATCCCTTTTGAAATGTCCTTCTTTTCCGCAATACAAATATTCCCTTTTACTTCTCCCTTTAAATTTTTAACCGAGATCTTGACTTGTTCTTTCTTTTTTTTTGGTTATCTCTTTTCTCTGTTCTTCATCAAAAAAACCATTCTTTCTGCAACCCCCTTTTTTCCCTGCAACAAACTCCAATTCCTTGCAATAAGCAGACTTGTGAGTTAATTAAAGGTTATGTTTTCTCTCGTGTTGTATTTCGAGGTGTCTTTGAGCTATTCATTTTGGTCAGGTAAAGAATTCAACAAGATCAGCACCTGATCTTCTTCATAGAATTCGAGTTTAAAGTTATTCAAGTCATTAACCAATTTCTCGAATGATTCCACATTTTTTCCTATTGATTTTGAAGAATCCATCTTAAATCCAATCAGAATTTTCTTTAGATACATCTTGTTCGGTCAAGATTTATGTAATAATTCCTCTTCCGGAGCTTTTCAATGTTAATTTAGAACTTTTCTCTTGATAGAGTTTGACAATCACAAAAGAAAAGATTTCTAACTACGCGGCTCCTTTCAAGTTTTGTTTCAGATATGCCCCTAGGTTCCAACTTTGAAGCTTGCTATTTTTTTATTCTTCTTTTTTCATTTTCTAGTCAACCTCTTTCTTTTCTTCTTGAGCATCATAATCCTCATTGAGTGTGTCGTGGAGTTTCATTATCTCCACATTTGCAATAATCGTGTCCTTCCATATCGAAAAAATCACCTTTGATACCTCACGACATCCAGTTTAAAGGTCATCATCTTCCCAAGCTTGGATCTCTCAATAAGCATCAAGAGAATCCAGAGAAATGAATGCAAATTTACCTTCTCGTGACAATGCTTGTTGAGCTTCAAATATGTCGATCTGCATCACAGATTTGTCCAGCAACAAATATCCCAATTTGCGGCCGGGTTCTAATACCTTTGGTCTCTACCCCGACTCGATGAAAAAAACATCAATTGTTGTGGATGACCTTTAAACTCTTGCGTACAAAACAAGTTCAACACCTTGTCTTCCTGAGCTAAAATTTCTATTTTCAAATATAACAGAAACAATGCTGAAAAATACAGAATATAGAACAACAAATGAAGAGCAAACACAAGAACACTAAAAACAACAAGATTACGAGTTCAATCATGATCTGGGTGATCAAACCTATGTCTTGGTAGAATCAAATATCCAGAGTATCTCATTACTCTCATTACCAAAAACTTGAATCGCAAATTTTTCTTGAATTGTAACACAATGTTCTCATCTACCCTTTGCTTCATCTGGATTTTACATATATAGCAAAGGAAGAAATCGTTTACTAATGTATACACAAATGACCCTTTAACGGACTTTAAAATGATGTCCATGTCCTTGAACCAAAAAACTCCAAGAACATCCTCAGTTCTTTGATAAAAGAAACTGGTGAGTTTTTGCAGGAAACCAAACAGTGAAAGGAGTTTCAGTAGATCCATATGCATTACCATGATTCTACACTATGGATAAATGGAATGACGTGTTATACTAGTATTTTTCTCAAGTTAAGAGACTATGCCACTCTTTTGGATGGTATTGCAGAAGCATCAGAGATATTGCTCCATGCGCCGGTTAACTACCTCTATTTTTCTATCGCTCTGCGAGTGGAATGCAAAGGAAATTTGCATCTTGGTGCCAAATTTATCAATGTTTACGAATGTTGAGTCTTAAATCATAACTCAGGAGCCATATGAAGGTTTTGGACACATTGGAAATTCTGAAAGGCATGACTAACCATTGATACAGTCCTTGTTTCATCTTGGAGGTTGTTTTGTAACACCCCATCCCGGAACAACCTCGGGTCTAGGAGTGTCCACCATCACCTCCAAGAGGTGGCTACACGTGTCATCGCTCAAACACATTTATAAAATAAATATAAATGATTTATTCCGAAATAAGAGTGGTCCGAACCAAATAGCAAAACAAACATGTAAATATCATAGTCACGATAAATAAAATAAATACGAAATGCAAAATAAAACTCATCGAGACCTCGTGCACGCCTCTCCCATCAGTCCACTGTGAACCTTCATGTTGCTGCTCAACCTCATTACTCCTCGCCATATCCTGTTCATCCACGACAGTCCACAAATAGGGTGAGTAGGAAATACGCACTCAGTGAGATCACTACGTCTACGTACTCTGTGCAACGTATTCTCCCGCTCGAACTGAGTATCATAAAATAATGATATATCCCAAGTCTAAACTAAAGATGTACAGATAACTCTACCCAACCGGACTGAGTATCCAAAGTCTAAGACTAGTAGCACACTGGATCATAACACACAGAGTCCACATGACTCTAGCTCGGGCATACGCTCGCAAAGTCCAAAGGACCCCAGTACACTGAAAACCTCGCAAGGTCACAACGTACTCCAGGTATCAGTACAATACACTGAAAATCTCGCAAGGTCGCAACGTACCCCAGCTATCAGTACACACTGAAAATCTCGCAAGGTCACAACGTACCCCAGCTATTAGTACCATACAACGCTCCGTCGCTCGAAAGGTTACCACAACCCCAACACAGTACGACGCTGGCAGATCCACTGATCTGACTAACTCGACGCTTCGTCGCTCGCAAGGTTACCACAACCCTAACACGGTATAACGCCGGCCCAGATCCAGTGTCGCAATACTAACGTCACCGACTCGATACTCCTCACGTGACAACTCTCACCAATGCGCTCGCACATGCCTTCTTCCGAAGGTTCGAGTGTGAAATCACCCGATCGAGCACACTAACAAGATATTCACTCGGTTTAAACACCGAACACAAATATCGACATTCTCCGACCCCAACACTTGGCCGCACATCAGTTCTCTAGGTCATTTCTAGTCACTTATACAACTCATATACTTATCATTAATTCTCATACGACAAATTTAGGGTTTTAATCCAATTCCACTTGTAGCGTCTCATTTTTCCCATTATGATCCTATAAATTCTATCGTGATCATGCCTCATCTTAAAAATATAATCTCTTCCATAAATCGATCACAAATCCGAAATTAGGGTGGAGAAAATCATCACTTTAGCTTCCCGACGATTCGACGATTCTGGCTAATATGGCTAGCAACAACAACGATCAATTTTTCCCTATTATAGATCCATTCAATTCCATAAATTTCCATAATATAAATCTCCGAATTAAGCGAATGATCACAAAAAATAAATAGAGATTTACCATAATCTCGATTGGAATCCACCCACGAAGAACGCGATGAAAATTGAAGATATTTCTTGAATTTCTTCTTCTTTTCTCTCTCTCTCTCTCTGCCTCTATCTCTTTTTTCCCTTAAGTGTTTAAACCCTAATAATTAATAATATAAAAATATATATACATAGGTAAGTCGGTGATACCGACTTACCTTGTATCACGGACATCATAGTTTTCCATTCGTCGCCTTTGCCCATGTGCACTTGGTGATATTCACTTTTTAGGTCAATCTTTGAGAAGACTATTGCCCCACTCAACTCATCAAGCATGTCGTCCACTGTGGAATAGATGTCGATATGTGAACATGATTTTGTTACTGACTTGACAGTCGACACGCATTCTCGAAGTCTCATCCTTCTTTGGAACAGGTAGTATGGAACGGTGCACAGACGCAAACCTTCCGGTTGTAACCTTTGTTCCTTAGCTATTGGACTTGACATTGTAGTTATTGTTTCTCCTCGAGTTTCATATGGTATGCTAGCCGATTTGGTAATGGGTATCCTGGCAATCGGATTGGTATATCCTCAGCAAACAAATCTTAATACTTCTCCAAGACGTTGGTGATCATTGGGGAAAAATCAGTTTACTTTAACCTCTCAAAATATGTTTATAACGCATTAGTAACACTGAGCTTTGATTGTTCAAAGCGTTACAAATAACACTAGATTTAATATAGAAAATAGATTTGTCCTAACAGTTCAATTTCACTTGCATGTCATGTACTAATGAACGACTAAGAGGTGTTAGTGTTAACTTATTTTTGTTGAGAAAGAAAGAATAAAAGTTCATCCTATCATCATCTCTTACTCACTGTCGGATTTTCATGATCGTCCTGACGAGATATGTCCTTGAAATTTTCATATGTTGAAGGGAAAAGTTACTTGCTTGATTTCCTTGAGCTCCTTGGGTTCAAAACTTATCTTTTTCACCATATAGGCACTTGCAATGTTAGTACAAGAACCATTATCTATAATGAATCCAAATACCACTGATTCTTAATGAGACATTTTATTTCCAAGATTATCTTGCTTTGGGCCATCTCTTGAGGGTTCACCATCGTGCTCAAAACACACCTTTTCATAAGTAGTTCTCCACTTTCTAGGTGCTCAATCTTGTCACTTTCATCTTCATTTGGGTCTTCCTATTTTAAAGACTCGTAGTCTCCATAATTGGCGAGGATCATAACGCGAAGGGTAGTGTAATATCTCCTACTCTCTTGCATTTAAAACATATTAGTTCACAATTCTCAATAGACTTAAAAGGAAATTTTTGTTACCTTTTCCATTGATATCCTTTGATGCCTCAAGAACTTTACCCTAAGAAAGTTCGTTCATTCTTGTTTTCTCCGTCATCCTTGATGGTTGTCCTGCTAATCAAATGTCTTGTGTCCTTTATCGGACTTGTTTTTTGTTCACTTTAATATTTTGCTCAATTTTGTATCAACAAAATATCTAGCAAATCGTGGTATTTTTCTTTCTAACTCTCTAGAAATCCATTCGTTTAAACCATCTAAAAATTGAGCCATCATAGTTTCTTTATCTTCATCAATTTCTAATCTATTACGAAAATGCTCAAATTCTTTGAAATATTCTTCAACAGCTTGATTTCTTTGGGATAATCTTTAGTCTATATGTTGTAAATACCTATGGGAGTGTGGTGGAGCATACCTTTTGCACATAAGGGCTTTCATTTCCCTCCCCATTGCGACTTGTTCAAGATGTGTCCGAAGTCGAGTGCTTACCTCTCAATCCCACCAAGTGAGTAACTATTCGTGAGTTGTGTCGCTGTGTATTGTACCTTATTGTGTTTCTTGTACATGCAACACTAAAAAAATATCGTCGTTCGCCTTTTCTAACTTTCGGGTCAACACATTCAACAAAAGCAGGCGGTTTGAACTTTAACATATTACCTTCATTTTTTTCGCAGTCTACGAGGTGGTACTTCATCAGAATCATTCAGCGCAGATTAAGTCGTATCACTATAGTCATTGGGGAAAATCTTTGTCCACTTTCTTGTGATCGGTTCAAGGTATTGCTTGATGTTCTCATCATCTAAGATGAGGATCCAATTATTCCGCAACCTCCACGCAATTTTCGCAAATCCCTAGTGCGTCACATTTGGGTTGCCTTCATTCTCGAGTTTGTTCGTTGGAGCATTTTCATAATCATGTTTAGTTAATTACTGTGTTGCGAATTCTCTCCTTGTTCACCCATATTCTCTGGTGATCTATTTTTTAGAACAAAAATTAAGAAACAAAACAAAGAAAGGATTAGTACAAAAAAAGGATAGAAGTATACCTTTAGTCCTTGAACAGAACTCTAATACTAAAATGATATATGCCTCGAGTCTTGGAAAAATGATACACGCCTTGAGTCTTGGAACTCGGGACATGTATGATAAATTCATTAAACCCGATAATTCAAGTAGGATCATCAAATTGTGGAGAATTCCTATACTGACCTAAGGCCACTCTTCAAGAGTTCGTCCGTTGATGGTGGAAGACGATGGTTGGCGGTGGATGTTATGATAAAACGCGGCTCAATTAATTTCATGAGATTTAGAAGAAGGATAAGTGAGATTTTTGGTGGAACGAAAGACACCAACAAGAGGTGTGAAAGCCTTTTGATACAATCAAAATGACTTCAATTTTCCCCGCAACAAGTAGAAGACATCGCGTTCTTGATGAACGATCAAGAAAAACAAAAGTTTATTTCTAAGCAATTTTTAATTTTTCATTACAAATGGGGTGGAACCCTTTATATAGGAGAGGTCCAAATTAAAACAAGAAAAATGTGTAAATAAAAGATTACAAATTGATTTACTAGACGTTACGAAGATTTACTAGTCATTGGAGATCTTTGGATGTGGAAAGTATAGGATCTGATGAGATAAGATTAGCTTGGATGATTTTTTTAGTCGTTGGGAATGATAAGGAAAGATCTTTATCTTTCGTTTTAGAACATTCGTATTACCCAAACCCCTATGTTTACGTAACCGGGTCGAGACCAGTTCAATGTAGAAACCAATGTGAGTCTCCCTTGGGTTGGGCCCAAATCATTTTTTTATTAAAAGTCTCCCATGCCCTCTTCACTATATTGGCTGTTTTTTTTAAACTACTGGCTCGTCCATATGTCAGTAGACCTTCTGCTCAGATCCTTGAGAGCTCCTCCTCGTTTGACCCCCTTTTGTTTTAGCTTCGTGATCAATGTCCTCATCATTTTGTTATGTCTTTCCAATTTGGACAAGGAATTAGGAGCAACTGCTGTATTCCCGTCGAAAACATAGACTGGTATTTGGGCATTTGGAAAGTGGTGCAGGTTGTGACATGATCTTGTATGGCGGGATGCATTGATTTCTAGTAAAACTTCTATGACATTATGTAACACGCCGAAATGTCCTCCTTGTGGGGGTTTCATGATGATCGTAAATTAAGTGTTACACGAGTTGTAAGTCATGTGGTATTACAATTTTGTTCCTCTAATAAATTAGATGATCTCGAGAACTGTACA
Source organism: Gynandropsis gynandra (assembly GCA_036759665.1). Lineage (NCBI taxonomy): Eukaryota > Viridiplantae > Streptophyta > Magnoliopsida > Brassicales > Cleomaceae > Gynandropsis > Gynandropsis gynandra. The sequence goes on from CM071860.1 coordinate 9,793,156, forward strand.
AGTTACCTAGGGATGGAGCCCCTTTCTATGCTAAGTCTTGCATGTATGGATATGTGTTATTTGGTTCCTTAAGCTTGTCCTAGATGTAATTGTTGTAAATTAGAGTCCCACAAGGCTAGAGTGGTCAAGGTTACAACAGAGAGAGTGTGTGTCTGCCGCAGCATTCAACCAGCCAGTTTTGTATATAATCTCGTAGTCATATCCCTCTAATTTCCCAACCCGATGTTGCTGCTTCAATGTAAGGATGTGTCGCTTCAGCATGTACCGTAGACTCCCTTGGTAAGTTTGGATGACAAACCTACGACCCATGTATATGGAAGCCAATGTTGGTTCATTTGATGTTTTTCCTTATCTTCCTCAAGTTTATTTGTTAGTGGGTTAGTGGTGTGAGTGAGTCATTTACTAGAGATAATGGGGTTAGTGGAGTTAGAGGTTCAATTAACATTGTTAGTGGGTAATTTACTCCATTGTAATTTTTTCTCTTGTAAATTGGGATGAAATGGAATGGAAAAACACAACTTCAAACACCATTATCTTTTGTTCTTCTTTCTTATCTTTCCTATCCTTTTCTTAGAGAACCAATATTTCCAACAGTCAAATGCAAATTGTGAATTTCTAGAAGCTCTCTCACGGAGGTTGACCAATTTTCTTCGTTCGACTTGATTCTCGACTCATGAAGGCTATGTGTTGTCTGTTTTGAGTGATGACTACTCATCCCATTTCGAAAAGCGTCTATTTGGATGAAAAAGGTGATTGAGAAGTTTTGTAATACCAAGGTAGGAGTTGTCATGAAGGATTTGAGTGCGGTGATGCATATCAAAGTTAAACAAATATTTAACCTAAACTACCCGCAAGTGCACGGTACGTGTGTAGTACTTTAGGTGTCGATCTCAAAATGTGGCACCGGACAAGTGCTTGGGACGACTCTGACTCACGAAAGCAAAAACAACCTAAAAACTACGAAATCGAAGAGAAAATGAAAGAAAATGAAATGAAATCACCTGACAAATGTGAGCTGCTCCCCCAGACTTGAATTGAACGACGTCTTCGACGTGAAGCTCCGATGGAGGGTAAGGGAAGTGAAGTCACGTTTGTGGTGGTATTTTTTGTGCTTTTGTGTTTTTTAAACGATTAACCGAGTCTTAAACTAAAAAAACTAAAAAAAATAGAAAACAAACAGTTGGATTACCTCCCAGAAAGCGCTCATTTAACGTCTTTAAGCTTTGACGTCTCCATTCCTCATGTGTGCGCGATGGGTGGATTGGAAAGGGAAATAGAGTTTCGACTTTCTATTTGTTGAGCGGCTTGATAGAGCATTAGCTGCTGTCCATTAGCTTTGAATGTACCACTCGTCTCGCTCCAAAGTTCCACTTCTCCATGTGTGAAGACTTCTCGTACCTCAAAAGGACCAAACCAACGAGAGCGTAGGTTGCCCGAGAAAAGCTTACGACGAGAATTGAAAAGTAGAACTAAATCACCTAGTTGGAAGTCATGAGGTAGGGTCTTTTTGTCGTGCCATCCCTTAGTTACGGCTTCTTTCTTTGGCACGTCATGCACGGGATTCACTCGTTCGCTACCCGAGGTTGGATAAATGGTATCTGCATCGAAAAGTTTTATGACGTCTTTTTCTGTTACCTCTTGTAACTGAGGATGCAGTCTCCTTTGAGTTTCGGTGGAAGGTTCGTGGCTGTCTTCCATAGAACTTTCGTGCACACATATTGAAGAGCTGACTCTCCTACGCTTCTTCGCGCGTGTGGGTTGTTTTCTCATCTCATCTACACTCATGTTAGCATTCAATACAGCATGATATGTTTTATCGCGTTCAATGTACTCATACCGAAAAGAAAACGGAGGTGGCTCGGGCTCAAGTTTGGACGTCTTCTCCATTGCGAAACCAGCATGCATTTCGTGTGGTAGCTCCTCACGTGGGGCGTCTCCTAGTGCTGCAATAACACTCATGATTTTTGTGTACAACTCGGCTCCTTCGTCCGTAAAGCTTGCATTATCGCAAACTCGTGTTAAATATCGTACAAGAGGATCGAAAGCACTTACTTGATCAAGCGTGTCTTTTGATAACTTGTCCAGCGAATCAACTCTAAGGCAAGACTCCTTGGATAAGGGTTCATTCATGGGGCTGGACAGGTTGAATTTGATCGTCTCATCTCTGACACGTAAGGAAAGCTTTTCTTGTTGTACGTCTATCATGGCACCTGCAGTAGCTAAGAACGGTCCAAGAATAATAGGTACCCTAGCATCTTCCTTTATCTCAAGTACAACAAAATCAGTGGGAATGAAGAGATTACCTACCTTAATGGAAACGTTTTCAACAATTCCCACCAGATATCTCATCGAATGATCCATGAGGCGTAGACACATCTTTGTAGGTTTGAGATTCCCGGAGTCCATCCGCTTGAAAACCGAGTGTGGAATGATGCTCACGCTTGCTCCTAAATCACACAAAGCATTTTCAATGTCAATATTACCTATTGTGCATGAAATGGAGAAGCTTCTGGGGTTCTTCAACTTGGGTGGCAGCTTGTTTTGAATGATAGCGTTGCATTCCTCGGTGAGTGCTACCGTTTCATTCTATTCGACATGCCTCTCTTTGGAAAGAACCTCTTTGATGAGTTTGGCAAGATTAGGCATCTTTTGGAGGGCTTCCACGAATGGGATGTTGATGTCAAGCTTCTTGAGACCCTCTACAAATCTGCCCACTCGTTTTTCATTCTTACTGCTCACCAACCGTTGAGGATACGGTATAGGAGGTTTGTATGCCGGTGGAGCAACGTATGGTTTGTCCAAATCTGGTTCAACTCCTTCCATAATCGCAATCGTACCTTTGCCTCTTTTCATGGACGAACTTGGTCTTGCTCATTCGAGGGCGAGCGCTCGATCATATCGGTGGTGCACACAGAAATAGCGTTGACGTACTCTCTCGGGTTTAATTCGGGTTTAGCGGGAAGCTGTCCGGGATTCCGAGAGGACGAGGCAGCTTGTTGTGCGACGGAGTTCTCTAAACTCTTAACATGGTTGCTCAAGGATTCCCTCTGAGTTTTGAGCTCGTTGATCGTTGTCCCCACATCCGCATTGAATTTAGTTTGAGTTGAATGTTGCTGCCTTTGCTCCTTGATAAATTCGAGCAACACTCCCTCAAGGTTTGACGAAGAGGCTTGAGGAGGTTGAGGAGCTTGCGGAACTTGCTGAGCTTGTTGGAATTGCTAATTGTTTTTCTGGTACGTCTGTTGTCTTTGCTGAAATCCCGAATACTTTACCGGTTGAGTCGTTCGATATGAAAGATTCGGATGATTCGTCCAATTCGGGTTGTAGGTATTCCCGAATTTAGTGTCTCTTTGCTGTTGGGCATAGTTCATCTGTTCGAAGTCTTCATGTACTGTGCATTGATACGCTATGTGTTCTGTATCTCCACAATTCGCACAGTACATGGCGTTTGCTGCGTTGCCCGTCGCTCTTCTCTGATTCGGCTCGTATAGGCGACGAGTGCTGTTAGGCATACCTTTCGGTGTTGACCACATGGTGTGGTTCATGGCAAGGTTATCGATCAGCTCGTATGCCTCCTCGATGCTGAGATCCATAAACGATCCTCTAGCAGCATTATCTAACGTCGTTCGGTGTTCATCTGAAATTCCGTTGTAAAAGAAAGACACATCTATAGAAGATCCTTAAATCTACCCCACACTTCAAACAAAGTTTCTCCATCTCTGCATCTAAACGTTGTGATTTCCCCCCTCATTTGAATCGTCTTGCTCGGAGGAAAGAAGCGTAATAAGAACAATGTGCAAAGCTTGTCCCAAGTCGTGATTGAACCAGCGGTAAGCGATTGCAATCATGTTTTTGCTTGTCCCCCAATTGAGAAGGGGAAGAGACACAGTAAGATCGCGTCCTCTGAGACTCTGTTTATCTTGAATGTACGGGAAAAACTCAAGGAAGTCTCTGAGGTGTTGATGGGGATCCTCGTGATTTCCACCCATGAATTACTTCTGATAAAGCATGTTGATCATCGTCGGCTTAATTTCGAAATGTTCTCTAGCAACAGCAGGCATCAGTATGGTTGTTTGCACGTTGTTCATGTTTGGCACCATGTAATCTCTGAGTCGACATGGTGGTGGAGCCTGTGGTTCTCGTGGTTGAGGTGCGAGTTGCTGTTGCTACATATGTCCATGGTCGATTTGATTATCCATCTCTCATTGATCTGACGGCTTTGCGAAGGACAAATATAGACGAATTACGTAGAAAGAACGAATGAAAAGAAAACAAAAAACAAAAAAAAGAAAGACTCTAGGCTCGAATCTAAGACGTGTTGACAATAGTCCTCGGCAACGGCGCCAAAAACCTGATGCGTATCAAAGTTAAACAAATATTTAACTTAAACTACTCGCAAGTGCACGACACGTGTGTAGTACTTTAGGTGTCGATCTCAGGGACTGCGCAACACAACCTAACTCAAACTGTGAATCAAACTTGCAACGAACGAATATGGAATTTAGGAATGAAATACTAAAAACAAATAAATAAATGAGTTCCTAACAATGAGACAAACGTTCCAAGAATCCGGTTTCACCATAGGACTATCGAAACCGACAATCAACCTATCTATCATGCAATCCCAGTCAAGTTTTCGAAGGCAAATGATCCTAATATGATATCTAGCCTCTCTCAAGGCATAGACACGTGATCTAGTCAAGTTATCCCCTACTTTTGTGGCTGACACCTTGAACTAAACTCATAAGATCTGTGATTCATCCGTTTTACCCTCAACCGCTGCTACCCTACTTTCATGGCCTAACCTCGGTTGTTCTAAACCTGATTATCCGGAATTAGAATCTCCTTTCGGTCCTTCTCATAAGTTCCTAAAGTATGCATCTACGTGGCCATCGTAAACACAAGTAAATGAAGCACTCAGATAAAGAATAGATAAACGAAAACGGGAAGATGCATCCAAAGATAAATCAAAGTGGTTCCGGGATAGCCATGGGCTAATCACTTCTTCTAGAACAAAACAAACTGCTCGCTCATACGTCCGTAAACAAACATAATCGAAATAGATATTCTAACGAACATGAAAACCAAACGAAACCGAAGTCTTGGGTTGATCTCCAATTCTCCTTGTATGTCTCCTTCTTCGATTCCGTCCTCTCTCTATTCTCTCTCCTTCGATTCCAAACTCCAAAACTAACTCTCTATCTGAAGCTCCCTCGACCCCTAGCTCCTGTTCTTCCTTTCATTCTTCTTTTCTTTCTTTTTCTCCTCCTTTTTCATTCTGGCCGTTTGGTTCTTTTCCTTTTGTTGCAACAGCTACCGATTTTGCCTTTTCATGAGTTCTCCATTCTTGATTAAGTTGGAAAACGTTTCCATTACTTTCTCCAGCAAAATATCACTTACTCCTCTTCTCTAAAGTCGTTTTCCTTTTTGTATAATTCCCCATCAAGTTCCTTTTCGTTTTAAGACAAATTAACTTATCTGGTGTTGTAGGTGACGGACGCGACCCGCGCGGGCTGAGTGTGTGCCCCGCGCGGGTACGGCGCGCGGTGTCACGATGAAAACAAGGTCGCCCCGCACGGGCTAGGGAGTGCCCCAAGCGAGCTGGGGTGTGCCCCAGTCGAGCTGAGATGTGCCCCACATGGGCTGAGGCCCCGACCGTGCTGATTGCTTACCCGACTCGTGCTCAAGTTGTTGTACCAAATGTCGAACCAAATGCCCCGCGCGGGCAAGGATGTACCCCGTGTGAGCTAAGCTTGTTCCTCTCCGATTCTCATCCCGTTTGTTCCATGATGATCCTCGATATTGGTACTTTTTCTCGTGTATGTCCTTTAGCTCCAAAATGAACCGAATACGCATTAAAACCCGTAAGAACATAAAACACGAAAACTAGTAAAACGAATACAAAATCATACGTAAACATCACATCTATATCGTAAACATCTCTAAAATCGTGCAAGAAATACATATGAAAACAAGATGATCATGCGGCGAATGTATCCTTTGTTTTTCCGTCCTATACAAATTAGCCCTTCTTTAGTGGATTGTTGTTAGGGTTCTAGCGATAATTCTATAATTCTTGATGAACTTGCACTAATACCCATAAATCCCAAGAACCCATAAAACTTGGTGACTGTTGTGGGACGAGGCCATACTACCATCACTTGGATTTGTTCCGTCAACACGCACCCAAGGTCTTGAAATAAGATGGCCAAGATAATCTATCCTTTGTTGCCGAAATGCACATTGTTTTAATCTCACGAAGAGCTCATGTTGCTTTATAATCTCAAACATTTGTCGTATATTCCGTATATGATCTGGTAAAGAAGAGCTATAGATCAAAATGTCATAAATAAAGATCAAAACACATGATAACACTGAAAGTGTATCAATATTAGGATAGATTTTCGCACCATTTTCGCATATATCTTATATAGAGACTTACATATCCGATATGATTATGCGGTTTACACACCCGTTTTGTTGGTTTTCAGGTTTTTAGGCGACAAGGCCTAAATGAGTTTAAAATGACGGATTCCTGATCAAAACCACATGAATTGAAGATATATCTACTCAGAGCCAAGATCGAGCTTCAGAATCCAAAGGAACACCCGAGCAACGAGCGGAAAATAGAAATTTCAAGGAGACAAGAGTGCCCGGTCGGGCACAATACGTACACCCGCTCGGGTAAAACCTACGGGATTTTATCCGCACACCTTGCACGACCCAGGCACAAAGGCAACGAGATCGTGTAGCCTTACCCGATCGGGCGCAAGACGTATACCCACTCGGGCATTAATTCATCCAATTTGCCCTGAGAGTTTGCACGACTCGGGCCGCTCAACCCCGCGATCGGGTGACTGCCACCCGATCGGGCACTATGAAGCAACACGACCGGGTGAGCCTCTGCACGACCGGGCAACACGAGCGAATTTAAGGAACAGAATAGATCTAGGGCAAAGGGGGGCGATGAACAGGGTAAGGAAAGGCTGAAAAAACATCTGGGAAGGCTCGGGAGGCATCGGAGAAGAGGAGAAACATCAATCCTTGCACCGGTAATACGATAGGGAAGGTCGAGGCATAGAATTCCTTAGAGTCTATCATGTATAGGGTTATGTTATCTTCGTCTTTTATTTTCTCCATGAGTGAGTAGAGTCCCTACTGCGGGTAGGGATATCGGATTTGTATTGTATGAACAATGACTTGCGTTAATGCTTAGTTTTATTAATTTATTTTTGATTTACGGTTCTACGCTTAGCATTATCATTCCTACGCTAGTGTTGACCGCTCAACGATATAGGATTTCAGACTTTGCTGGAAGGTTAAAGGATGAATCCGGACCTGTTAAGTTGTAGATTAAGATTGGCTAATGAGAATCTGACCGGTCGGTTAGTCATCTTAGGGATAATGATTGCGTTCGTAATGCTGCCACTATGATTCTTAGTTGTTTCATCTATGCAATTCCCGGTATCCCGTACACCCGTAGTGTTTACCATATCTGACTTTATCCCCAACCTAGTTTCGTTGTCACCATTTAGGTTAGTTTTAGGAATTTAGGATCACATCCCCTCTATCCTTTTCCGTCTTAGTTTAGTTCTATTCTTAGTTTAGCTGCTTTAGTTCCTAGAGATCGACCCTGGTACTACACGATCCGTATACCCTGGTATCTAGGAATATTTATAACTCGTTTTTCCAGCACACCAAGTTTTTGGCGCCGTTGTCGGGGACTAAAAACGGCCTAGACTAGGAATTAGCTAGATTAAGATCTAGTCCTTTCCGGAGTCTTCTTTTGTTTTTCGCATTTTTGTTTTTGCTTTTGTTTTTCTTTTCTTTAATAAAGTCAAAAAAATGAAAAAAAATATAATTTACCTCACAGAGCTTAATCGAGTTTGATGTCCTTTATCTTGCGAGGTAACATGGACGACTTCAACTCTTCGGGTGCCAACATAGCTGAATTGAAGTATCAGATTTCCGAGTTTCGTCGTAAGTTCTCCGAATTATACCATCCGCAATACTTTGAGCGATCACGGGAACAAAACGCTTGGGGGTATGAAGAGGAGATCTATGACAGCTACGCTCATCCTTACGGGAATACCTACAATCACGAATGGAGCGATTACGCATACTTCCCGTATAGGAACACCGAGAGTATGGTGAATGCACAGCCATCGTTTGGGAATTTCCAGCCATGGACGGAACCCCAAACTCAGAGCAATCAATCCTATGTGCCTCGGCCATACTCGACTCAATCCGTAGCGGCCCACGAATATCCCGCCACGTACAACTACCTCCGTGAAATGCTTGAGAATCGAGACTATTTATTCATGGGAGTGAAGGCGGAACAAGAAAGCGTCAATGAGCAGATAGGCGATTTATTTGGATCATTGGGCGTGCAAGCTTCAGAACTTGCACAAGGGGCATTGCAACCGCAAGAGGTTGCATCGGAAGGTTCGGAATATTATCCTCGTGAATATATCAGCGAGGTCTACCTAAGAGATTGTGAGTCGGTAGATCAGCCAAGTCCATTTTTGATTGAAGAAGAATATGAATCTAACACGACAATGGATGAGGCTATGGACGTTGATGAGTACACAAAGAAACCCGAGGCAGAAGAAGAATTCAGCTTAGTGGACACGATTGAGCAACCATGCCATATCGATTTCGTGTTCCCCGAGGGCAGTTTTGAAGGTTTAGCCGAGGAGACTTGTGAGGAGGCTCAGATCAAGGATTCCTTAGATTTGAATCGCGTAGCGGTTGAGGAAGGTAGCTACAAGGTACCAACCGAACCGCTCAACAACGAAAGGAAAGAGGAATCCTCCAACCATGACTTCCACACAAGCCGAGCTAATTGCGGTGTAAGGCAATACATAAACGATCCTAAGATGTCGAGATGCTGCACCAAACGTCCAACTCATAATTGGGACATCGACAAAGCTCCCAGGGTAAAGATGAAGCCTTCACCCGAAGGGCTTACACGCACAACATTTCTGGAAAAGCCGAAGGAAACGAATGACAAACGCCTAGCCGGTTGCATGGAGTATTTAACCTGACCTAGGAGCAGCTCAACCAGAATGTTTGGACGGCACGATCTAGCCCCGAACATAGAGAGTATTATGGACGATCTTAGGGATGACAACACCGATCGTGCAAGGAATTCGGCAATTTCGCGTGCCACACCATATCGAGCACATATTGCACGCGAAACGCTACGGACAAAACGACGTCGAGGACGTCTACCTGATGAGTAGCGTGGTTTGGTCAGGCTCGCGACCTTAAACAAGCGCTTCTCGGGAGGCAACCCGAGCATATCCTTTAGTCGTTTTTAATTTTCATATTTTCGGACCCCTTTTTCATTTTTTTTAGTTTCAGACAATTTTCTAGGATTTAGGAACATAGAGATCTATGATTTTTGCTGCATATGTTTTCCTCGTCTAATTTTTCGATTTTGCAGCAATACCCGATCGGGCAAGAATTCTCCACCTGATCGGGTAATTTCAGATTAAGGAGAACCCAGTCAGGCAGCCTTGCACAAGACCCGGCCGGGTAGGTCAAATCGGGGGTACCCGATCGGGCGTCTTCAGAGTGCCCGATCGGGCGGAGGTACCTATACACGGTAAGTTAAAACTCAAGTAACCCGAGCGGCCATTCACTTCACAAATCCAGTACCCGATCGTGTTCTCTCAGTTGTCAACCCTCTCACGCCGATTCTAGTCGTCGGAGCCGCCTGGGTATCGCCGTCGTTTCACCGCAAAGATCGGAGCTCGGTTACTCGAGAAAACTTCTTCTCCCTTTTTTCTCCTAAAATCTGAAAACTCCCTCATCCTAATCACGAAATCCAGGTAAAATCATGAATTGTTGAGGTTAGGATTGGTATGGGTTAAATCTAGGTCTGATTAGGAAGATTTAGAGTAATTTTGGTCGAATTAATCGCAATTCGCGAACTGTAGATCGCGAATTCGCGATCCCACCCGATCGGGCAAGGCTAGCACCCGATCGGGCAGCACAGACATTCACCCGATCGGGCGACGTTCTCGCCAGAGTCGGGCACCACTCACGGGGGTATTTCGACATCCTTCACCCGATCGGGCATCTAGCAAACTGAGTTTTGTATTGATTTTTGTCTTCCGATTGTTTTACAGATGGCCTCTAAAACTTCCCAGAGCTCAAAGAAACGTCGATCTGACGCACATGACCCAGAGCACGGATGGCCAGCGAGGTCGGATATGATTACGGAGCTGACGCCGTATATGCCGATCACCGCATCTCACCAACAGTACAACTACAGGACGACGTCCTTCTTGCCCCGCCATAAGTCGAGGTTCACCGAACTTCAGTCGCGGAACTTCCCATCCCGCTTCTTATCCTCCGAGGCGATGAGTGCTCTTCGCATCAAGGAGCACATTAACGTCATCTTTCACACCTTGGGATGGACGGGATTGCGGACAGCGAGGGAGTACACCTACCGCAAACTCACAGCGGAGTTCTTCGCGACTTTCACTACCTTCTTCGCTGAGTCCGGAGACCGAGAGAAGACTTTCATGGAGTTCCGCCTGCTGGGGCAGAGCTACCGGGTCACCGCGCGACAGTTCGCTATGATACTTGACGTTCCGCACAGCGTGT
>CM071860.1:9804682-9816180 GCA_036759665.1 Gynandropsis gynandra
GTTTAGCTATCTTGTACGCTCGTTCAGACTTACGTATTTAGTGCTCTTTGTTCTACTCTTTTGCATTGCATGGTCGTATCACAGGTCTTTCACATTATCAAATGCATTAGAGCGCAAGAGTCACTACGTCCGGACGTATCACGGTTCGAGAAAGACACACGCACACACCAGGTGTATTCGTCACCTTTTTATGCTTTCTCGAATTATTATCATGTGGGGATCTCTTATAGGTCTAAAACACCGGGACTGTGTTCCGTTTAGGTCTGGGGGGGTATTCTTACATTTTGTGATATGATACGGATGTACATTTAGAGCGACATGTTTAGACTTAGGATTAGGTTTAAGATGGATCTAGTGAAAATATTTTCGAATTTAGTAATATTTTGCGACTTTGTTGAATCGTGGATAATGGTCTAGGTTCGCTTAGAAGCCTTTTTGATACCGATTAGTCGAGTAGCTGTGTTTGAAACCTATATCTAGTTGAACTCACTCTTTAGATCTCGATACCAAGTAGACATATCTCCGTATATACCGTATAGCTTAGCTTTGTTGATATGTTTAGCGTTCAAGAATTAGATTCCACACGCTTATACTCCGATGTCATCTAGGATAAGTTTTTCGCTATTTCGAGTTAAGATTGACATGAGTACATCGATATTCGATGGTTCGGGTCTAAGTGGTGGGTAGAGGCGCTATTCTACGTCCTAAGGGTTAGAGTGTTGCGTAATCAAGAAAAGAAAAACCGAAGAAAAAAAGAGAAAAGAATAAAAATTCAATAACGCACCTCTTCACTCCTCTAAGGTCGCGCAACCTTATGAGTGTGTCATAGGCAGCCTGGGTCTAAGTAGAAAGCCAACCCTCTTCGACTTCGACGTTCTAGGAACAAAGCGTGGATCTAAGCACCGAAAAGAAAAAATGCATAAGAACGAGAAAAAAAGATTCAAATGATATCAAAAGCTTAGAGAAATTGGTATGGAGATCGCTTGGACGTTATCTAGGGTTGTGAAGTAGACTTAGATTTTAGAAAGGATTTCATGGCTCACTACTTTCGGTAGACATAAGGCTATACTAGGTACGCTTAGGCTCTTATCCATGTGACGTGTTGATTTGCAAAATGACTAACCCTTCGAAATTTTTGAGCTATTGTCCATCGTTATTAGACTCTTCTTATGCTAGACTTTGGTTTTGTTTGAGGACAAACAAAGGTTTAGGTCTGGGGGAGTTTGATAACACTGAAAGTGTATCAATATTAGGATAGATTTTAGCACCATTTTCGCATATATCTTATATAGAGACTTACATATCCGATATGATTATGCGGTTCACACACCCGTTTTGTTGGTTTTCAGGTTTTTAGGCGACAAGGCCTAAATGACGGATGTACATTTGGAGCGACATGTTTAGACTTAGGATTAGGTTTTAGGAATAAGTTGGATCTAGCGAAAATTTTTTCAAATTTAGTCATATTTGGCGACTTTGTTGAATCGTGGATAATGGTTTAGGTTTGCTTAGAAGCCTTTTTGATACCGATTAGTCGAGTAGCTGTGTTTGAAACCCATATCTAGTTAAACTTACTCTTTAGATCTCGATACCAAGTAGACATATCTCCGTATATACCGTCTAGCTTAGCTTTGTTGATATGTTTAGCGTTCAAGAATTAGATTCCACACGCTTATACTCCGCTGTCATCTAGGATAAGTTTTTCGCTATTCCGAGTTAAGATTGACATGAGTACATCGATATTCGATGGTTCGGGTCTAAGTGGTGGGTAGAGGCGCTATTCTACGTCCTAAGGGTTAGAGTGTTGCGTAATCAAGAAAAGAAAAACCGAAAAAAAGAGAAAAATAATCAATAACGCACCTCTTCACTCCTCTAAGGTCGCGCAACCTTATGAGTGTGTCATAGGCAGCCTGGGTCTAAGTAGATCAGCGATATAGGATTTCAGACTTTTCTGGAAGGTTAAAGGATGAATCCGGACCTGTTAAGTTGTAGATTAAGATTGGCTAATGAGAATCTGATCGGTCGGTTTGTCATCTTAGGGATAATGATTGTGTTCGTAATGCTGCCATGGTATGGGTTAATCACTGCTAGGAAGGTAGGGTGCACGTATCCATTGTTAGGAGGTTTAGGCTCGGAAGAATCACTCCTCACCTTAGGGCATGAATTTCCCGTTGTCAAGAATAGTTGATAGATCTATGATTTTTAGTTGTTTCATCTATGCAATTCCCGGTATCCCGTACACCTGTAGTGTTTACCATATCTGACTTTATCCTCAACCTAGTTTTGTTGTCACCATTTAGGTTAGTTTTAGGAATTTAGGATCACATCCCCTCTATCCTTTTCCGTCTTAGTTTAGTTCTATTCTTAGTTTAGTTGCTTTAGTCCCTAGAGATCGACCCTGATACTACACGATCCGTATACTTGCGGTGAAGTGGTCTAGGAATATTTGTAACTCGTGTTTCCAGCAGACCAACACACTTCCGGAGCAATGAGCAAAAATTGGAATTCATCGGGGCTTTAAAAGGGAAGGGGCATTGCATAATCCATACGACATCACTATGTATTCATAATGGTCATTATGCATGTTGAAAAGCCATTTTGTGGATGTCTTGAGACCGAACACAAACTTGATGGTACCCGCTGTTAGGTCGAGTTTAGTGAAGTAGGTTGTGCCATGTAATTCGTTAAGCATGTCATCCACGATTGGAATTGAAATCGATCCTTTAAAATTACGACATTGAGTGCCCGATAATCGGTGCAAAACCTCCATGATCCATATTTTTTTACTAATAGAACTTAGGATGAGAACGAACTTGAACCCGGTTGGATTGCTACATTCTTTGAACTTTTTGCTCAATCTCGTCTTTCTGAAAGTGCACGTATCCATATGGTCGAACATTGATGGGGTTGGTTCTGTATTCTACATAGATGTGGTGCTCAACTTCCCGAGGCGGAGGTGTCTGTGAGGGATCGCAAAAAAAAAATTCACTAAATTCTTCGATGACCACCTACAGCTCATGTGAAACATGTGTGATGAAATTCTGTTCAGATTTTCCATAGATAGCAAACAATTTTTCTCCTTTGCTGAAGTTCTTCGATAGCTCATGCGAATCTGATGCAGTTGTTAGTTTCCAAACTTATCAGCCTTAATATTCCTCTGATCTGCGAAATCTCATGGTTCTTGTTCGCCAAGAACAAACAGTAGTAGCACGTAAAGGGTGATGGAGAAAGGAATGTGTTTTTAGGAGTAGTTGAACTGTGTCATATCGCACATTACATTTCATGGGTGTTACATTGGCTACATGAATAATGAATGACGGAGTTGGACGGATATTGTTTTCTTGACTTTACTTTTCCCGGTTCAGGAGATCATCTCGTATTCTAGCGAGCATAATGGTTTCCTTGAGGGATTTTGGTCTAAACATTCGAATACCATAAAAAGTCAAAGGATGCAAGCCTCCAAATATTGCTCTCAACTAACTGATTTGCAAACAAAATATTATCTGCCTTGTTACTATTTCATCACAAGTCTTAAAATCAACAAAGTGAAATACAACAACTATCACTCTTGCGGTCCTTAAAACAAAGAAAGACTCAATCAACAAGGAAAAACAAATACATGGAGATGTATGAAGGATTCGATCCCCCTCGGTCACAAAAAAGGAATGAGACCGAAGGCAAAAATTTAGGGTTTATGCAAGGGTTCGACGAAAGGGGAATTGAGGGCTCGAGAGAAGAATTGAGAAGGATGAGGAACTATCAAGGCTCATAGGTGAAGCGGATTATTACCAAACGAGAGCAACGGGCTTACAAAGGTTCGGTCCAAAGTCAAGGTCTACAATCAAGCGAAGCCCAAGTTCACAGCATCCAGCAGCTTGGTTCCTCTCTACGGCCCATGAAGCCCAGCCGAACTCAACCTGCAAATCTAAAGAACAAGGACTGAAAAGTAGAGCATCAAAATGCCTATAATCCTATTTCGATCAAATATTTTTATGCTATTAGAAGTTGACAATTTGTATTAAGGCCTAGAAACAGTAAACTAGGTTATTTTGTCTTTTGGAAGAACAATTTGATATATATGAAATATTGGAGGAGGTGAGGTGTATCACCTTCAAGAAACCATTGGCCAAACACTTTTTCAAAACACCAAAACCAGAACAAATTTCATCATTGAATCATAAGCATCCACAACACAACATAATCAATTTATTTTATTTTCTGTTTTCATCAAGAGAAAGTGAAGAAGAGATGATGTTCATGAGACTCACAAACTAACAACTTATTCTTCAGAAAGACCACTCTTCCATTTATTGACTCGTTCACTGCATTTGAAGTGTTCTGGTTTACTCAAATATTTTTGGTTTGGTCTCATAACCTAAATCGGCTGACTTGGACAGGTTTTTTTGTAATTCCATAACTATGCTTTTGTTCCCATGGTGCTTGGTGACTTTTACTACAGCTCTCGTTCCCATACCGACGGATTCATTTCAATTAGAGCCAACTGAGAAAAATGGAATATCTCCTCAAATTAGGGTAGGATTGTTTAGAGATTTTGAGAGTACTACATGTGGTACAACAACTCTAATATTATCATGTTTATTTTCATCCTCCAGACTTTATTCTTCATCAGAATCACCTATTTACTAAAACCAAACCCGAGTAAAAACCCTCATTCTTCTCTCTTTCCTATTTCCCCTATGAAATAAATATTTTCGACTTACATCTCAATCACCATCAAGTCCTTTATAGGACCACTCAACAACTAGAGTTATGGAATAAGTTTTCCGACTTACATCTCAATCATCCATCAAGTCCTTTACAATATCACTCAATAATTATGGAATTACAACCACAAGACAGGAATGGATTGAAATGCTCAACAAAATTCAAGCCAAAGGTTTAAGTCTCATTCCTTTAAAAGATTCTTAAATGATTCTTCTTGATAATCCTTTTGTTAAAGGATCTGCCAAATTTTTTCGGATCTCACAAACGGTAAAGATATCACTCCATCTTTAAGGATATGTTTAACTCCAATGGCAGCTTGTGAGTCACAATACCATGAGACATGAATAGAAGACCCCCGCAATGGAATATCTCCTAATAGGTTTTTTAACCATTCAGCTTCTTGACCAGCCAATTCAAGAGCGATAAACTTTGAAGTAGATCGAGCAATACAAGTTTGTTCCGATAATTTCCATGAAACTGTTCCTCCACCTAAGGTAAACACATATCACTGGTAGAACTTACTTCATCATTATCAGTCACCCAATTTGCATCACACCTTCTAATATTGTGGGAAACTTAAGGTATTTTAGCAGTCGACAAAGTGCATTCCAATATTCATTGTTAGGATTATGAGTGTATCTACTCAGTCTACTTACAACATAAGCAATGTTTGGTCTTGTGCGATTCATGAGATACATAATATCACCATTGTTTCTTTTAAGATTTCTGCTCGGGTCCTAAAGAGTTCTTACAGGTAATTCATTGAAACTATCAAATTTCTTAAGAATCTTCTCAAACTCATGTGATTGACCCATAGAAAAGCCATTTTCATTTTTGTGAATTTTGACACCAAGAATGGCATCAGCTTCTCCTAAATCTTTCATGTCAAAAGAGACGACAAAAACATCTCGATATCAATTATTACTTTTATGTTTAAACCAAAGATCAGCATGTCATCAACATATAGGCATATAATCACACATTCAGAACCAAACAATTTTGAGTGAATACATGAATCCGATACATTCACTACATAGCCTTGGACTAAAGTACAATCAAATTTTAATACCATTGTTTAGGTACCTATTTGAGACCGTAGAAAGATTTATAAGCTTACACACTTTCTTTTCTTGTCCAGGTATGATGAATCCCTCTTTTTGTTGCATGGAAAATTTCTTCTTCCATGTCTCTATTGAGAAAATGTCGCTTTTACATCCATCTGATTAATTATCAGCCTTCGAATAGCTGAAAGTACAATCAAAGATCTAATGGTAGATATTTTAGTCACAAAAGAATAAGTATAAAAATGATCAATACCTTTCTTTTGAGTGTATCATACTACCACCAATCTAGCTTTAAACTTTTCAATTGACCATCGGGTCTAGTTTTCCTCTTAAAGATCCATTTACATTTAATGGGTTTACTTCTCATAGGCAAATCAACTAAATCCCAAGTGTAATTAATTATTATTGAATCTAACTCACTCTTAATTGTTTCTTTCTAAAAACTCAAGTTTATAGACTTTAGAGCATCTTCGTAGGTTTTAGGATCTTCATCAATTAAGAATGTTGATACAAATTGTTCATTAATTTTGTCTAAATATCCAATGAGAAACGCAATGAAAAATCAGACTCAAAGGTATTTTCAATTATTTTCTTTTAATCCTTCTACGCTTATTCTTATGTATAACTAAAGATTATTTCTTATCCAAACCATTAATTGAAGGAGCAACCATATCAATCTTATTAAGAGGAAAAATATGTTCAAAAAATTTACATTCCTAGATTCACATATTGAGTTATCATTCAAATACATGAATCTATATGCACTACTATTTTGAACATACCTAATGAATGCACAATCAAAAGTCTTAGATCTTATATTCTATTTTCTAAATTTAGCAAATGCGACCTTAGCAAGACAACCCCACATATTCAAATTATTCAGGTTCAGTTTAAAACATTTCCATAATTCGTAAAGAGTTTTATTTAGCTTTTGTGAGAAAATCTGTTAAGAATATAACAAGCAGAGATAGTTGCTCCCCTCCTCCTCCCCCCCCTCTCGTATTGTCAGGCATATTAGAACTCAATAACATAGCACTCATCATTTCTTTTAATGCTATGTTATTTCGTTCAGCTATGTCATTTTGTTGAGTTGTATATGATGCATAGC
Source organism: Gynandropsis gynandra (assembly GCA_036759665.1). Classification (NCBI taxonomy): domain Eukaryota; kingdom Viridiplantae; phylum Streptophyta; class Magnoliopsida; order Brassicales; family Cleomaceae; genus Gynandropsis; species Gynandropsis gynandra. The sequence goes on from CM071860.1 coordinate 9,811,580, forward strand.
TTTATGAATGATACTATTTTCACTACAAAATTCTTCAAAAAGTTTTGTGCAATACTCACCACCTCTATCATACCTAAGTTTTTTAATCTTTTATCTAATTGGTTTTCTACTTCAGCTTTATATTTTAACAATATTTGAGCAGCCTTATCGTTTGACCATAATAGATAAATTTTTGTGTATCTACGAAAGTCATCAAGGATACATAACACTTTTTACCATCTTGCTCAACGTGTTTCTATAATCAACTAAATCAGAATTAATCAATTCAAGTATTTCGGTGATTCTCGAAATAACTTGTTTAAAGATTTCTTGGCATATTTCGCTTCAACACAAATAACACATTTTTAACATTCATTTTCGTTTGATTTGTTTATGATATGTAGATTTTTCAGCCTAATAGGCCCATAATTCAAATCTCTTGATCTACTATGCCACAAATTAACAAATTCAACGATATAAACAGAACCAGATTTATTTCCATTTATAATAACACAAACAATTTTCGTGACATACAACTCATAAGATCAATAACCCTTCCCACCAAATCTTCATTATCCATTATTAGCAAATATCACTTAACTAAGTGTTATATAAAGAGTTGATGATGTTTTTTCTTTTAATAAAAAAGTATATAAAAAAATTAGGGGATTGGTATTGGTGATGTTAAATTTATCATTTTCATTCTATTTTTTTATTTAACTAACTTTTGTTCCCTCTTTTTGTTGAATTTATCAATATATTGTTGTTTCTTCCATTAAAATTTTGCTAAAAAGTGTATTATGATTCAACTTAAGTTATTGTTTTAAAAGTTATTGTTATATAAAATAACACATTTTATTAAAAAAACTCCAGAAACTTATTTTTACTTTCAAAAATTTAGAAAAACTTCATCCAATTCACCTGTTTACAAAACCAAACCCGAGTAAAAACCCTCATTCTTCTCTCTTTCCACTTTCACCATGGATCCTTTCCTACATCGGTTGCCCCTTCCTTCGCCGGTCACCTCCCTTCCTTATGTCCCTTCCTTTGCTGGTTGTTCCCTGAGGTTCGATCGATCTTTTCTCGCTCGTCGTCGGTCTATTCTTCCATCGCTCGATCGTTATAGGTTTCTAAGTAAAGAGGTTTCACAGGAGAAAAATCTGTGGAAAACTTTTGTCCTCTCTCTTCCTCAAATCATATGTTTAACGGATGTTTGCTTTGCGTTGATGATGAATCTTAGCCTGGTAAGAGATATTTAATGAAGATGTTGGTCTCCTCCTCTAGTGTGACATCGATAGAGAAGCTAAACGAAAAAAAACAAAAAGATGAGCTAGGGTTTGGCGGTGAAGATTCTGGAAACGAAACAGCAGAGGAGTTAGGGCACACAGATGGAACTGAAGGTAAGTTTGTGTTACTTGTGAAGCTGTTTGCTGGAGCAAAGGATTGGGTCTGGCTTTGGAGAAGCAAAACGAGCGGGCCGGGTCTTGGAGTGGACTCGGGCTAACTTGAAGAAGGCTGGAGAAGCAACGTTGGGCCTGAAGGAAAAGCTGTTGAAGCCCAGTGGCAGAAGCAAAACGAAGCCAAAATTTCTGAGTTCTTCTCCAATTACTCAGCAACTCACTCAACCGATTTCAACAACGTTTTTGCATGATTTGTTCATGCAAAACAGAATAAAAATTGGTTATATAAGATTACAAAAACATGGGCAATTATGGGAGAATTATATAATATGGTTTAAAGATGTACTTAACTATAAATATGTATCCTAAATCCCTAATATCAATGAGAGCATTATTATCCTAAATCACAAAAAAAAAAACTTTCTGCAAACATTACCAGATTTTCCAACAAATCTCTTCAATCATAGAGTCACAAACTAGAAAACTCTTTTTTTTTTTTCTTTTGCACAAACACTAAAATGAAATGAAAAGTAGGAGCAACCTTTGTTTTTGCTCTAGATAAAATAACAACAATAGTTAAGATAACCAGTCTTAGGGCAAGAAAAGATTGAAGAAGTTGAATTCCTTGAGGGAAGACCTCTTCCTTGACAAATTAGTTGGATTTTGACGTTTCGAGGACTTTGACTATAGTGACCAGGTTAGGTTAACTGCACAAAACATGTTTTAGTGTTCTGTAAGATATGAAAAAGAAATTAGAAGACAAGCAATTTTGTCATTTGGTAATTTGCGAATTCTCTTTAGGTGAAACAACTCGGTTGTTTAACTATGCTTGCCAAAGAAAATGACTGTCCGGAGCTTGATCAAGGATATTTATACACACGTCATCTTTTTGGCGTGAGAGTTCATCTTAAGGTACATGTGGCTTTGTTTCTTACAGTATATCATGAATCAAACGTTTCTGCTTTTCATTTTGGCTCGTACGGAAGTAAGTTGAGGTCGTTCGACAATAGACTAGGGCATTTGATATTAAGTTTAGTGATTGGCTCATTTGACCGTAAGTTTTAAAGCGTCATTGAGCGTTGGTTAGGTTAGTGGGTTTAGGGCGTCGGCGGGCATTGGTTTGTCTTGAGTCACTGGATTGGTGTTATCAGAATTCTCGTTGAAGGAACCTTAAAAAATTAAAGAAACCAAGATTGAATGTCGACTAATACCGATCAAACACTCGTTACGAAGTTACAATTCGCAGTTTAAGTCATTAGACATGGTAAATCGATTAGCAACATGATGATAGCTATGTTCGGCGAAGATTTTGAGAAGAAACAAAGATAACTTATCTGAGTGTTTGAAGCTAGTGGGTCAATGGATTCTTTTATGTATTATGGTCTTCGTTTCATTACTTCCCATCACATATAATATATGTCTAATATAAGACATTTCATGGCACCATTTTGTGGATTGATTTAATCCATTGACGAGTTAGAGATAAGCTTGGACATTTCACGACACCATTTTTTGGATTGGAGTTTTAAGTGGAGCAATGGATAGATGATTTGTTTGCTAGTGAATACTTTCAAACTACTAGTGTGGTGTGAATTTCTAAACTATAATCGCATATATATGCTACTGGTCCAATAAAATAAACAAATCGGATCATCCTCGTTCTTTCATTTTTTTGTATCTACGTAGGGATGTAGGGCAGTTTTACAATCCCATAAGGCTCTTAAAGCAAGCTTTTTAAACGGTGGTATGACAAAAACAGGATTAACTTCAAAAATATCCCTAGGGCTAAAACATTTTAAAAATATCCTTTCCGAAAAAGAAAAAAATTTTAACTTCAAAAATACCCTTATAAATATTGATATTCCCAAAATACCCCTGCGACCTTACGACCCACTTCGACCCAGCGATCCAGTTTGACCCTGCGACCCTTGTCCCTCTGCGACCATTGTTCCTCTGCAACCCTTGGATCCATGCGACCCTTGTCCCTCTTCGACCCTTGTTCCTCTGCGATCCTTGAACCCCTTCGACCCTTGTCCCTCTGCGACCCTTATTCCTCTGCGACCCTTGTCCTTCTGCGACCCTTGGACCCCTGCGATACTAATTTATTATTTACAAATTATTTACAAATAATATGAATAAAATTTTGAAAATACAGCTCAAATCAAAATATGTTGGACCCGTGCGACCCCTCCGACCATTGCGACCCTTCCGACCATTTCGACCCTTTCGACTAGTCTTTTCAATGTCAGACTACTGCTTTTTCCAGGTTCTAGCTATGCTTTTTAATTTACCAATGCCACATTGAAGACCTATATTAAAAGGTTCTTTAATGTGTTCAATACATGCACCTTGGTCATTCTTTGTATTTATTGTCTTTCTGGATTTTAGGAGGCCATTTATTTTTCGTTATAAATAGAGGAGGAAAAACCGTAAAGCTACAACAACAAGCACCAAATCATCTTTCTAACATCTAACCCTAAATTCTCTGAAAAATCCTTGTTATCTTGTGACCGTTAAGGTCACATGGTCGACCCAGGGCATCGTGCTGTTTATTTGTTACTCAATGTCTTGGTAATCGTCGGACTCAGTCTGTATGCAGATTCACACAAGTACTTACAACTTGGATGGAGGACTTTGTGATGTATCTACACTACATAAGGTCTTGGTAATCGGCGGACTCAGACATCAAGCTGTATCCGCGTTACCTAAGGTCACGGTTGGAGGTCATTTGCTACCATGGAACTCACCATACATGACTCACAGCCCGAAATGTCAATGGAGCATTTCGTGAAGCTTGGAGAAGTCACACACGACTCTTCTTGCGGGGAAGGGCTCCGATGTGTCTTTAAACTTCGGCAAATTTGACCTTTTTTTCTTTTTTTTTCTCGAACTTCTTTTTGCCTTTTTCTTCTTCTTCAACTTTTTTCTTTCCTTTTCTTAACCGATGTGACCTTTGAGAACTTATGTAACCTTATGTAACTCTTGTGACCTTTGTAACCTTTGAGACCTTATGTAATCAATATTTAAACGTTGAAAATGTCTTATTTTGCATCTATTGTTCGTAAGATTATGACCCAATATGACCCGTTATGCGACGCTTAATCGGATTAAATTATAATCAGGTTTAAACGGGTACGACTCATGCGACCACACATAACCCTTGTACGACTCATGCGACCCTATATGACCACATATGACCCATGGACGACTCATGCAACCAAA
>CM071860.1:9828151-9885054 GCA_036759665.1 Gynandropsis gynandra
TCTTCCGTGACACTTAAAGCATTTCACGTCCTGAGCCCTCGAAGTTGTGGTGTCGGTCCTTCCTTTGTCTCGCGGCGCAGCTGGAACAGTTTTCTGCACGTCTCGTTCCGCGGCCGGTACCTTCCGCGTGTCGCGGCTTGCTGGAGCCGTGTTGTCCCTCCTTGGATAGCTCGGTTTCTCATCATGTGACTGGCCATATTTTCTATCCCCATAACCCGAACGGGGGTTGCGTCATCGCTGGAGTTGTTGCTCGATGAGTATTGCTTTGTGAAGCATCTCCTCGATCTCCACATAGTGTTGAAGCTCGAGTTGGTCTTGAATGTCTAGGTTGAGACCTCCAAAGAACCGTGACATCGTTGCCTCTCGATTTTCTGTAAGATCAGCCCGTAACATGAGCAGCTCCATCTCTTGGTAATACTCCTCCACGGAACGGCTTCCTTGGGTGAGTTTACGTAACCGCCGATGAATCTCTCGGTGGTGATGGTTTGGCACGAACCTCTTGCGCATAATCTTCCTCATTTCTAGCCAAGTAGCTACTGGTTCTTCGCCATTTCTTCGTCGTTAAATCGTGAGTTGATCCCACCAACTCAACGCATAATTGTAGAACTCTGTGGCCGCCACCCTAACCTTTTTAGCCTCGGGGTATGCTTGGCAACCAAAAACTAGTTCCACCTTCTTTTCCCATTCAAGGTATGCTTCCGGGTCGGCCTTGCCATGGAATGCGAGAATTTTTAATTTGAGACCAGCGAGGTCATACCTCGGGTCGTCTCTCCGCTCCCTAGGCGCACGTTGCCGCCGGTGACTACTTCAGGACGAGGATGAGCTGCCTCGTTCGTAGTAGTTGTTGTCCTCCTCAAGCGGGTTCCTCTCACGTTGCTGGAATGCTGGAACGTTCCTTGGCAGTGGGGGACGTTCGGCTTGAAACTCTTGACGGAATTCCTCCATCTTGTTGTTGATACTTTACTCTAGGCGAGCCGCGAGAGCCTCAATGAGTCTCTCATTGACACGGATTTGATCGCCTTCCATTTCACCCGTGTTGTCTTAGGTTTTTCCTTGCATGAACCTACTCGTGAGCTCCTGCACACTTAATAAACGGAGCAGCCACAAGCGGGAAGAAAACAAACGCAAACCCTAGACAAAGAACACGTACGGGTATAGTCGCACACGCACACGTTCGAACAATTTCAACCGCACGGACTAGATACGTACGAACAAATATTCAAACACACGAACTAGACACGCACAAATATCTTCGAACACGTTCGCAAATATATGTTCTTAATAGGTACTTAAACGCACAAAATATAGATACGCACACAATAAACTACTAACGTTGAATATAGACACACGAGTTACTCCAATCGTATATCACGGGATAAACTTTTGAACGTTCGAATATACCTTTTTATATATATATATTTTTTTTATTTTCTGTAGGTTTCAAACAAGTTATGACCGAAAGATCAAAACGAAAATAAAATTAACCTTTGACGCTAGAACGAGCTCTGATACCACTTGACGCGATCCCGATTGAATCGACGCTCTAGACAAGGTTAGGGAAGGGATATGCCTTGCTGCAACGGATTGCACAAGGGTGTGTGGGGCGAGTGGTCACACGAGAGATGCGGAAGGCTCTCGATTCACCGGTTCGTCTCCAATGGATATTACGCACCAATGAAGAACGAACGATCATTGGATATGACACACCAACGAAAGGATGCTGGATATTACGCACCAACAACCAAGAACTCACAAGGAATTCAAAAGAACGATCAAAAGATCAATTCAAAGTTTAATTTTCAAAGTTGGATTCTTGTTTCTCACAAGGGTGGCCGGCCATATGTAGATAAAAACAAGAAAATTCAAAAAAAAAAACATTAAATGCTAGGTCTTCATGCAAAAGCCCTAATCAATGTCTTGGTTTCTTCAAGAAGATAACTTCTTGCTGGCCGTGCACATTGGGAGGCGCTCTCCTTGAGTCTCGGGTCATTAATTAGGTCACGGGAATAAGTGCCTCGCGGCCTCGTTAAAAACCCGTCGTCGAAAAACCCTGTGGGACAAAACCGACGAATGGGAAAAAGAGTACACGCGGGTCACTTAATCTAATTAATTACCGTTGCAGGTTAAGCTTCAGCTTGAATGACGTTTGTTAGGCTCATGACTTCACGTGAATGTGAATACTCTTCGTGTGTGTGGATGGTCGTAAGAATCCCGACAATAGCGTCTTTAAGCTTTGCGGCCTTGGCTCGGGTCATGGCACCGGCGGGTATGATCAAGGCTTCTTCCTCCATGGCTCTAGCTCGGGTTACGGGACCTACGTATCTTGACCTAATCGCGTCTCGGGTCGCGTTGGTGATGGTCGCGTCTCGGGTTGCGGGGTGGGCATCTCGGGCCGCGCTGTGGGCGTCTCGGGCCGTGCTGTTGGCGTCTCGGGCCGCGTTGTAGGCGTCTCGTTCCGCGTTGTTGGCATCTCGGGCCGCGCCGTCTTCTTCTTCTGCTTCCACGCCGCAGGTCGCGTCCTCTTCTGTGTTGTTGGTCACGTCTTCGGCGTCCTCCAGGATCATATCATTCACCGAACGTCTTGTTCATCTACTTTTTAGTTTTTTCAATTGATATCAAAGCTAGAAATGGATCATAGAAGTTAATATCTGTTTGAGATCCAATTAAGAGAGAGATGGAAGGTTCACGACATCTATACTCGTATTGCAAACCCGTAATACTCAACTCCTCCAATTATGGATATTGAAAAGTAAGATGAGAGCTAACATTCGCGACATAGATGAAGATGCGTGGGGCCATGAAGTGTAGACGGAATCCTCCGATGGTGATAGATGAAAAAAGGAACGAAAAGGAGAAACCACTTGATCAATGGAAACCGGCCGAGAAGAAATTGTCTACATATAATGTAAAGGCATTAGCTGCAATTTTCACCTCCGTGGACATAGACGAATTCAAACAAATATAAGGATGCGAATCAACTAAAGATGCTTAGGACACGCTTGAAATAATTCATGAAGGAACTCCAAGTGTGAAGAGAACAAGATTGGATATTCTTAAACATCAATTTGAAAAAATTGAAATAGGAGATAATGAAAACGTGAGAGAGTTTAGTGGAAGATTAAACGCCTTGGCCAATGAAACACATTTTCTTGGTCAATCTTATGAAGACAAGAAGCTTGTCAAGAAACTCTTTCGATGCTTATCAAAGAAGTTCTCGGCACAAAAAGCAGCGATGAACATATCACTCAATACCGACACAACAAGCTTTAAGGAAATCGTAGGAATATTGACCGCTTATGAAATGGAGCTGCAGCTGGAACAAGGATCAACTAACAAAGAATTCTCCCAAGGTATAGCTCTTAAAAAAAGTTGAAGAAAATACAACGGAGTTTGACGGACTTGTAGAAGAAATATCCTTGTTAGCAAAAAAAAGTTTAATAAATTTTTTAAAAGAGGACCAGGAGGATACCCTAAGACACGTAAGGTATATCCATAGAAAGAAGAAAAATCAAAAGTTCAATGTCATGAGTGTAAGGGATATGGTCACATAAAAAACGATTGTCCAAGTGTTAAAAAATGAGAAGCAAACTTGAAAGCTTTGAATGCAACCAAATGCTTCAATTTTCAAGGTTTTGGACACACGAAAAATGAATGTCATGATGTGAAAAAGACAAACAACTCTTTTCTTACTTAAGAAGATTCAATTGAATCAGATGAAGAGAGTGAAGAAGACGACATGACTAGTTATGTTACATTCTTAGGTTTCATTGCACGTGAAGATGAACAATCGAATAAAGAAAATGATGATGATGAGCTGATCATGAGAGAACTATAGGAGAAATGTATTAAAATGAGTCAATTTAACATGAAGATTCTCAAAGAGAAGAATGTTGCTGAGCCACAATTAAAAGTTGTCACGGAACAACTCATAAAGAATAAGGATGAAGTTAATCAAATCTCAAGTCAACTTGAACAAACAAAGAAAACTTGAAGATGTTATCAAATGGAACGAGAAGTTGCACTATCTTCTAATATTAGGAAAAAGAGATTCAAACCATTATGGACTTGGTTATAAAGGAGATAGCTCGAGTAATGAAGGTAAAATTGTTAAAAGTGAAAAACTGTCGAAGACAGAAATACCTCAGAGATCACGAAGTATACCTCGAGCACATATGAAATCTAAATATCAATAAAAAGAGCAAAGAAGATGTTACTACTGCGGGAGAAAGGGTCACATATAAAGAAATTGCTAGGAAATGAATTATTACAACTGGATATCTCGAAATACATTCATCAAAAAGAAAAGGAAAATAAGAAGAAGATGGAATCAACATCAACCACGACGGCCTCAAGGTAAATCACGAGGATGGAATCAACATTAACCACGATAGTCACAAGGTAAGTCACGGCAACACCAAGGTAAGTTTCCTTTTAGGTCAATATCTAGCGTTATACAAATATGGGTTAAAAAGGGTGAAAGATATATGATATTAAGGAAGCCTACAATTAACAAATTTGGGTAAAGAAATCTGATCTTAATTGCAATGTTGCATTCACCTCAATACAAGATGAGCAAGATTCTATGTGGTACTTTGATAGTGAGAGTTCAAGACATATGACATGTAATATTAACTTGTTATTTAATTTTAAAGAAAGTACCAAAGGCGGAAGTGTAACTTTCGGAGACGGACGCAAAGGAAGTATACAAGGAAAAGGTGACATTATAACAATTGGACAACCAAAGCTAACTAATGTACATTATGTACCAGGACTCCAAGCAAATTTAATCAGTATTAGTCAGTTGTGTGATCAATGGTATTTATCTCTTTCTCACGTGAGAAATGTATTATCATTAATGAGGATGGTAAGAATGTTCTTATAGTAAAAAGAGCATCTAAGAACTGCTACATTTGGTCAGAAGAAGTGAAGTCCTATCATGCTACACAAGATCCTATTCATCCTTGGCATCAATGCTTAGAACATGTTAATTATCGAACTATTATTAAATTATCTAATTCTGAGTTGATTCAAGGTATGCCCAAGATGACAAAGACAAAGGATGTTGTCTGCAAACCGTGTCAGAAGGGTAAACAAGTTCGAATTAATCACAAAAAGATGTTGCAAATCAAGACCACTCACATACTTGAAGTGTTTCATATGGATTTGATGAGACCTATGCAAACTGAAACTGTAAGTGGAAAAAGGGAATTGCTAGGGCAATGTTGCACGGTAAGCTACACCTCGATTCTGGACCGAAGCCATCAATACGGCTTGTCACATCATCAACAGAGTCTATGCCCGAACAGGTACTCAGAAAACATCTTATGAAATATAGAAAGGAAAGACACCGAACATCAATTATTTCCATGTGTTTGGGTGTAAGTGCTACATACTCAATGATCGTGAATATCTTGGTAAGTTTGATTCAAAGAGTGATGAAGAAATCTTTCTAGGTTATGGTAAAAAATCAGTATATTTTCGAGCTTATAATTTACATACCAAAATTGTTATTGAGTCTACTAACATTTTGTTTGATGAAGAGAGTCAAAACTCAGAATCACTTGTTGCAAGATCTGTACCTTAGTTACAAACATATATGCCAAACATACTTGTCGAAGCCAAAGGCACCTGAGGAACAAACTGACAACCTAGAAGTAGGACCTGTCGTAGAGAACTCAACAAGTGGAGATGAAAAAGAAGAATAAATCCATTCAATCCAAGTACCGGGAAATCATTCCATAACCAATATCATTGGGAACAAATCAGACAACAAGAATAAAGAACAAACCACATATAAACTACAATGACTTGGTGAAACAATTGGATGATGAAATTTTCATATCGCAAAGCAAGTATGCACGTGATTTAGTGAAGAAATTTGAAATGGACAATAGCAAAACTGCTCAAACGCCTATGTCTACTACTACCAAATTGGCAAAGGATTCCGAAGGAGAGGATATGGAACAGAAGGTGTACCGAAGCATGATAGGAAGTCTACTTTACTTAACCACAAGTAGACTTGATCTAAATTGCAAGTGTAGGAATTTGTGCACGATAACACGCCAAACCAAAATGATCTCACCTTCAAGTCGTAAAATGAATAATCAAATATGTGAAGGAAACTATTGAGTTTGGTATTTACTACACTAAAGATACTAATTATGAGTTAATAGGTTATTATGATGCATATTGGGGTGGAAATGCCGATGATTGGAAAAGCACTTTTGGAGGGTGTTTCTTTCTTGGGAATAATCTTATTTCGTGGCACAAGTAAAAAACAAAACTCTACATGTTTATCCACGGGAGAAGCGGAATATATTGCATTAGGGAGTTGTATCACACAACTCATTTGGATGAATCAAATGTTGTCAGACTATGGTATGGATTCTAAATCTTTCATTTCTCATTGTGATAATACAAGTCCCATAAATATTTCGAAAAATTCAATACAACATGATAACACGCAATCCGTAGTAGTTTTTATGTCATTCTTAGGTCTAGTTTTAGGTAGATTTATTAGATTTTATTCATTTATCGAGACTATTCGAGGATTTTATCTACATTTCGTGTTTGGTGTAGGAAACGAAGACATTACGAGAAACACGAGAGAAATCGGCAATTAACCCCAAAATGACAAGATTCAGCTTATACAAGACCGTGGATTGAAGTGAGCGCGCAAACACCGAGCGAAAGGAGCGAAAACGCCATTTTAGGACATGCCCGCTCGGGTAATGGAAGATGCCCGCTCGGGTAATTGATGCCAAGACAACCCCGTAGCTTTACACGACTCGGGTGCTCAAGGAACATGATCGGGTATGTGTGCCCGATCGGGTGGAAATATTGCGCCCGCTCGGGTTGATGGTCATCAAAACATGCCGTAACTTTGCACGACTCGGGCTGAAGAAGAACACGATCGGGCAAAGGTGCCCGCTCGGGCGAATATGGATGCACACGGTCGGGTAAATAGCTTGCACGATCGGGTACAAGATGTGCCCGATCGGGTCCCTAGATCTCAACAACTTTCCTAAGTTTTGGTTCGGCCAAATCAAGGGAAATCAGATCTATTTAAAGGGAAATCGAGCAGAATTGAAAGAGGGGGGGACTCAAGGACGATTCAGTGCCATAGAAGACACACTTTGAAGGGTCGAGAAGGACGGATCTACGGATCCGAGGCATGGAGGATCTAATGAAGACATAGGGAGTCATCTCTTTCTCTATCTATGTTGAATTTAGATTTCTTTTGTGTTTCGTTTCCTTAGTTCATGTTCGAGTAGATCTATTGCCATAGGTTAGAGAGTATTGCCAATATGTAGAGAAGTCTTGTGCTTAACGAATGGTGGATCTTAATGCTTTCATTACCTGTACGCCACTTGAATGAATGAAATCGGTATTTATCATGTTTTCAGATCTCATGGTTGTACTTAATGCTTTCTCTACCTGTACGCCACTTGATTGAATGATCTTAGAAGCCTAATAAACCAACGCCAGGGCATTAGACTTCGGAACTTAGCCATGATTTAGGGTTTAGCCGGTTTAGAATCTACGCCAGGTCAAACGGTTAAATCTAGGGATTAGGATAGCAGACGTAATGCGTCTATGCATGTAAGATGCACAATGGATACATTGGTATATGCATGCTAGATAGCGGACAAGTCTACGCCAGTCATGGTTGTTCTTAAAACTTTTCCCGAACTCCCTATAGGAGAGCTTGAATTCCCTGAACTCATGATAGTACCTTAGACCAATTATCTTGTTAGAACTTCGATACATTGTTGTGCAACTCTTGATACCTATGGTGATTTGTCGCTGAGTTATTCCCATCTTTAGGTTTAGTTTGCATTTAGATTAGTTTGCATTCCCCTACGATTTGATTCATCACGTCTTATTCAATTGGTCTAATAGCTTTAGAATTGCATCAATTCCTTGTGTTCGACCCTAGTTGCTACACGATCCGTATCCTTGCGGAAGCGTTAGTCTAGGTAATTTATTACTTGATTAAACGCACATCAAGTTTTTGGCGCCGTTGCCGGGGAGTTGATTACGATTTTAGGGTTATTATTACTTTTGATTAAGACATAGTCCTTTCCGGAGTCTTCATTTATTTTTCGTTTTGTTTTGTCTAGAGTCATAAAAAAAAAATAAAAAAAAAGAGAATTATTACCTCTCAAAGCTTAATTGAATTTTATTCTTTATTTTGCGAGGTAATATGAACAACAACAACTTTTGGAGTGCCGATATAGCTGAAACGAACTATCAATTTTCAGAACCTCGTCATATGCCATATAATTCATACCGTCCATCGAAACAATCATGGGAACAAGACGTTTGGGGAAATACCGATGGTGTGCTGAATAGTCAATATGGATTTGGGAATTTTCAGCCATGGATGCAACCCCAAATTCAGAATTATCCATCATATACACCCCCATGTCCGCAACAAGAGGCCAACTCCGATATTATGTCCATGCTTGCCCAAATCTTACAAGTGCAAAAAGATCAATCCGATGAGATTAGAGCATTGAAAACGCAACAAGAAGAGATGCGAGCAAGTTGTAGAGACATGAATAATGAGTTTAAGGAGATAATAAGGCACGTAAAGATCTTGGACGATCAAGTTGCACAACTCGCTGCAAGTTCCTTTGAACCACAAGAGGTTCTAACGGAAAATTTAGAAACGGATCTTCATGAGCACGACAATGAAATTTTCCTAAGGGATTATTTGACGATGTATCGACCCATTGCAATATTTGAAAGGAATGATACATCTATCACAGTAGCGGAATTAGATAAGCTTAAGGAGAAGCTTAAGGAAGAGGAGGAACCCAAATATGTAAAACCGGAACCTAGACCACCTCCCTTACCGTTCCCAAAACGTAGACGCACAAAGACGGTAGATAAGCCAAATCCCTCAATGAGTGACAAAGGAGATGAACCTAATATAGGAGTGGATAAGGCTATGGGCATTGATAAGGCTATGACGAAACCCGAGATGGAAGAAGAGTTCAGCTTGGTGAACACACATGAGCAACCATGCGTTATCGATTTTGTGTTCCCCAATGGCATCTTTGAGAGTTTAGCCGTGGAAGTTTGTGACGAATTTGAGAACACGAATTCCCTAGATATGAATCTCTTAGCAGCTGGAGAAGATTCATACAAGGTACAAAATGAGCTATTTGATAATGAGAAGAAAAGGGAATCCACAGAACGAGACTTCCACGCGACACTAGCCAAACGCGGCTCAAATCAGTACACGAACGATCCCGTAATGCCGCGAAGCTACATCCAACGTCCAGCACACAATTGGGACGTTGACAAGAAGCCCAAGGTGAAGATGAAGCCTTCACCACAAAGGAGCTCCACTAATCCGCGTGCCGCGCCCTATCGAACATACTATGCACGCAAGAAGCTACGAACGCGACGACGTCGAGGACGTCCATCTAATGGGTAGCATTTGGTCAGGCTCGAGACCTTAAACAAGCGCTTATCGGGAGGCAACCCGACTTTTCCACTTTTGCATTTTTCATTTCATTTTTCTTTTGGACTATTTCTTTTTCTTTTCATATTGATGTACTTGGTGGAATCGTATTCCTTCCTCTGGATTGTGTGATTCTTTTCACAGGCTTTTCAACGTTGATATCATCCTTGAGGAGGAGACGCATACAACGTCCGGACACAAACACGGGATTGCAAGATACACAAGGTGCACACGTTCTAACCCTTATTCTTCCCGTTGTTTGGTATGCGAGTTTCTTCTAGGTTTTGAACACCGGGACGGTGTCTCATTTAAGTCTGGGGGGAGTACTCGTCGAGTATTGTCATGTGATTAGGATTGGATTATTAAGGTTAGATTTTGAGTTTTGTTTTTAGGAATATACGGATGGATACCTAGCATGAATTGTCGAGCTTTAGTCATTATTGTGCGACTTTGTCGAATCATGAACTAAAAAGTCTAGGTGTGTTTAGAAGTCTTCTTGATTTCCGATTAGTTGAAGTAATTGTGCTTGAAACCATGACTTATAGTTACATTCACCTCCTAGGTTTCAGTACCAAGTATCATATCTCCGTGTATACCGATTATTTATTGCTTGTTTGATAGATTTTTATCGTTCATTAGATTCCACACGCTTATACTCCGCTGTCAATTTTCGCCTTGGATAAGTCTTGACTATTTTAGGTTTTCATTGACATGAGTACATCGAGATCGATGGTTCGGGTCTAAGTGGTGGGTTGAGGCGCTATTCTACGTCCTAAGGGTTAGAGTTATGCGTATTCTTCATAAAAAAATAAAAAATCAGAAAATAAGTTTCAATGACGCATCTCTTCACTCCTCTAAGGCCGCGCGACCTTATGAGTGTGCCATAGGCAGCCTGGGTCTAAGTAGAAAGCCACCCTCTTCGACTTCGACGTCCTAGGAACAAAGCGTGGATCTATAAAAAAAAAGAATAAAGAAAGAAATAAAAAAAAAAGAAGAATAAGAACGAGAATTTGAGCTTAATGATATCTCAAGCTTAGAAGAGTTTGGTATGGAGATCGCTTGGACGTTGTTAGGAGTACGGATTAGACTTAGGTCATTGGTAGGATTGCATGGTTCGAGACTTTTCGGATTGATAGAAGTCTGAACTTGGTACGCTTAGGCTTGCGTTCATGTGACGCATTGTTTTGCATGATGGCTAATCCTTTGATGTATTTGTGTTAGTATCCATTGTTGTTTAGCTCTTCTAGTACTCGACTCTAGGTTTTGCTCGAGGACGAGCAAAAGGTTAAGTCTGGGGGAGTTTGATAACACGCAATCCGTAGTAGTTTTTATGTCATTCTTAGGTCTAGTTTTAGGTAGATTTATTAGATTTCATTCATTTATCGAGACTATTCGAGGATTTTATCTACATTTCGTGTTTGGTGTAGGAAACGAAGACATTACGAGAAACACGAGAGAAATCGGCAATTAACCCCAAAATGACAAGATTCAGCTTATACAAGACCGTGGATTGAAGTGAGCGTGCAAACACCGAGCGAAAGGAGCGAAAACGCCATTTTAGGACATGCCCGCTCGGGTAATGGAAGATGCCCGCTCGGGTAATTTGTGCCTTGACAACCCCGTAGCCTTACACGACTCGGGTGCCAAAGGAACATGGTCGGGCATGAGTGCCCGATCGGGTGGAAATGTTGCGCCCGCTCGGGTTACTGATCATCAAAATATGCCGTAACTTTGCACAACTCGGGCTGAAAAGGAATACGCTCGGGCAAAGGTGCCCGCTCGGGTGAAAATGGATGAACACGCTCGGGCACAAGGCTTGCACGAGCGGGTACAAGGTGTGCCCGCTCGGGTCCCTAGATCTCAACAACTTTCCTAAGTTTTGGAACGGCCAAATCAAGGGAAATTAGATCTATTTAAAGAGAATTCGAGCTAGAACAGAAGAGGGACGACGAAGGGGGGACTCAAGGACGATTCAGTGCCATAGAAGACACACTTTGAAGGGTCGAGAAGGACGGATCTACGGATCCGAGGCATGGAGGATCTAATGAAGACATAGGGAGTCATCTCTTTCTCTATCTATGTTGAATTTAGATTTCTTTTGTGTTTCGTTTCCTTAGTTCATGTTCGAGTAGATCTATTGCCATAGGTTAGAGAGTATTGACAATATGTAGAGAAGTCTCGTACTTAATGAATGGTGGAACTTAATGCTTTCATTACCTGTACGCCACTTGAATGAATGAAATCGGTATTTATCATGTTTTCAGATCTCATGGTTGTACTTAATGCTTTCTCTACCTGTACGCCACTTGATTGAATGATCTTAGAAGCCTAATAAACCAACGCCAGGGCATTAGACTTCGGAACTTAGCCATGATTTAGGGTTTAGCCGGTTTAGAATCTACGCCAGGTCAAACGGCTAAATCTAGGGATTAGGATAGCGGTCGTAATGCGTCTATGCATGTAAGATGCACAATGGATACATTGGTATATGCATGCTAGATAGCGGACAAGTCTACGCCAGTCATGGTTGTTCTTAAAACTTTTCCCGAACTCCCTATAGGAGAGCTTGAATTCCCTGAACTCATGATAGTACCTTAGACCAATTATCTTGTTAGAACTTCGATACATTGTTGTGCAACTCTTGATACCTATGGTGATTTGTCGCTGAGTTATTCCCATCTTTAGGTTTAGTTTGCATTTAGATTAGTTTGCATTCCCCTACGATTTGATTCATCACGTCTTATTCATTGGTCTAATAGCTTTAGAATCGCATCAATTCCTTGTGTTCGACCCTAGTTGCTACACGATCCGTATCCTTGCGGAAGCGTTAGTCTAGGTAATTTATTACTTGATTAAACGCACATCAAGTTTTTGGCGCCGTTGCCGGGGAGTTGATTACGATTTTAGGGTTATTACTACTTTTGATTAAGACATAGTCCTTTCCGGAGTCTTCATTTATTTTTCGTTTTGTTTTGTTTAGAGTCATAAAAAAAAATAAAAAAAAAGAGAATTATTACCTCTCAAAGCTTAATTGAATTTTATTCTTTATTTTGCGAGGTAATATGAACAACAACAACTTTTGGAGTGCCGATATAGCTGAAACGAACTATCAATTTTCAGAACCTCGTCATATGCCATATAATTCATACCGTCCATCGAAACAATCATGGGAACAAGACGTTTGGGGAAACACCGATGGTGTGCTGAATAGTCAATATGGATTTGGGAATTTTCAGCCATGGATGCAACCCCAAATTCAGAATTATCCATCATATACACCCCCATGTCCGCAACAAGAGGCCAACTCCGATATTATGTCCATGCTTGCCCAAATCTTACAAGTGCAAAAAGATCAATCCGATGAGATTAGAGCATTGAAAACGCAACAAGAAGAGATGCGAGCAAGTTGTAGAGACATGAATAATGAGTTTAAGGAGATAATAAGGCACGTAAAGATCTTGGACGATCAAGTTGCACAACTCGCTGCAAGTTCCTTTGAACCACAAGAGGTTCTAACGGAAAATTTAGAAACGGATCTTCATGAGCACGACAATGAAATTTTCCTAAGGGATTATTTGACGATGTATCGACCCATTGCAATATTTGAAAGGAATGATACATCTATCACAGTAGCGGAATTAGATAAGCTTAAGGAGAAGCTTAAGGAAGAGGAGGAACCCAAATATGTAAAACCGGAACCTAGACCACCTCCCTTACCGTTCCCAAAACGTAGACGCACAAAGACGGTAGATAAGCCAAATCCCTCAATGAGTGACAAAGGAGATGAACCTAATATAGGAGTGGATAAGGCTATGGGCATTGATAAGGCTATGACGAAACCCGAGATGGAAGAAGAGTTCAGCTTGGTGAACACACATGAGCAACCATGCGTTATCGATTTTGTGTTCCCCAATGGCATCTTTGAGAGTTTAGCCGTGGAAGTTTGTGACGAATTTGAGAACACGAATTCCCTAGATATGAATCTCTTAGCAGCTGGAGAAGATTCATACAAGGTACAAAATGAGCTATTTGATAATGAGAAGAAAAGGGAATCCACAGAACGAGACTTCCACGCGACACTAGCCAAACGCGGCTCAAATCAGTACACGAACGATCCCGTAATGCCGCGAAGCTACATCCAACGTCCAGCACACAATTGGGACGTTGACAAGAAGCCCAAGGTGAAGATGAAGCCTTCACCACAAAGGAGCTCCACTAATCCGCGTGCCGCGCCCTATCGAACATACTATGCACGCAAGAAGCTACGAACGTGTACGCCACTTGAATGAATGATGTTAGGAGTCTAATAAACCAACGCCAGGGCATTAGGTTTCGGAACAAAGCCATGATTTAGGGTTTAGCCGGTTTAGAATCTACGCCAGGTCAATCGATTGAATCTGGGGATTAGGATAGCGGTCGTAATGCGTTTATTCATGTAAGATGCGCAATGGATACATTGGCATATGCATGCTAGATAGTGGACAAGTCTACGCCAGTCAGTTCCTATAGGAGAGCTTGAATTCCCTGAACTCATGATAGTACTTTAGACCAATTATCTCGTTAGAACTCCGTTACATTGTCATGCAACTCTCGATACCTATGGTGATTAGTCTTAGAGTCATTCCTACCTATCTTTAGTTTAGTTTGCATTTAGGTTAGTTTGCATTCCACCACTATTTGATCCATCACGTCTTATTCATTAGTTTAATAACTTGTAAGTCGCATCAATTCCTTGTGTTCGACCCTAGTTGCTACACGATCCGTATTCTTGCGGAAGCGTTAGTCTAGGTAATTTATTACTTGATTAAACGCACATCACAACACTCTAGAACTAAGCACATTGAAATTAGACATCATTTTCTTAGAGAACTTGTTGAGAAAAAACAATTACTAATTGAATATGTGCCTACGGAACGACAATTGGCTGATATTTTTACCAAACCTCTAGATATGAACCGCTTTGTAAATTTAAGAAAATCCCTTGTTGTTTGAGAGATTTAATTTAGAAAGAAAAAGGTAAAGAATGTGCTTCATTGTTTGAGAAATATGTTAGTAGGAGTATACTTATGCTGATGTTGAGGTGCACCTGGTATATTGGAAAAAGCTTTTAGTGCACAGATTTGAACTACACGCCTACACTCCGCTATCAATGAAGTACTTGAAGTGTATAGTTGAAAAGAAAGCAATGGAATTGGCTCGGGTCTAAGTGGTGAGACATATACCCAACTTCGACGTCTTAAGGACAAAAGGATAGTCTTGTAAAAAAAAGAGCAAGGATATTCAACAATACTTATGCAAGAATATATAATAAAAAATGATAAATGATGATATGAAAATATAAATGATAAAACTTGCATACTCCGTTATGGTTTGATCATAAAAGTATACCTACAAGGTAACCTGAGTCTAAGTGGTGGGGAAATTTCTCAATTTCGACAATCTAGAACTCCAGAGTGTTTGTTCCAAATTAGGTACAAAAATTTTATTCTGATATATTACAGATGTGCCTGATGGATGTGCTGAGTATGTTTGTGCTGATTTTTTCTTTTCAATTGAGTATATAATTTACTTCTTTTCAAAAGTTTAAAAGAAAAGAAAAGATAGAAAATAAAAAAGGAGTGTTTGTGGAAGTCTTTTAAGGGTTCTATGGTAAATATAAGCTAAAATTGAATTGAAGTGACATATATCTTTAGTAAATTTTTAAAGAAAATTAAAATTATGTGGATTTAAAAGTTCAATTAATTACTATTCTACATGCACTGCTCAAATGATCTTTCTTGCTAAATTTAAAATTCTCTCTGCGAAACCCGAACCGGAAACAATGACGCCGAAGAAAATGTTCAATGTCCTACAGAAACCAGATCAACCACTGCAAAGACTACCATTGCACCAACGAAGAGAAAGAATCAAAGAAGATCAAGACCGGATTCCAAAAGAAAGGGAGAAAGGTAAAAAAAAATTCTAGCATGTCTTCTGAATCTATTTCTACTGAAGAAAAGAAACATATTTTGGAAATTATTCCAGAAGAAGGACTACAAAATGATATGAATAAGATAGTCATTTTTTAACCGATGGTAATACCTGGTTCTACAATAGAAACTGTTGAGGAGTCGATTCCTCAATGTGAAATGGTTCGAATGTTATTGAACAAGTTGAAGAACTCGTGTTGTAAGAAAAGACCCAGAAAAAAAAATCTAACAAGTCAAAGAGGAAGAATGCTAGGGGTTCAAACAGGATGAAATCGAAGAAGACAACTGCGGAAATGTTCAACGAATCTCCAACTCGACAAATGTCAAACAAATCACAAGGTTGTTGAGGTAATCATGATCTTCTTGCTAAGGATGCCTACTCGTTCAATACTTTACTCCTTTCTATGAAAACAGATTCAAAACTATTAGTGAACAGGAAATTTTTAGTGAAGGAGGAGTAAATGTTAGTCACTTCAAAAGGATTGGCTTGTGGAGTTTGCTGCATGAAAGGGGAATGTTGGGAACAATTTCTCACGTGTCTCAATACAGTAAAGAACCGATACATGAATTTTATGCCAATTTGTCCTCTGATATTGATTTAAAAGGCAACTCAATGTATCATAGGGTCTACCTTAGGGGGAGAGTGTTTGAGTTTTCACCTCTACGCGTTAATAAGTTTCTCGAAACGCCTAATCCCCCTATTACACAAGAGAAGGAACTAGAACTAGATGGGGATATGAATGTAGTTGCTCATGTACTTACTGGAAAAGGAGATGCTATGTGGTCTGGAGAAATTGGTCCCTCTAAAATGGTGTGGGACTGCGCTTTATTGAACAAGATTTTTCGTTTAAATTGGATCCCTACCAAGAAGACATACATGCTTTGGAGAGATAGTGTTGTAATGTTGTATTGTGTAAAAGAGGGAATATCAATCAATGTTGTAAAAGTGATCTTTGACCAGATTTTGACACAAGATTTCTCCAATGGAACGAGATTTATACTGCCCTTTCCATGTCTTATTCAAGGTCTTTTAAGACAACAATGTGCGAGGATAGTCGGGGATGAAGAACCCAAGAAAAAGATTCCTCCTTGGATCAACTATGAACAACGATATGCTAATAAGAAGGTTGCACATGATGCAACACGATTCAATTCAGGTGACAGTGTAGTGGTGTCTTTACAGAAACTTGAGAAGAAGATCACGGATATGATTGATGAACAACATATGATCTTGAACCAAGTCAAGTTGTTGTACGAACATCGGCCAATATTGTTTTCTTATCCTTTCTCGTTTTATTTAACTTATCAGTTGTGAGTCCAACTGCTTTTTATCTTTTACTCCCACAAATAGGGTGAGAAAGTTCTGGCGGACCTGTTACTGAAAGTGTTGCGTGCATACCCAAAGTTTAATGAAAGGATGCAGTTGGGACCAATCATGGCAATAACTTATTGTTTTTTTTTTGTTGTTTTGAACCAGATTAACTCGATGAGTGATGACTACTTTGGACGTATGCTTTGATATGATTGATGTATGCTTTGATATGATTGACGTATGTGTTGATACTAAGCATGATTGGTTGATGTGTTTGTTAAAGTACAAGATCAAAAAGGGTTAGATTGTTAGAGTATTTTGATCTTAAATGGTTTCATGAGGTCATATGTTTGAATAGATCAAAATTTAACAAATCAAAGATTAACAAATTGGAGAATATCAAGGTAGCTAAAAATAT
This sequence comes from Gynandropsis gynandra, assembly GCA_036759665.1. NCBI lineage: Eukaryota > Viridiplantae > Streptophyta > Magnoliopsida > Brassicales > Cleomaceae > Gynandropsis > Gynandropsis gynandra. The sequence continues at coordinate 9,845,326 of CM071860.1, forward strand.
GGAGATTTGTTAGAGAATCAAGGAGCAAAAATTATGGAGATTTGTTAGAAACAAACACATCAGACCTCTATAAAAAGAGTGTTGATTTCATTAACGAAATTAAGACTTCTCCATCAGTAAAGATTGAGCCTAAAAGTTAAGAGAGAAGTGTGAGCTTAAACTGAGAAACCAAAAAGTGTTTCATTTCACATTGTGAGAGTGTTTTTACACAAATCTTAGACAACGTGTTTAGGGATTTGTAGGTGAGTGATTCGTAGGTGAGTGATTCGTAGAGTCATTCAGAAACTTAAGGCTATTGTGTGAATAGTTTTAGACGGTCACATGGATGTCTAAAGTTTGGAGCTTAGAATTTAAGTTCAAGACGGATAGAGTCTCAGGCTGAGTCTAAAATTGTATTCAGATGTACCTGAAAAATCGTTTGAATTAATTAGGGTTGGAGTTTTGAGAACACCACCAAACAACTTAATCTACTCGTTAGTTTTTCATCTAGTATTCCAAACATGATTCATATATGATTCTGACATTAAATTATAATTAATGATTTTAATTTATTTATCTTATTCAATATTATCCAATACAATCGATAAAAAAGTACTAAAAGAATGAATATTCATGATATTGAAAATTTTTTTTTCTAGCGTTAATTTTACACATATTGTCATACTATTTTGAAATATATTCGATATAGAAAATGAATATCAAATATAACTTTTCTTTGATTCTAATATGTGACATTAAGGCAAAGTATATGAAACAAAATGGGTTAAAGTGACAAAAGGATAACAACGAATATGGAGAATGAAACAATGAAGGCCAATGTCCAGTCCCAATCATTACTTAGGCAATCAAATAGTTATTGCCACTAACAATACTGAAGTCTTATATGCCCATCATTACGATATTCACCATTTTTCTAAAAATTAAATAATTAAATAAGATCAGATATACTCGATGAAAATTTACTATCAATAAATATCCGTAGGTTAAGAACTCTAGCATCATAAAAATTCTCTTCTTAAAAGTTATTGGTAGTTTCATATTAAGAAAAAAATATTTTTTATATTAAATAGACATGTTTAGTTTAACGATTGTTTAAGTTTAAGGATTAAATGGATGATATAAAAAAATTAAAATATTTTGGAATTTTTATATTCGATTTTCAATTATAAACGATATAAATGAAATTGTAAAAATAAATAAAAAAAATAAAAAAATATGGTATAAAAGCTAAAAGATAAAATGACGGATCTTATAAGTTCATTCACAAACAATTTTTTCTTGTTTTGTAAACAATCACATACATCAATTTAAGTAGTACGTATTTATTAGCCACAAATCTATGGAATAATGCTGTTTCCCTTTGTTAAAAGTATGTATTTTTTTTTCCTTTTTTGGGCATTGTCAAAAAGAAGTACGTATGTAGCAACTTTGTATTAAGTAACAATGCATATGCTAATGTCAAGAAACTAACGTTAAAATCAATTTTATGTGTTAATGTCAAGTATATTTTTTATGTAACTTTTTTCAATATATGAAATCCATTATTTATAACAATCACTCGTTTTTTCCACATTTGTTTTTATTTTTCCAAAATTATTTACGCATTTCCATATATGTCCGTATCCACCACAAGAACCATGATAGATACGATTTTATCATATGTAATCTTGAATTACATATTTCGATAGAAATTAGCCCAGACACAATAAATATTTTAAGAAAAACGGTACGTTAATCTAAACATAATATTTTTATCGGTTGATGTTTTATATTACATTTTGTGTATCCTAAAAGGCAATAGTAAAAGGGAAAGAAAACAAAGAAAAACATTGTTTAATGAATAAACTAGATTCACATGATACATATGTCATAATGACTTTCGCGTGAAAAACACATAACAATAACAAGTGTTTGAGATGAGTGCTAAATATTATGACATTTCTTATTTTTATTGTAGCAGTATATATATCATCATTAATAATTTAAATACAGAAAATTGGTTGATTTAAACACGAGAAAATTTAAGTTTAACAATCTATTTTTATAAATAGGTTCTGATCCAAACTATAAAAATGTTAATGAAAGAAAATGTAAGAGTTACAATTAAAACAAGATTTTTCATTTGTTAAATAAAAAAATTGGTCGAAATTTTGTTACACTTGATGATCGGCCCAATTGTACTCATTAAATGAAAGGCCCAAACCACGACAAGTAGTTGAGTCCATTTTTTCTTGTGTGTATATATAAAACCAATAACTAAAACATTTTACTAAAGAAAATCTTGTTCTTCGAATATTGTATTTGATTATATAATTATGCTCATCTTACAATGTCTGTAATTTTAAAATACTGAAAAAATAAAATATTTATTTGATTTTAATTGAATACAGTACAAAATATTTATAACGTGTTAATCACAACTAATCACCTAAAAATAAAAAACACCAAGTTAATTTAATAAAAAATATAGAAATATATATTCTCTAATATCCCTCAAATTGGTGTGTAAATCTAGAACGTCCAATTTTTCAAGATATGTATCAAATTCCTTACGATCTAAAGTTTTGGTGAAGAAGTCTGCAAGTTGATCGGGCATCGAAACATGTCTAGTAGCAATGGTGCAATTGAGAACCACATCACGAACAAAGTGATAGTCAATATCTATATGCTTTGTTCGTTCACGAAATACTGGGTTGGTTGTAATGTTTAATGTCGTCTTGCTATCGCAAACTAGATGAATCGGCTTTGAATGATGAAAACCAAAATCTTGAAGTAAAACCTTAAGCCATACTAGTTCGCATGTAGTCATGGCCATAGAGCGATATTCAGCTTCGATAGAAGATCGAGAGATTATATGTTGCTTCGTCATTTTCCAGGATATTAGAGAAGAGCCAAGGTGAATAAACCAACCCGTTAAAAATATTAACTTACAACTTGTCCAATCAGAATCACACCAAGCAGAAAGTTGTAAGATAGAATCTAATCGAAGAAGAATACCTTTTCTAAGATAGTTTTTAACATATTAAACAACCCGAAGGGCCGTATCCTAGTGTTCTTGCCTTGAAGTCTACATGAACTGTGAGAGGATATGCATTGAATATGACAATTTTGGACGTGTAAATGCCAAATAAATTAATCGATCCACCAAACGACGATAAGGTTTTGGGTCCTCTAAAACAACGCCCTTTACTAAATGAAGACGATGATTTTTATAGAGTGGAGAACCAACCGGTTTTGAACCAGTAAACCAGATTTTGAGATGACATCAAATGCATATTTTCGTTGACAAAGATAAATTCCTTTAAAATTTAAAGCAACTTCGATACCTAAAAAATATTTTAGAGTACCAAGGTCTTTCATATGAAAACAATTACAAAGATAATCTTTGGATTCACGAATAACATCTGATGAGTTTTTCGTAATAATCAAGTCATCCACATAGACAGGTACATGTAGACAAATATCACGGGTAGAGTATGTAAAAAGAGAATGATCCGAAGGTGAATACTGGAAGCCATAAAATTTCAAAGAATTTTCAAGCTTTGCAAACCAACAACATGGTGCCTGCATCAAACCATATAATGACTTTCGTAAACGGCAAACAAGCGACGAATTTGATGGAGCAAAACTAGGTGGAGGTTTCATATAAACTTCTTCGGATAAATCACCATGTAAGAAAACATTATGGACATCCATTTGATATACCTCCCAATGTCGAATGGAAGAAAGGTGAGAAATAGTCGCACCGTCACCATCTTGCTACAGGAGCGATAATATCCTCGTAATTGATCCTCTCTACTTGATTACTTTCCAAAATATCCAAATGAGCTTTGTAACATTCAATAGATTCATCAGAACAATATTTTATTTTGAAGACCCATTTGCTTCCAATAGTTTTCTTCCCATCAGGAAGACTTTCAAGAGTTCAAGTATGATTTTTTTAGAGCATCAATCTCAACATGCATTGTCGTCATCCAATTAGCATCAATCAAAGCTTCACGATAAGAACGAGGTTCTCGGACAACAGTAATAGATGTTAGAAAAGCTTGATGAGAATCTGAAAACTTTGGACATAAAATCAGAAATAGCATATAGAGGCAAAGAGACGACATGAGTAGTAACTTGAACTGTATTGATGATAAAATCACAAAATTTTATGGACGGAATCTTTGTGTGTTGTCCTCATCTTAATTCAGTTGATTTCTCAGCAGAAACCATCGTATCGTCATAATCATTAGGAGAAAACCTCTGCAACCATAGGTACGGAAGCATCAAAGGGTGGTGAAGGCGAAATCTCGCCAGAAGTAGGCCATGTCCATTTCGAGGCCAAAGGAAGTGAAGAAACTGGACATGGTACATCGTTGCGAAATGGAAATTCATTTTCTTAGAAAATAACACCACGAGAAACAAAAAATATCCCACGATCAAGGCAATAAAATCTCCATCCCTTTTGACCATAATGATAGCCAACAAAGACTGCAACTTACAAATTTATCCACTAAGTGCTCCAGAAAAAGATGATGTACGATACATATCCTAAACATCACAATGTATGAGCTGAAAAATCTTGGTCGCTTTATTGATACTTATAGGAAAAGATTCATGTGTTTGTTTTGCTCGCATACAAACATTACAAGTCTTATTCAAAAACTCATGACGATTAGAAAATTTTAAACTCGGTATTGAATCTATCATCTTCGAAGCTGGATGTCCAAATCTAATGAACAATTGTTTTAACTAGATATAGTGGCCACTGTATCGACACTTCGAAAATAAGAGAGACTATTTCGATGTTCATCTGCTCCAATCAATATCGGTGTAATGCTGAACAATGCAAAATTTGTGAGAAAATTGAATAAGACAATCATGTTGTTCCAAAAGCTGAGAAAGAGACATAAGATTGTAGCCAAGTCTTTCAACAAAAAATACATCACGGAAGATCACGTTGCTGCTAATAAGATTATCTCCATGTATAACAGATGATGTAGTCCGACTGTTGGGTAGAATAATCGATTCCATATAAAAAAATATTCGTGAGCAAACTTAGTCATATGATGAGAACAAATAGAATTAATAATCCAAGAAAATAGAGAAATCATAACAAAGAGATTTTAAGTAGCACCAATTTATTAGTGTTTAACAGTGTAACTAGAGTTCTCCATTGTTCCTCAGAAATCTTTGAGACAGATTGTCTATCAGTACGAGAAAGATCAGAGGAGATCATAGATGTAACATATAAGTGAGGTATGGCCTATGCATAATTGACATGAGCGGATTAATTAGAGCCATCACCCTTGCTCGGAACAGCGGATCCACGACCACAGGTTATCCGGTTATGCAGCCTATCACCCCACCAATCCGAAAAACCCAAAATTTGAAAACACGAGTCCAAAGCATGTCTTTTTCGTCCATAATTGGAGCACACAAACTTGGCCTTGTCCTCAACAGAAATAAGAGAAGGACCGCTTTTGACTGTAAAAGCCATAGCACCGGTGCTTTCGTCATAAGATCGTAAAATTCTACGAGAAACTTTCATCTTGTAACACAATATGATACACAGTATTTAGATCAAACAAAGGATCTCGAGATAGCAAGTTCGATCGAACAACCCCAAATGTGATTTCATCAAGACTCATAAGAAAATCATATACTCTATCCTCAGTACGATCTTAGGCTAGCTTAGACGTCAATTCACAAGTGCATTTTCTGCACTTGCATACACGCAATGGTCAAGAATTCATCAAATCCCTCCATATATGACTAAGTTTATCATAATAAGCATCAATGGTCAATCCTTTCTGTGTACAATTGGCCAAGTCTGCTCGAAGCCGTTGAATTTGAGGACCATTCTTAATGGAGAATCGATTGCGAAAATGATTCTAAATATCAAATCTTTTTCACGGTGAGTAACATCGAAACGAAGCTTCAGTTTGAGAATGTTTTTCAACCATGACACAACTAAAGAATTATTGGTTTCCCAATCCTTAAAATTAAATGAATTAAGAGATGATTTTGCAATATTACCATCAATAGAACCAAACTTCTTACGAGATTTTAGATCATGATGAATATTAATTTCTCGTTCATTATAGTTATCTCCTAGAAGAAGTGGATGAGACAAAATCAAACTAGGATTATCACCTGGAGTCAAATCATAAGGAGAAATCATATGGCGTTTAATTATTGATCCTTCGATAATTTGGGTCGAGTCCGAAGAAGTCATAACGAAAAACAAAATCCAAAAATTTGTTTTTTATAGTCGAAAGAAAATCGTTCCAAATCGTTTAATTAAATCATCGAAACCTGAAAATCTGGAATCAAGAAAATCGTTTAACCACCAGGTGAGTACCGTTTGGTCATCTCATTTTGTTGTCGACCGTCGTCTGGCCGACGCTGGTCGGTGTGTCGTCTTCTAGTTTCTTGGTTGGTGTGCAGGGTCCTCTAGATTGGGTCGATAATAGTCAGTTAGTCGGGTTTCTTTGTTTGGCGTCTATCCGTCAAAGATCTAGTTTTCAAGGTTTTTCGGCACGGGATCTAGTTTTCGGAATCTAGGTTTTGGGTTCTTTAGCACATGATCTAGATTTCAAGATTGGTTTTCTGAATCTGTGTGTGAAGAATTGAAGAAGATGATGAATCGAGAATGTCTATGTAATGATGAATCGAAGTATCGAGAAGGTCACCGAGGGTCGAAGAAGACGATGAACAATGTGCGAAAAGTCTGTTGAAAAGTATGTTCGTCGATGGTCGATAGTCGTAGATCTGTTCTTGGTCGAGGATTGTCGAAGGTCAAGAGCCGATTGAGGGTCACTGAGAGTCAAGGGTTGTAGAGGAACAGTCTGTTCGCCAAGGGTCGAGAGTCGCCGAAGGTAGTTCGAGGGTCGTCGAAGGTCACCGAGGACCGAGGGTCGAGAGTTCGTTTCTAAAAAATATTTTACGTTGCCAGAAAAGTCATCGGAAAAATTTTAAAATGAAAAAAAAATATTAGATCATGTTCTGATACCATATAATTTTAAAATAACTAAACAAATAAAATATTTGCTTGACTTTAATTAAACACGTTTCAAAATATTTATAATGTGTTAATCTCAACTAACCACCTAAAAATAAGAAATATTAAATTAATTTAATAGAAAATATAAAAATATGTATTCTCGAATGTCAATGATGTTCAGTTATTCCGTCATACTATATAATAAAAAAAATCATTTCCATCAATACAATGCGGACATTTTTAAAATATTTTATCATAATAATTCTCAATTCGTTTAACTAAGAGCATTGTACTAAAAAAAAATCTAGGTGATATCTGGATATTAGATGGATATAACACGTTTCGATGTCTCTAGACATTTTCTAGGCATAAAACAATTATTAGATAAATTAAAGGCCATTTATATGATTTTGGTGTTGTTTAGGTTAGTTTAGGTAATCTTGACATTTGTTTAGATGATCTAACCAACTAAATAATTTTGTTAGAATATTATTCTGATCTTAATTTTTTATTGAGTTTTATGTTTTGAATAGGTCAAAATTAAATACCTCAAAGACCAACAAATTTGAGAAAATCAAGGGAGCTAAAGATATTGAGCTTTGCTACAGAATATCAAGGAGCAAAAATTATAGAGATTTCTTAGAAACAAACACATCAAAAAGACCTCTATAAAAAGAATGTTGGTCTTATGAACGAAATTAAGACTTTTCCATCAGAAAAGATTGAGTCTAAAAGTCAAGAGAGAAATATGAGCTTAAATCGAAAACCGAAAAGTGTTTCATTTACATTGTGAGAGTGTTTTTACACAAATATTAGATATTGTATCTAGGGATATGTGGGTGAGTGATTCGTAGAGTCATTCAAAAATCTAAGGCTATTGTGTGAATAGACTTAGACAGTCACATATGGGGTGTGTGACATTAGGGGCTTGAAATTTAAGTTCAAGACGGGTAGAAACTCAGGGTCAGTTTGAGTCTGTATTCAGGTGTACCTGGAAAACCATTAGAATTAAATAGGTAGGCTTGTCCATCTACTCTTTATTTTTTCAATTGGTATCGGAGCTGGAAACGGATCAAAGAAGTTAATATATGTTTCAGATCCAGTTAAAGAGAGAGATGGAAGGATCACGAGATCTATACTTGTATTGTAAACCCGTAATACTCAACTCCATCAATTATGAATATTAGAAGGTTAAAATGAGAGCTAACATTCGCGTTATAGAGGAAGATGCATGGGGAACCGTGAAGTATGGATGGAATCCTCCAATGGTGGTCAATGAAAAAGGCAACAAAAAGGAGAATTCGCTTGATCAATGGACTCCGGCCGAGAAGAGATCATCTACATACAATGCAAAGGCATTAACTGCAATTTTCGCCTTCGTGGACATGGATGAATTTAAACAAATACAAGGTTTTGAATCAGCTAAAGATGCTTGGGACACGCTTGAAATAATTCATGAAGGAACTCCAAACGTGAAGAGAAAAAGATTGGATATTCTTGAACATCAATTTGAAAAAATTGAAATGGGAGAGAATGAAAACGTGAAAGAGTTTAGTGGAAGACTAAATGCCTTGGCCAATGAAACACATGTTCTTGGTCAACCATATGAAGACAAGAAGCTTGTCAAGAAACTCTTTCGATGTTTATCTAAGAAGTTCTCGACACAAAAAGCAGCGATGAACATGTAACTCAATACCGACATAATGAGCTTCAAGGAAATCGTCGGAATATTGTCCGCTTATGAAATGGAACTGCAGCTGTAATAAGAATAAACTAGCAAAGATTTCTCCCAAGGTATAGCTCTCAAAGTAGAAGAAAATACAATGGAGGTTAACGGACTTGCAGGAGAAATATCTCTGTTAGCAAAAAAGTTTAAAAAATTCATAAAGAGAGGACCAGGAAGATACCCCAAGTCACGTAAGACATACTTAGAGAAAGAAGGTAAATCGAAAGTTCATTGTCATGAGTGTAAGGGATATAGTCATATAAAAAAAGATTTTTCGAGTGTTAAAAAATGAGAAGCAACCTTGAAAGATTTGGATGCAACAAAATGTTTCAATTGTCAAGGGTTTTGACACACGAAAAATGAGTGTCATGATGTGAAAAAGACAAACAAGTGTTTTCTTACTCAAGAAGATTCAACTGAATCTGAGGAAGAAATTGAAGAAGAGGACATGACTAGTTATGTTACATTCTACGGTATCATTGCAAGTGAAGATGAATAATCGAATCAAGAAAGCTTTGATTATGAGCTAACTATGAGAGAACTATACGAGAGATGAATCAAAATGAGTCAACTCAATTTGAAGATTCTAAAAGAGAAGGATGTTGCTGAGTCAAGATTAAAAGTTGTCACGGAACAACTAATAAAAAAGGAGGATTAAGTAAATCAAATCTCGAGCCAACTTGAAGAAAGGAAGAAGAACTTGAAGATATTATCAAATGGAACGGAGAAGTTGGACTATCTCTTAACATCGAGAAAAAGAGATTCAAACCATTATGGACTTGGTTATAAAGGACAAAGCTCGAGTAATAAAGATAAGTTTGTTAAAAGTAAAGTTCTGCCAAAGACAAAAACACCTTAGAAATCACGAAGTATACCTCCAGCACATGTGAGACCTAAATATTAACAAAAAGAGCAGAGAAGATGTTACTACTGCGGGAGAAAGGTTCACATTCAAATCAATTGTTACAATTGAATTATTATGATTGGAAACCTCGAAGGAAATTTAACAAAAAGAAAAGGACAACAAGAAGAATATGGAATCAACATCAATCACGACGGTTTGTAGAGGTGTCACGAGGATGGAATCAACATCAATAATACCAAGGTAATTTTTCTTTTTGGTCAATACCTAAAGTTACACAAATGTGGGTTAAAAAGAGTGAAAGATATATGACGTTAAGGAAGCTACGATTAAACAAATTTGGGTAATGAAATTGGATCTTAATTGCAATGTTGCATTCACCTCAATATAAGATGAGTAAGATTCTATGTGGTACTTTGATAGTAGTTGTTCAAGACATATGAAAAATAATCTAAACTTGTTATCTAACTTTAAACAAAGTATGAAAGGCAGAAGTGTAACTTTCGGTGACAGACATAAAGGAAGCATATAAGGAAAATGTGACATAATAGCAATTGAACAACCAAAGCTAACTAATGTACATTTTGTACAAGGACTCCAAGCAAATTTAATCAGTATTAGTCAGTTATGTGATCAAGGGTTACGTGTCTCTTTCTCAAATGAGAAATGCGTTGTCACTAATGAGGATGATAAGAATTTCTTGTAGGAAAAAGAGCATCTAACAACTGCTACATTTGGGCAGAAGAAGTGAAATGTTATCATGCTACACAAGATCCTATTCTCATTCGGTATCAACGTTAGGACATGTTAATTATCGAAATATTATTAAATTGTCTAATTCTGAGTTGATTCGAGGTATGCCCAAGATGACAAAGACAACGGACGTTATCTGCAAACCGTGTGAACAAGGTAAACAAGTTCAAATTAATCACAAGAAGATGCTGTAAATCAAGACCATTCACATATTTGAATTGCTTCATATGGATTTGATGGGACCTATGCAAACTGAAAGCTTAAGTGGAAAATGGTATGTGTTCGTATGTGCTGTTGATTTTTTTCAAGATATACATGGGTTAGATTTTTGTGAGAGAATGGTGAAGTTTTGAAGTCTTTCATTATTTGTGCTTAAACTTGATAAATACAAAGGAAGAATTAAAAGGATTAGAAGTGATTATGGTCGTGAATTTGAGAATGAGTCATTTGAAAATTTGTGTAATAAACTTCGTATTTCACATGAATATTCTGCTCCTAAAACCCCACAACAAAATGGAGTTGTGGAAAGAAAAAATAGAAACTTGCAGGGAATGGCTAGGGCAATGTTGCACGGTAAGGAAGTTTCACCTCGATTCTGGGCAGAAGCCATAAACACGGCTTATCATATTATCAACAGAGTTTATGCCCGAACAGGTACTGAGAAAACACCGTATAAAATATGTAAAGGAAAGACACTAAACATCAATTATTTCCATGTGTTTGGGTGTAAGTGCTTCATACTCAATGATCGTGAATATCTTAGTAAGTTTGATTCAAAGAGTGATGAGGGAATCTTTCGAGGTTATAATACAATTTCAGTATCTTTTCGAATTTATAACTTTCGTACCAAAACTGTTATTGAGTCTACTACCGTTGGATTTGATGAAGACAATCAAAATAAAGAATCATCTGATATTACATAAATATTTGTACCCCAGATACAAACAGAGATACATGTCGAAACTAAAGGTTCACCTGAGGAACAAACTGACAACCTAGAAGTAGAACCTGCTACAGACAACTCAACAAGTGGAGATGGGACAGAAGGAAGAAATAATCTAGTTCAAGTACACTAAAATCATTCCATAGCAGATGTCATTGGAAATGTTCATGACACAAAAAGAATAAGGAACAAACCACATATAAACTACAATGACTTGGTGAGATTCGTTTGCTTTACATCTCAACATGAACCAAAAAATGTTAAATATGCATTGAATGATGAGTTTTGGATTAAGGCCATGCAAGAGGAATTAGAGTGATTTGAACGTAATGATGTTTGGTATCTAGTTCCTCGACCTACTGAAACCAATGTAATTGGAACCAAATGGATATTTAAAAACAAAACTAATGAAGATGATCAAATTACAATGGATAAAGCACGACTTGTAGCTTAGGGATATACACAGGTTGAAGGGATAGATTTTGATGAAACCTTCGCACCAGTTGCAAGGCTAGAGTCTATACGATTATATCAAATCGATGTGAAGAGCGCATTTTTTAATGCAATCATTCAAGAGGAAGTATACATTGAACAACCTCATGGTTTTGAGGATCAGAAACATCCAGATCATGTGTATCAACTTAAGAAGGCATTATATGGATTGAAACAAGCGCCAAAGGCATGGTATGATAGGCTTGACACGTTTCTCATCAACAAAGGATACAAGCAAGGGGGAGTTGATCGAACTTTATTTATAAATCTGATAATCACTTACTCGTTGTTCAAATTTATGTTGATGACATCATTTTCGGTTCAATACCTCAAAACAAAGTTGATTGGTTTATCCAAACAATGACAAATGAATTTGAGATGAGTATATTCGGAGAACTAAATTTTTTCCTTGGTTTGCAAGTGAAACAATTGGATGATGGAATTTTCATATCACAAAGCAAGTATGCTCGTGATTTACTGAAGAAATTTAAAACGAACAATAGCAAAACTGCTCACATGCCTATGTCTACAACTACCAAATTGAAAAAGGATTCCGAAGGAGATGATGTAGAACAGAAGGTGTACCGAAGCATGATAGGGAGTTTACGTAACTGTAAGTAGACCTGATCTAGCAGCAAGTGTAGGAATTTGTGCAAGATATCAAGCCAACCAAAAATGATCCCACCTTCAAGCCGTAAAAGGAATAATCAAATATGCGAAGGCAACTATTGAGGTTGGTATTTACTACACTAAAGATACTAATTGTGAGTTGATAGGTTATTGTGATGCAGATTGGGGGTGAAAATAGCAATGATCGGAAAAACACTTCTGGAGGATGTTTCTTTCTTGGAAATAATCTTATTTCGTGGTACAGTAAGAAACAAAACTCTACATCCTTATCCATGGTAGAAGTGGAATATATTGTATTAGGGAGTTGTAGCACACAACTCATTTGGATGAATCAAATGTTGTCAGACTATGGTATGGATTCTAAATCTTTCAATGTTCATTGTGATAATACAAATGCCATAAATATTTTGGAAAATCCAGTTCAACATTCTAGAACTCAACACATTGAAATTAGACATCGTTTTCTTATAGAGCTTTTTGAGAAAAAAACAATTACTAATTGAATATGTGCCTACGAAATGACAATTGGTTGATATTTTTACCAAACCTTTGGAATTGAACCGCTTTGTGAATTTGAGAAAATCCCTTGGTGTCTGCGAACTTTAATTTTTTTTAAAAAAAGGTAAAGAATGTACTTCATTGTTTGAGAAATATGTTAGTAGGAGTATGCTTACGTTGATATTGAGGTGCACCTGGTATATTGGAAAAAGCTTTTAGTGCACAGATTGGAACAACACTCCTACACTCCGCTATCAATGAAGTAATTAGTTGATAAGAGTGCAATGGAATTGGCTCGGGTCTAAGTGATGAGGTGGATATCTAACTTCGACGTCTTAAGGGCAAAAGGTTAGTCTTTTAAAAAAAGAATAGAAAAAAAAACAAGGATATTCAATCATATATATGCAAGAATAAACGAAAAAAATAATGAATGAACGATGATAAAAAAACAAAACCTACATACTCTGTTATGATTTTATCATAAGAGTATACCTACAAGGTAGCTTGAGTCCAAAGTATTTGTTCTTAAACAGGTACAAGATTTTATTTTTATATACTTCGGATGTACTTGGTGGATGTGTTGAGTAAATTTGTGCTGACTATTTCTTTTCAATTGGGTATAAAAGTTACTTCTTTTCAAATTATAAAAAGAAAAAAATGAAAAAGAAATTTTTGCGAAAGTGTTCTTGAAGGTTTTTATGGTAAATGTCCGCAAAATTGAAGTAAAGTGTCACATTTCGAATAGAAATTATTTTTGAATATTAAATAAAGGAAATAAAAATGTGATGGGTTTAAAAGAATAATCAAGTTCGATCTTGCATGCATTGTTTATCATTTGAAGTTGAAATTCTTTGTACGAACGAAACTCTAACCAATGGCGTCGACCTGATTTTGCGGCTGAGAGTCGAAATGTCTCTAAGAAGTTGAAGTCAAGTTGTTGATAAGGACTACAAGCAATATAGTTTTCTCGATCTTTCATTTCTAATTTCGAATTTGCTTTAATTTTTATGCGAGTCTCATGCAGGGGGAAAATTTTTGTTTTTATACTCACATTAAATAGGGAGATAATGTACTAGTGCATGCGTAATTGTTACCTATGCAGACAAACCTGAAGACATGCATAAGTGAACAATAATAATCGTGGATAGTTGGTGCTTGGTCCTTCAAAGATATGGATGATGCGATGATGTGTTTGTTTAAGTATAAGATCAAAAAGGGAGAGATTGTTAGAGTATTATTTTGATCTTAATTTTTTATCAAGTCTTATGTTTTGAATATGTCAACATTAAACAATTCAAAGACCAACAAATTGGAGAAAACCAAAGGAGCTAAAAATATGGAGATTTGTTTGAGAATGTCAATGAGCAAAAATTATGGAGATTTTTTAGCAACAAAAACATCAACACTACTAGAAAATTCAAGATTTTGGACGGAATTTAGGGACTGACATTTTCGTCCCTAAATTTAGGAACGGACTATACACGGATTAGAGACGGGTAATGAAATCCGTCCCGAATCCGTCCACAATTTTGCGTACCAAAGAGCCATCCCTAATTGGTCCGCAAATACGGACGGATTAGAGAAGGATGAGTAGGGCGTCCCAGATTTGGGACGGTAGAGCACGGTCGTCCCTAAATTTGGGGACGGAAGGTGATGTCGTCCCTAAATTTAGGGACGGCCGAACATCCATCCCCAAATTAGGGACGGCATCTCCTTCCGTCCCTAATTTTAGGGACTACGCGGAGACCGTCCCTAACCAGGGACTTTAAGAAACCATTTTAGGGAAGAATTCGGGACGACTCTTCGGCAAACTATTTTCTTAGTCCATAATCCGTCCCTAATTCGTCTATAAATAATCTATTTAACCCCTCAACCATTGATCCGTTTTTCATAAGCAATTCTCATATCTTTCACCGCATATCTTCTACAGTGTTTGCGATTATAATGGAATCTTCATCAAGATCGAACATTTTTCGTTTCTAGAAAATGGATGTACAGAAGAATTGATCCAGAATCTCAAAGCGTATCGAAAGAGTTTATAGAAGGCTTCACACAGTTTATGACAATGGCGACGAATAACAAGTTTACAAGAAATGGGTACGCTGGTTTGTCCATGCGTCAAATGCAAGAATGAAAAATTTGTTAATGAGAGAACTGTTTGGAAGCATCTTTATTTAAGAGGTTTTACTCCGAATTATTTCATGTCGCTATGTCATGGAGAAAATTTTGCATCACGACCTAGTAATGTTGTGGAAAACTTTAGTTGGGGCACTATACATCATGATTTTGAGTCTTCTCAAGATGTAGAAATGAACCCTTATGTGGAAATGGTGCAAATTTTTTCCGTGAAAGAAACGAAAATATTGAAGAAGATCCGAATGAAGAAGCAAAAAGTTTTTTTGAAATGCTAGAAAGTGCTAGGAATCCACTTTATGATGGTTGTAGGAGTGGTTTATCACAGTTATCTATGTCTGCACGTTTGATGAATTTGAAGACTGAAAATAATTTGTCTGAGAATTGCATGGATTCGATATTTCAATTAGTAAGAGATTATTTGCCAGAAGATAATAATGCAGTAGACTCCTATTATGAGACAAAGAAGATGATGCGATCTTTGGGTTTATTTCGAAAGATTGATGTTTGTCAAGACAATTGTATGATTTTTTGGAGAGAGACATCGAATATGAGTAATTGTCGATTTTGTGGAAAAGATCGGTTTTATTTAACAAAGAATGGAAAATCGGTTCCATATCGTCGTATGTGGTATTTACCAATTACAGACAGATTAAAAAGATTGTATCAATATGTGGAGACCACAAGCGACATGAGATGGCATGTTGAGCATTCAAGTCGTGAAGGAGAGATGTGTCATCCCTCATATTGGTGAGGCGTGGAAACACTTTAACAAGGTATACCCTGATTTTGCGACTGAGAGTCGAAATGTCTATTTAGGCCTTTGTACCGATGGTTTTAATCCATTTGGGATGTCTGGAAAGAATTATTCATTGCGGCCAGTTATAGTGACACCTTACAACTTACCACCGGATATGTGCAAGAAACGGGAATTTTTGTTATTAACAATAATGATTCCCAGGCCTAATCATCCGAAAAGAAGTTTGGATATATTTCTTCAACCACTTATTGAAGAATTAAAAGAATTATGGAATGGAGTTCAAGCGTACGATGTCTCGAGGAAACAAAATTTTATGTTACGAGGTGCTCTCATGTGGACAATAAGTGATTTTCCAACTTATAGTATGTTATCTGGATGGACAACGCATGGTCGATTGGCTTGTCCATATTGCATGGAGGAAACAGATGCTTTTCAGTTGAAACATGGAAGAAAGACGAGTTGGTTTGATTGTCATCGTCGTTTTCTTCCTGTTGATGATGCATTACGGCGCAACAAGAGAAATTTTAAAAGGAATGTAGTTGTGTGGAAATCTCCTCCTCCAGTTTTGACCGGCGAAGAGATTTTGTATGAACGACTTCTTGCTTTGGGTATTCCGGGGAGTATAGATTGCGGAAGGAACAATCATCCAAGAATTGGTGGTTATGGAATTACTCATAACTGGTACAAGAAGAGCATATTTTGGGATTTGCCGTATTGGAAAAATCTGAAACTTCGCCACAATCTTGATGTGATGCACATAGAGAAGAATTTTTTTGATAACATCATCAATACAGTACTGAATGTCACGGGGAAGACAAAAGACAATATTAAATCACGCAAAGATCTAGAAGAATATTGCTCACGAAGGGAGTTACATATAGGTGATGACGGTAAAGCGCCAGTCCCGATATTCAGATTGTCAAATGAAACGAAATATAAATTGTTGAAGTGGTTGAAAGAGTTCAAGCGTACGATGTCTCGAGGCGACAAAATTTTATGTTACGAGGTGCTCTCATGTGGACAATAAGTGATTTTCCAGTTTATAGTATGTTATTTGGAGGGACAACGCATGGTCGATTGGCTTGTCCATATTGCATACATATGCTTTTCAGTTGAAACACGAAAGAAAGACGAGTTGGTTTGATTGTTATCGTCGTTTTCTTCCTGTTGATGATGCATTACGGCGCAACAAGAGAAATTTTAAAAGGAATGTAGTTGTGCGGAAATCTCCTCCTCCAGTTTTGACCGGCGAAGAGATTTTATATGAACGAAATGTGGTTTGTCGACTGGAAAGTAACATAGTAACTAACTTTGTAACTTGGAGAAGATTTTTCCACCATCATTCTTCGATGTTATGGAGCATTTGACAGATCATTTACCGCAGGAAGCCGCATTAGGAGGTCCAGTTCAATTTCGTTGGATGTATCCGTTCGAGCAATTTATGTTTCATCTGAAGAAAAAAACCAAACAAAAAGTTCGACCGGAGGGTTCAATTGTGGAACAATACGTGAATGAGGAAATATCGTTCTTTACTTCATACTACTTCGAGCCACATGTTCAAACGCGGAGTAGAAATCCAGACAGATATTTTGATGGTGGTGTGGCGTATTCATATCCAGTACCAGATGTTCCGGACATATTTTGCGGAATTGGTCGAGCTGCTGGTAAGGCGAAAGATATATGGTTATCACAACGAGATCTCCAGCCTTTTGAAAGGTAAAATCTCATAATTAACTATGGTTATCACAATGACAATTTTGTTTATTTTTTTAATATTTATAGAATTTTGTTTCTTTTTATACATGAGGACATTTGATATATTGAAGAATACATATACGAACATTGATGATTCTCAACTCCAAGAACTTAAAGAAAAAGATTTCTCCACATGGATCAGACAATATGTAAGTAATGAAATTTTACATAAAAAACTTTTATAATATTCTGACGATGTGTCTAAGTTTGTACATGCACTGTAGGTTGAGATGGACAATCACCCGTTGTGGCTACGAGATCTTGTCAAAGGACCGATTGTGAAAGTTATGAGTTGGCCTATGTATTTTACACGTGGTTATAATTTTCACACTTAAGAACATGGGAAATTGAAGTCGACGATGAATTATGGTGTATGTGTGAAAGGTGAAAGCTATTGTGCATCGGTCGATGAACCAGATTTTTATGGGATTTTAAAGGAAATTTTGCAATTGGAATATCCAGGTATAGAAAACAAGTTTAAAACAATGTTATCCTTACCACATATGACATTTCATCCAGGTATGGAAAACAAACTTAAAACAATGTTATCCTTACCACGTATGTCATTTTGGATATTGACTCATATTTTTATATTTTTTGTAGGTTATGTCGGTTTAAAAGTGATGTTATTTTAATGTGATTGGTGCGATCCAATAATCGGTCGCGGAACAAGAGTAAACAAACTAGACGTTGTAGAAGTTAACTCCACACGAAGATATGCAAAATACGAGCCTTTTATTCTTGCGTCACAAGCTGATCAAATTTGTTACGTTTCCTATCCGCATATAAGAAGATCTTCAGGTTGGCGTGTCGCAATGAAGATACTTCCGATGGGAAAATTTATCGACAACACAGAACAACAATAATTTCCAATGCAACAACAAATGACCGAGATTATTGTTATTGACGAGGTACGTGTTGAAGAACTTACGCACGGTGAAATGGAAGAAATCGAAAGAAATGAATATGATCTTTATGAAGATATAGAAGAAAAAGAAGAAGACGAATTTGAATAAGATACATAAACACAAGAGTAGACGGAACAATTGTGTGACTGTGAAGATGATGAATCATGTTAAAACGTTTACGAGGTATTTCTATTTCTTAATGATTGTTTCTGTTTCTTAATGATAAGACGCTTACGGATTGTTTCTGTTTCTTAATTATTAGACGTTTATGGATTGTTTTTATTTCTTAATGATTACACGTTTACAGATTGTTTCTATTTCTTAATGAGAAGACGTTTACAGATCATGTTAGACGTTTACGGATATCCCGTCCCGATCCATCGTCCCGGCACATCGTCCTGATCCATCGTCCCGGTTCCTGTCAATGGTCCTGGTCCCAGAATTGGGGACGGATGAGCTGTCCGCAATTAGGGATGGATGAGTCTCGGTCGTCCCCAATTAGGGACGGTCGCGGCTCTTCTGTCCCCAATTGTATATAAATTTTCGACGGTTGTCATTTTTCACGTCGCCCGCCCGCAGCTCGCTCTCTCGCCCCCGCCGCTCACTCTCTCTTTCACCGCTAGGACTCTCTCTCTCTCGCCATCGCGATTCTCTCTCGCGTGGCTCTCTCTCGCGCGACTTTCACTCACTTCCGCTGCCTCCGCGCGACTCTCTCGTCGCCGCCCCATGAGTAAAATTCGTCTTCATCATGTAGAACCATCATGTAGATTCATATGTGTTGATGTTATCCTAGGAAGTGTTGATGTAGAACTATCCTAGGAAGTGTTGATGTTAGAACTATCCTAGGATATGTGTTGATGGTAGATTCATATGTGTTGATGTAGAACTATCCTAGGAACTGTTGATGTTAGGTTAGGTTCATATTTCTTAGGTTAGGTTCATATGTGTATTCAAGTGGTTCGTTGAAATTGTTTGTTGGATAGATGATTGGTTTGGGGGTGGTATCGATATCTATGTTTTTTATAGGAGAAATTTATGTTGAAATTGAGAAATTTATGTTGAAATTGAGAAATTTAGATGATTGGTTTGGGGGTAGTATCGTAATATTTTAATTTCACATTTCTGTTGTCGCGACGCATTGGAAGAGGCGGTAAAACGAGAAATTGCCCTCAGTTCGAGAATAGTGACAACCTTTCATCTCATTCCCGACATTCTAATTCAGTGTTTGAAGAATATATGAATCCAAATTTCTTCCGAAACATTGGATCGACACAATCGGGGCAATATACACCTATTATCCGCAAATCCAACTACCACCTGATCCAGTAATACATCACGAACCTGAGATGCACGATGAACCAACTGTAGAAGAAATTTTAGCAATGGATGAAGAACGACGCAAGCTTCCTCGTTTAGACCCTATTCGAGGAAACAACAGACTATGGTACGTATACTCAAATTCAAATCTCAATTATAAATAATTAACTAAATGTTAATTTATCTTTCATTTTGGTTGTAGGTTTGGATATGGTCAACTTAATCGTCAAATATCAATGACGATAAAAGCTGATTATGATCGACCGTGTTACAATTGGACACATACCGATCCAGAAATTAAGCAACGATGGTGGAAATCACTTGTGGTATGTTTTAAACAATTTTTAATTTTATCAAGTAATTGAAATTAAAATTTAAATATAATAAGCTTATTATTATTTCAGCAAAAATTTTATTGGAATCCCGCAATTACCGGACTAGTAAAGTCCGAATTTGACAAACATGCGGGAAAGCGTCTCAAGTCTATCGTAAGTTTATGTCAAAAAACCGAGAGACGAAAGGAAAACCCCTTTGGATAGCGGAAGATGTTTGGGATCAGATGTGCGTACATTGGGATGATCCAAAATTTAAGGAAAAGAGCGAGCGAGCAAGTAAATCCTGGCGTTCTGATAGAGAAGGATACGGGATAAGTGTACATACGGCAGGATCTCGTTATTTTGCGGAAGTATACGAAGATCTGGTAAGCTTTATTCTACTTTTTATGCATTTATATAAAACAACATTTCATTAACCTAGATCTTTTTTATTTGTTTAAGGCAAAAGAGAAGGGATTCGAACCATCGTACCTAGAATTGTTGGAACGTACGCACGTTAAGAAGTCAGATGGTTCGTGGGTGGATCCCAAGGCGAAAAGCCTTCACGATGAAATTGAAAACATGGCAGCGTACAACGAGTTGTATCTCGAGGTAATAATGACATTTCAATATGATATAATTTTACTGTTTACAAGTATCATTAATTCTCGATATTTGTTTTACAGCAAGTTACGCCATACAAAGGTCGTATTTTCGGACTTGGAGGAATGGCCTCACAACATTCAACTTCCTCCAACGGTAAAGAAAAAGTATCGAAGTATGAGTTCCGACATAAGTTATCCGAAAGGCAACAAAAATCCGAAAGGCGCGTTGAACAAGCACTAAAGGAGGCTGAACGATCAAGCAAGCGAGCTAAACGATCAGAAAGGCGAATGGAAAAGTTTTTGCGCATGATGAAATCTCAAATGACTAACATCGATTGGGATGCATTTCAGAACAGTGATTCCGATCACGACGATTCGAAAATACCTCCAACGGCTTAGTATTAAAAATGTTAGTTATATGTATGCTTTTTAATTATTGTTATGTACTCATTTTTATATTTTAATCTAATCGAACTTTATTTTAATTTTTTTATTTTAAAAAAAAATTGGGGACGGACCATTTTCCGTCTCTAAAAATTGGGGAAAAATGGTGGTCGTCCCTAAAATTGGGGACGGCCATCATCCGTCCCTAAATTTCGAGTCCTATTTAGGTCCTATTTTTTTAAGGACCGTTTGCGGACTGAAATTTCCGTCCTTAAATGCGGACCGTTTGCGAACTGAATTTTTCGTCCTTAATTGGGGACGGATTGGGGACGGATGGCATTTGGCGACGCGCGTTTGCGGACTACCACTGGTCGTCCCTAATCCGTCCCTAAATAGGTTTACGGATGGATTAAGGACGGATTCTTCAGTCCCTAAATCGTGATTTTCTTGTAGTGCAAGAAGACCTCTATAAAAAAAGTATTGGTCTTATGATCGAAATTAAGACTTCTCCATCAAAAAAGATTGGGCCTAAAAGTCAAGAGAGAAGTGTGAACTTAAATTGAGAAACCAAAAAGTGTTTCATTTATATTGTGAGAGTGTTTCTACACAAATCTTAGATATTGTATCTAGGAATTTGTGGATGAGTGATTCGTAGAGTCATTCAGAAATCTAAGGCTATTGTGTGAATAGACTTACTATTGTGTGAATAGATTTAGGCAATCACATACGGATATGTCACGTTTGGGACTTTGAATTTAAGTTCAAGATGGATAGAGTCTCGAGGTGAGTTTGAATTTGTATTAAGGTATACCTGGAAAACCGTTTGAATTAAATAGAAAGACCTTTAGAGTTTTAAAACTCCACCAAACGTCTGGCCATCTATTTTTTATTTTTTCAAATTTTCAATATATTGAATGTATTCTTTTAAGAATGTATTAAAAAATCATTTTTCATGATTAATAGATTTTAATATTATATGAATATTTGGATATTGAAATTAAATCAATACATGTTGTATGTTTTAATTAATTTTATATATTATTATTTATTTTCTATGTATAATATTTAACCTATCTAGATAACGTCTAAACGTTCTAGGCTTTACGGCTAGACTAATTTCTAATATTTTTTAGAATATTAGTTAAACTTAAATAGTACGAGATAAGAAAAATCATGAAAAATTATTTTTTATTTTAATTTCAATTTGATGATTCGGTTTATATGCAAAAACAAATAGATTAATAGAATAATTAAAACTACCAAATCCATCTTAAATATATTTACTTGAATTTTTCATATTCTTTTTTGTGATTCCAAATTTTTCTTATACGTCAAATTCTCAAATTTATCCATAAATTTTTTTATGATATAAAAAGATTATTATTTGTAATAAAATATTTTTGTGAAAATGTTAAAAGGCAATAATTTACATTAGAACTGTGAAAATTCATGTTTTAAAAAATATTTTTTATGCATGTCTTTTAGTATTTATTAATTAAAAGTAAATTTAAATTGGTAATTAATTATAAAAATATAATTTGATTCTTAAATTATGTGGATTGACATGAAGAATTTATTAGAATCAATGAATTCGGATTTATAGATTATGAATAAATAACAAAATGAGAAATTGAAAATTAATAATTAATTTAAAGTACCACGTTAATGAAAAAATAATAATTAATTTAAAATATCACATTAATGATTAATCGAGATTTGCAGTTTGCAATATCAAAAGAAAAAAAATTTGTACAGATTAGTTTTGAGAATTCAACGATCTTCAAGAGATTCAAGTTTAATATCTTATCGAATCTACTTTGTATTCTTATCTAAATTTCAAAAGATTTATGAATGATAATGATTATGTTTCCATCACCTATCGAATGATCCAATTATCATTATTAAAAGGTTACTTATGCTGCAAGTACACATGTGTAATCCCCTTCACATGCATGTTTTTGCAAAAAGAACATGTGGGGTGTTTTGCAAAGATGTAATGCTCCACGTCCAATGGCCAAATAAAAAACGGTCGAAAAAATAAAAAAATCAGTTCGTTGGGTCAAAGCTCGATTATATTTAAACAAAGAGCCCTATGCCCCATATTTTGATTATTTAATAGCAATCTAAGGCCCATATTAACACTTATAGTATTCATTAAACGCCTCATGTTTTCAATATGAGACTTAATTCACATGTATCATATAATAGAATACTCTATATTTTCTATTCAAACTCAATCATACTCTACGTCTAAATAGAAAATAAGATAATTTATTTTATCCATTCTAAAAATATTGATTAAGTATGCTCCTGACATTAGGGATAGACAAATTACCTAAAAAAAACTCGTCCCGATCCAAAATTCGTCTCGAACCCGTAGATTCGGGTTTATGTTCGGGTAATAAAATCTTATTATCCACGGATTTCGGGTTTTAACATTTCTAAAACGGGTACTCACGGGTATCCGAGGGTATATGTACAAATTACCAAAATATCCATATTGTTTATAAAAAATTACAATTATACCACGAGTCAAATCATTTATTTTTCTTTTCCTTCCTTCTTCTTCCTTAGTTGTCTGAGAGAGAAATTACAATTCTTCCTTCCTTCTTCTTTAGTCTTCATCCCCTCTCTCTAAAATTTGTCGTCTCACCACTCCTCTCGTCGAACCTCTCATGACTCCTCTCTTTGTTCCTATCGCTGCTACACTCTTCGCTCCTCTCGTCGCTCCTCTCGCTGCTCATGTCGTTGCTCCTCTCACCGCTCCTCTCATCGTTTCTCTTGTTTCCTGACATTTTTAGTGCACTAAACGCCTTCGTTGACCGTTTCTTACCTCCGAGACCAATATTTTTTAATTCGGGTTGAGGTACTCGTGGGTACTCGGTTTAAGGTTCGGATACATGAGTCTCAAGTACCCTTGTGTCACGGGTTCGGGTTCGGGTACAAAATACATTACCCGTTTGGGTTCGGGTTCGGGTTCAGGTATTCTAAAAAATCCGGATACTCGACCCATGCCTCTCCCTACCTGACATGTGTATTTTGGACTTGAACATTTCATTGTAAATACTTATCGGATATACTTTGTGAGTTAGTGACATCCAATCTTGAACTTAAAAAATATGAGTAGTAAATCAAAGTAATAAGTATCACATAGATCAAACTGACACACTTCATTTCTTATGGTTGTGTTCATTCTGGTCCTCAACATATCCTATGTTCATAAAATTTCTATAGAACATAGTCATCTTCGATTTTTATAGATGCAACCTCGCATCAATCTCATGTGGGTAAAGCCAACCATGAATAGTCCGTATCAATTACACTTACAAAGCTATTAGCATTTATAAGAATCGGAAGATTCAACCTTTTAAAGGTCAGCAAACACACACTTGATTTTAGCATGTCATGAGACTTGAGTCTTTCTTAACTGGTTTTCCTATTGAACGTAGACTATGGGATTTCCAATGTTGCTAGGTTAAGTTTCCACCAAGTGATGACTCGTTGCATTGGCTTTAAATCCATTCCATTCGTTGCATTCAAAACTTGCTATCTACCAAGGTTTTTGGTAAATGGATTTGCGATGTTTTTCTTAGATTTTATGTATTCAATGGATATTATTCCATTCTTAAACAAATCTCGTATCGTGTTATAGCTTCGTCTTATATGTCTCGATTTGCCATTATAAATTTGTTCTTCGTTCTTGTAATAGCAACCATACTATCATAATGAATGCAAATGCAGTAATGGATTTTTGCCACAATGAAATTCTTTATAAGAAGTTTTTCACCTAATAATTATTTATTCCATAAATTATTACATGCATTATTACATATATAACAATTCAAATCTCATTCAATTGGGTATTTAATTACATGTATTGGATGGGCACTTATCTAATATTCATTAGTTCTCTCTTATTTTCAATGTAGGATGCATCCGACAAATTTTTCACCTAATAATTATTTATTCAATAAATTATTAAACATCATCATATATTATAATAAAAATTATCAAATATTTATATTTATATATAAATATAACTTCCAAGTACCATATACATATACATGACCACTCAAATTTAGATCGATGACTCAAACTTAGATCGAAAATATATTTTCTATCTTGAACATTTATTAAATATTCATTTCAGTGGTTTTCAAAGATTCCTTTCATCTAACACTCTGGTTATATATAAATTAGTGTGTAACGTTAAACTATGCCAAGCCAATTATATTTATTATTATCGGTTCAAGTGAATGAAATTATGATCCGAACTTGTTCGAACGAGTTTAGTACAAATACTAAATCGATAAAAATCAAATTATTGCACTCGCATGTGTTCGGCAATAGCGAGATTTAGAAAGTTGTAAAGCATATATGCAATTTTGTAGTTAATAATTAACATTTCAACGAAAAAGTTTGTCGTTAATTAAAAATAAATACTGCTCTGAAAATATTGTCTCCTATTGAAAATACTTTTAAAAAGGTGTTATTTATAGAAAAAACGAAAATGGGTTGTAATATAGACGAGAGTTTGTAACAAATGTGATTTATTTGAAGTTCAAATTTTTATTTATTTTTGAAAATTTTGAGATCATAAATTTATTTGTCTAAGTAATAGTATGTTTTTGGAAAAAATGCTTTCTATAAACACAAAAGATAATTTTTCTCCACAATAAATCTATTGAAAAAATTGTCTGGCAAATTAAAAAACATACATATTTTCTACTATTTTAAACATTAAAAATGTTGTTTTCTATCTATAAACATAAATTTTCTTATAATATTGTCTTCGTACTGATTCGTTCTAATCTAAATTAATTACAGTACATATATGGTTTATTCAAATAAGAACAAAAATCAATTTATGTTGAAAAAGAATTGATAACTATGGTTAAAAATATATATGAATATATGAAATAGATACATGTATATATTATAAATATATTTGTATATGTAAGAGATATATATATGTAGACGTCAATAACATGATATATGATTTATATATATAAATATATGATATGCGTGATATATGATATGTATATATATATCTAATGAACCAAAGATAGAAAATTTTAACAGAGTTGGCCGAATAGAAAAAATGGTTTTCTATCTTCTGTATTACGTCTCAAATCATCCCTTTATAGGGTTTACAATGTAAAAGAATTTAACCTAATAGAATCACTAGAAATCAGGAATGGCTAGAAATTAGGAGAAACATAACAGAACATAACACCCCCCTCAAGTTGGAGAGTGTAGATCTCGAACTCCCAACTTGGCGAGAAACGTAACGAACTCCCTTCGTCCTAAGGCCTTAGTAAAGATATCAGCCAAATTGATCATGCGTAGACACATGCTTCGTGAGAATGACATCCTCGAGTAGTGCGTCGCGAATGAAGTGGCAATCAATCTCGATGTGTTTAGTACGTTCATTAAAGACGGCATTCGCGGTTATGTGAAGAGCAGCCTGATTGTCGCAATATAGCCATACGGGTCGAGAATGAGCAGCAACTAAATCAGCAAGTAAAGCTTTTATCCAAATCACTTCACAAGTTATCATGGCCATGGAAAGATACTCAGCCTCTGCGGACGATCGCGATACAATATTCTGCTTTTTAGTTTTCCATGAAATTGGTGATGTCCCGAGTTGTATAAACCAGCCCGTGAGAGATCGGCGACTCAAAGAGCAACCACCCCAATCAGAATCGCACCATGCGTAAAGCTGCAAATCGGAGTCGGAACGAAGTAGAATACCTTGTCCAGGATTGCCCTTCAGGTAGCGGACGACACGAAGAGCAGCATCCCAATGTTCTTGGCACGGCGTTTGCATGAATTGAGCTAAAATGTGAACCGCGTAGGACAGTTCTGGTCGTGCAACGGCCAAGTAAACCAGACGGCCAACCAGTCTACGATAAGCTACAGGATCAGACAAGAGTGCTCCATCGGCTAGCTGAAGTCGATGATTCTGGTCCATAGGAGAATCGGCGGGTTTGGCTCCAAGCAAACCGACTTCGGAGACAATGTCCAAAGCGTATTTTCGCTGACACAAATAGATACCAGATGAATTCCTCGCGACCTCAATACCGAGTAAATATTTGAGCGGACAAGATCTTTCATATGAAAACAGGAGCCAAGATAGTTTTTGAATGTCGTAATCACCGTCGGAGAGTTGCCAGAGATAATTAAATCATCAATATAGATCAAAACGTGGAGACGAACACCCCCAATCGAGAATATAAATAGAGAGTGATCAGATGGAGATTGCCGGAAACCATACTCCTTCAAAGAGGAACCGAGCTTCACAAACCAACATCGAGGAGCTTGCTTAAGACCATATAAAGATTTGCGAAGACGGCAAACTTTGGATGGAGCTCCGAAGTCAAATCCAGGTGGTGCCTTCATGAATACCTCCTCGTGTAAATCACCGTGAAGAAAAGCATTATGGACATCCATCTGATGAACTTCCCAATTTTGTGTCGAGGCAAGAGCAAGGAATAAACGTACCGTAACCATCTTGGCCACCGGAGCAAATGTCTCATCGTAATCAATACCCTCCACTTGATTATTCCCAACAATCACAAGTCGTGCCTTATATCGCTCTATCGTGCCGTCCGAACAATATTTAATCTTGAAAACCCATTTAGAGCCAATCGCATGTTTTCCTGCTGGAAGATCTTCTAGAGTCCACGTATGGTTGTTTTCAAGGGCTCGGATCTCATCGCATATTGCAGTCCTCCACCGTTCATCGCATAGCGCCTCTCGATAAGAGCGGGGCTCATGACCTGCAGTAACAGCCGCAAGAAAAACATTGTGTCGAGGTGAAAATCGTGTGCAACAAACATATTGGTCGATCGGATAAACTGATGTAGAAAGAGGGACCGAAGAGCTGGATATCTGAATCGTATTTGTAACAAAATCTCGAAGCCGAGTAGATGGAGCTTTCACGCGTTTTCCTCGGCCGAGATCCAACACAACAGCATCAGAATTCTCGGACTGAGGTGAAACAGTAGGCTCATCATCAGTAGTAGAAGATGAAGAAGATCCCCCCTCGAATCCAAACCGCTTCTGAGCATCGGGTATAGCTGGATTTGAGTCTGATGAAGACGGAGCAGAACTTGTCGAAGGTTGCAATGAGGCAGAGGAGTCAGACGATGCTGCCGGAATTCCCCTGTTCTGAGACGCAGAAGCAGAGTCAAACAATACCGAGGGAGAACCGGAGTCTTAAAACTCGCGATTAAGTCCCTGTTTTGACAGCAAATGCCGCAGCAGTGTTGTGATCATCATGGGACTTCAAACCAGTGTGCGAGCTTTCGTCCTGCAAAACGACATTATAGATTGTATCCAGATCAGGTAGTGAAGCACGAGACAAGATATTAGATCGGACAACACCGTAAACAGAGTCATCCAAGTCCATGAGAAAATCATGTGCTCTGTCTTCGTTTCTGTCTTGTTCGAGTTGTTTGGTCAGATCGCAAATGCACTTTCCACACTTACAGACACGAAGCGGCCTGCAATTCAAGAGATCATTTCACAGTTTTTTGAGTTTGCCGTAATAGGCATCAATAGACAGACCACGCTGCGAACAATTTGCCAATTCTGAGCGCAAACGTTGGAGGCGAGGTCCATGTTTCATTGCGAATCGATTCTGCAGATGATTCCAGAGATCAGCTGCATCTTCTCGGTGAGAAACATCGGAACGCAGCTTTGAATCCAGAGTGTTCTTGATCCATGAGATAACCAATGCATTGTTGGTGTCCCAATCTTCGAAGTCAGGTGATTCAGGGTCGGGACGAGGAATTTTGCCATCAACAAACCCGAATTTCTTGCGAGATTTGAGGGCTTGTCGAATATTGATGGCCCATTCATCGTAATTCTCCCTGCGCAGCAAGGGTTGTGAAAGAACGAGGCCCAGATTGTCTCCGGTGGTGATGTCGTATGGAGTGATAGTGCGGCGTTGAGTCAGGGCGTTTCCTCCAGAGGAGCCATCGGTTGGTTGTGCAGATGCAGCAGTGCCAGCGGAAGACATGGTCGAGGTTTCGGTTCAAGATTTCGGATCGAGTTCAAGATTCGGATCGGAGTCGAGATTCGGATCGAGAAAAAAAGCAAGATCGGAGTCGAGATTCGGATCGAGAAAGAAAGCAAGATCGATTAGGAAAATTCGGGCTCTGATACCATAACAGAGTTGGCCGAATGGAAAAAATGGTTTTCTATCTTCTGTATTACGTCTCAAATCATCCCTTTATAGGGTTTACAATGTACAAGAATTTAACCTAACAGAATCACTAGAAATCAGGAATGGCTAGAAATTAGGAGAAACATAACAGAACATAACAAATTTACCTATAACTTGAATATGAGAGAATGAGGAGAGAATATGAAATAATGAGAAGAATTTTGAAGTTTGTAAGTTGTGTATTGAAATAAATGGTTATATTGTCTATTTACAGGAAAATAAATATGACTATTCGATTTAAAATATCATAAATTCAATATGATCCTTCATAGAAGTTTTAGACATCACAAATTTTATATAACTATAATTTTTTTATAATTATAATATTCCACCTTGAATGTCTATTGACTGCCTCGTTAAAAACTTAATGGAAAACTCCATTGGGATAAAAACTATGATGAGGAAAAAAGAGTGCAGTCATAAAAAAAATCTTCCTCGATTTGTCAAACCTTTGTTTGTTCATAAACTTCGAAGATGACGCATCTCGATGTTATGAATGTGGTTTCTCAATGTTGAAGTAGGGAGCACCTTTGTGAATAGATCATCTGTATTTTCGTTTGATTTGATGTAACGAACATCAACTTCTTTCTTCTTTTCAAGCTCTTAAGTATATGAGAAATATTTTGGAGGGATATGTTTCGTTCTATCGCTTTTGTGTATCCTTCTTTTTTTTTGGGTGACACATGCTGCATTTTTTCATATAATATTGTTGGATTGATATTAGCCGATAATCCACATGTTTCTTGTATATGTCAGGTTATAGCCTTAAGCCACACACATTCCCTAGTTGCTTCATGGAGTGCAATGATTTTGACGTGATTTGAAGATGTTGCAACTAATGTTTGCTTTTGAGAGCACCATGATATCGTTGTACCTCCAATAGTAAAAACATATCCAGTTTTGTTATCTCGCTTTGTGAGGTACTAATAAATAGCCTGCATCTGCAAAACCGATCAACTCATGTTTAGAATTTCTAGGATAAAATAATACTAAATCAATTACCCCTTGTAAATATTGAAAGATATGTTTAATCCTTATCCAATGGCAACGTGTAGGGGAAGAACTATGTCGTGACAAGAGATTAGTAGCAAATGTTATATCAAGATGAATGCAATTTGCTAGATACAAGAGAGCTCATATTGTACTCATATATGGTATACTTCTGATCAAAGTATATCTTCGTTTTCTTCACAAAGACGAAATGGATCCTTTTCAACATTTAAAGATATGCATATCATTGGAGTTCTTAAGGGATTTGTTTTATC
The DNA here is from genome assembly GCA_036759665.1 of Gynandropsis gynandra. Taxonomy (NCBI): domain Eukaryota; kingdom Viridiplantae; phylum Streptophyta; class Magnoliopsida; order Brassicales; family Cleomaceae; genus Gynandropsis; species Gynandropsis gynandra. Next base: position 9,875,895 of record CM071860.1, read on the forward strand.
CATGTTAAAGTGTTTTAATACTCTCTTTGTATAATTGATTGATATATGCATATATCATCCTTTAGGTGCTCTATCTGTAAACCAAGACAAAATTTTGTTCATCCAAGATCTTTCATTTCAAATTTCTCTTTCAAATAATTTTGAGTATTTTCAATCTCCTTTGAGGTCCAATTATATTCAGATCATCAACATAAACACCTATAATCACAAATCCATTAGATGTTTTTTTAATAAATACACAAAGACGGATAGGGTTATTCAAAAATCCTCTTTTTAATAGATATTCATATAGACGATTGTACCACATACGTCCAGATTATTTCAACCCATATAAAGATTGTTGCAATTTGATTGCACACATTTCTTCAAACTTTGAGTTTGATGTTTCCTGTATTCTTAATCATTGAGGGATTTTCATGTATATATCATTATCCAAAGATTCATATAGATATACCGTAACCACATCCATAAGGTATATATCTAAATTTTTGGATGCAGTTAAACTCATCAAGTATCTAAATGTGATTGCATCCATAACAGGGGAATATGTTTTCTCATAGTCAATTCCAAGTTTCTGGAAACCCCTTGTACGATAAGACATACCTTATATCTTGTGATCTCATTATTTTAATTTTCTTTCGTACAAAAACCGATTTGCATCAGACTGGTTTAACACCATTAGGAGTTTAAACATTGGATCCAAATACTTTTCTTTAATTCAATGATTTAATTCTATTTGCATAGATTCTTTCCATTTTATCCAAACATGTCTCTTTTGACATTCTGAAACTGACATTGGTTCTAGATCTTCATTACCATTTTTAATTCCATTTGATATAGAGAATGAGAAGATTATATCATTATCATTTATTTCATCTCTTCTTATGAACAGTTCATCATAGATATAGTTAATGAAATTCTCATTATTCTCTATTTGCTAATGATTATTTTCATCACTTTCATTCTGAAGATCATCTTCCTTGTTTGTTTATTTTGGAATGTTCTCTATGATCTAAGAACTAATATCTTTATCAAACTTATTTCTTTTTTGAGGATTTTTATCTTTAGAACCAAGTGATCTTCCACCCTTTAACTGTGTTCTAGACTCATTTTAAATTTTTTCACTCGCATGACCTTTTGATATTTCCATACTAGCAGGTGCATTTGCAGCCGATATATATTATTTTGTGACCCATGTTGTATCATTAAACACATCAAGAAGATTATTTGCAATATTTTTCAAATGTATGATCTTTTGCACTTCTAGATTGTATTATTTTGTAGGAGGATCAAGATATAATAATCATTGTGTTTTCCATGTTAAATCTTGTGAGACTTGTTTTATTCCTCCTCATAATGTTGGGAATTCATTCTCATTAAAATGAAAATCAACAAAACAAGATGTGACCATATCACCCATTCATGGTTCAAGATATCTAATGATGGATGATGAATTATAGCCAACATAAATTCCCGATCTTCGTTGCTATCCTATTTTTGTATATTACGGAGGAGTAATCGGAATATACACCACACAACCATATACTTGAAGATGAGATAAATTTGGTTCCTAACCATTTGCTAATTGCAATGGAGAATATTTATGATAAACACTTAGTCTTATTTGAAGTAGTGTTGCAACATGTATAATGACATGTCCCCAAACATAGACTCGGAGTTTTATTCTCATTAGTAATGGCATGTCCCCAAACAAGCTGTGAACATATAATCCATTTATGGTTCAAGATATCTAATGATGGATGATTAATTATAGTCATTCCCAATCTTCGTTGTGGGCCTATTTTTGTCTGTTGCGGAGGAGTAATCGGAATATACACCGCACAACCAAATACTTGAAGATGGGATACATTTGGTTTCTGACCATTTGCTAATTGCAATGGAGAATATTTATGATAAGCACTTGGTCTTATTTGAAGTAATGTTGCAACATGTATAATGGCATGTCCCCAAATAGAGACTCAGAGTTTTATTCTCATTAGTAATGGCGTGTCCCCAAACAAGTTGTGAACATATCATCCATTTATGGTTCAAGATATCTAATGATGGATGATAAATTATAGCTAATGGTCGAGCAATGAGTTGGAGACATTTAATTAACGACTCAGCCATACCATTTTGTGTATAAACATGTGGTACGAGATGTTCAATATCAATGTCAATCGATGTACAATAATCATTGAAATCTTGGAAAGTGAATTCACCAGCATTATCAAACCTCACTTTCTTAATAGGGTAATAGGAAAATTGAGCTCGTAATTTTGTTATTTGAGCAAGAAATCTCGTAAATGAAACATTACGAGTTGATAATAGATAAACGTGTGACCATCTGCTTGAAGCTTCGATCAATACCATAAAGTATTGAAATGGTCCACTTTTTGGATGAAGTGGTCCACTATATCCCCATATATTTGTTCTAAAAACGATCGTGATTCATGTCCAACTTGACCGATGATGATCTTATTATCAGTTTTCCTTGAGAACAAGCAATACATATGATCTCATAAGATTAAAATATCTTCTCATTTTTTAATGGATGACCATTGGAGTTTTCAACGATTCTCTACATCATTATTTAACCAGGTGACCTAGTCGATTATATCAAATCTTAAACACATCTTTATACTTTGGGTTGAAGGTGGCATATGATTCAACCACTCTTATCTTTGTAAAATATAATCTAGAGGATAAAACTGGTAATTTTTCCACAATATATTTCTTTTTGAAAACCATTGTCGTGATATAAAGATATTCACGATTTTCATCATTCATGGTTTCAACATGATAGCCATTTTGGCGAATATCTTTGAAACTTAATAAGTTTCTTTGGGATTGTGGAGAGAATAATGCATATTGTATAATAAATTTTGTCCATCCGGACATTATAAAATTTGCTTCTCCACACACTCAATGTTTTTTCCATTTTCAGATATCATATTAACACTAGATACATGTATTCTCAAATTGGAAAAATACTTTTTATCTTTCAATATTGTGTGCGTTATAGCACAATCCACTAAACATATAATATTTGATCGTAACATATTTGATGTTACTTCGATCCGATCAAGATTTTGCTGAATCTGAAAAATATGAAATTAAAGTTTCATATAATAGTTTAACAAAAATATTATAATAAATCCTTATGTCGATATTTTTTCATAATTTATCATTTTCAAGTTTGTTAATAGAATTTGTGATGTTCATTCGAATCACAGAATGGTGCAGACCTAATGGGACAAGCATGATGATTTTTCATTAGTAGCTCGTTTTATTATTTTGCAAGAAGGAAAATTTATAATAATTCGAAATGGCTTTTAAAAACCTTCACTTGATATTATGATATTATCATAATGGAATGTCGATAATATCTTCTCCAATTTATCATAATCACTTATAACTCCATTTTGGAGATTATTTCGACCATCGCAGAATGATATTCGTCCACAGACTTATAATCTTGGAATCTCATATTTAGCCAATCATTATTTGTCTATGGGAGGATCACATATTTTTGTGATCGAATTTATCTTTAAGAGACTCCCACAAATTTGTGGGATCTTCTTGTGTACGATATTCATCTTTTAGATCATAGGCAATATGATGGCATGAAAAGATCATGACTTTTATTTTTTCTCATCTGAGGAATTATTATCTTTATCGATCGTGGCAATGATCTCTTACCTTTAAGATCATTTTAGCATCAAACACCCGTTTCATTTAATTTTTCCCGACGCATCAAATGGTGTGATATGAGATTCACCAAATTCGACATGATAATTATATTTTAAACAAAAATTCAAGTTAACATTTATCATATTATTATTTAGAATACGATATTAAAAAATAAATATGTTAATAAAAAATAAATTGAAAATTAAATTAGTAAGTAAAATTGAATGACATAAAATAAATTATTAGGTGGCATAGCCTTCTTTATAAGAAATAAATAAAAGATAAATGCATATGTATTAAGATATTATCTTGTAGCCGAGTTTACAAAAGTATATCATATAAAACATGTATTTATGTGTGTTAATTATTCCATAATATTTTGATATTTATTCCATGATATATTGTATTTAGTCCATGATATCTGAATTGGACTCCATGGTGTCCGGTATTCAGTCCATAATGTCTAGTATTCAATTCATGGTATTCAGTCCATTATGTCTCGTATTTAGTTCATGATGTCCGGTGCTTAGTCCATAATGTTCATATATATTTTTTTCTAAATCGAGCCCAAATTGAAAACTAAAATTGATTGAAAATAAAATAAATAAATTAAATAATTTATTTTACATTAAAAAAATTTTACAGCGTAAATTTTTTTAACTACGTAATGTTTCTTTACGGTGTGAAATATATGGTTTTATTTTTAGTTTGTTAAAAGCGATCGTGTTGATAACATGTTGAAAAAAAAATGATAACTAATTTCGTAAATATATACGGATATATGAAATAGATACATGTATATATTATAAATATATTTATATATGTAAGATATATATGCAGATGTTATTAGGAACAGACGTGGATAAATAATTGTTAACAATAAAGTAGAGACAAAAAGCTTTTATTGACTCTCAAAAAATTACAACACTTCTCTCAAACTTTAAAGAAAAACCACCGATTATTTCTCTCTTACGACGAGGAAAAGACTCTCTCAAAGAATCAAGAGAAGAACTTGAAAAACTAGGAAAAATTACTTTTTCTCTCTATTTATTTTGTGATTTGGAAATGATTTTAAACTCTCCAAAATTCTCCTTATATAGGAAAAATTTCCAACAAAAATCAAATATAGAATCCACCACAATAATATGGGATCCATGAATTGAGATAAAATATACCGAATTCAGTAGATTTATCCCTTATATTTTATTAATTATTTTTAGTGAGGCTCACAAAAAATGGTTTTACCAACTTTTACATATGTTAATAATATATGATATACATGTTATAAATATATATTTTATGTATAATATATACGTGTATATATATATCTAATGACTCAAAAGATAGAAAATGAGTAAAAAATATGAAACAAATATAAAAAATTTTGGAGTTTATATATTAAAATGAATGATTATATTAAATATTTATAGAAAAATAAATATAACTATTCAATTTAAAATATCATAAATTTAATCTCACCTTTATAAAAAATTTTTAGACATTAATAAGTTTTATATAATTGTAAATTTTTTATAATTGTAATAATTTTTAATGCTGTCGATATACCATGCGTGAAAACACGTAAAACCTGTTTACTCGTTGGGTCGTCAAACATGTTTTAACGCAGAAGACAACACTAAAAGATAAATCTCTCTCGAGTACAATAATTTTGTACTCGCTTTACTGAGATACACGTGTAAATAAGGCTATGTATTAGAGAGTATGAAATGCAGCTTGTACTCGCGGATTCTTGGATTGGAGTCTCTCGCACAACGGCTACTCTCTCTCTCTCTCTCCCTCCCTCTGCACATCTCTCTATGACCAAGATTTTCAAAATCTCTCCTTTCACTTTGCTCGAAAAGGCGAGGGGAAACAACACCAACAGACAAGGAAATATTTTTTTTTTAAATTCGGGAAGTAATTATAAAAGTAAGAGTTCATCATCACGAGCCTTGAAGACCCAATCACTACAAACTCACTCACACTCTCTCTATGTAGCTCTTTCCAGAATTAGAGCAGACGTCGGAGAAAAAGTTTAGTTTTTTTAACTTCTGGCGAGACCAGAAATCATCTTCTGAAATTGAAGAAATTGGAAAATGACTATTTTGAATCGGATTTTCTCTGCGATTTCTGCAGTTGCCCTTTTCGTGTCATGCTCTGTTGCTCTCACTCTAGATGGTAAGTTTTCTTTCTCAGTTGCTGTTTAGTTGGTGAGAAACCGGAGGAGACCACTACTGTGCTCCATCCAGCATTTGAGATGTTGTTTTCGATTCGTTGAATCATCTGTCTGGAGAGTTGTGAACTTACATGTGGCTGTTCGATTTCCGGATTCAGGGTTAAAAGTTTTCGTTTACGTTGCAGGGCAAGCGTTGTTGGAGATGAAGAGCGCGTTGAATGACAGTAGGAAGGTTTTAGAAAACTGGAGAGACTCTGACGAGTTTCCGTGTTCATGGACTGGGATCTCTTGTCGTCCTCAAGACCACAGAGTCATCTCTGTGTATGTTCTGTCCCATTTTTCTCATCAATTTCTCAAATTTCTCATTTCCATTGACGTTTTCCATGTTCTGGAATATTCAGAAATTTGCCCTACCTCCAATTTGAAGGGACGATATCTCCCAGCATTGGCAACCTTAGCAGACTACAGCGATTGTGAGTTTATTTATGCTCATAGTTTCTTTTTATTGTCTTGTCTTAATTTTATATTTGTCCTGATATTCTGTAGGGCACTTCATCAGAACAGCTTACATGGGACCATTCCTAATGAGATCACCAATTGTACTGAGCTCAGAGCTCTGTAAGTAAAGATTACTCATTGTTTCAAGATTTTAGAAATGGAGTTGTGACTGATGGTTATTTTCAGTTTAGATAATGTCAATGCATTTGGAATTTGTGATTTAAACATGCTATAATTGGTGGTATGTGTTGAGTTTGCAAATGACAATATGAAGCTTACTGTTATAATGCATTAGGTATTTAAGGGCTAATTATCTACAGGGAGGCATTCCATCAGATTTTGGAAACCTTACTTCTCTTACTATACTGTAAGATTCAGATTGAATTCCTTGTTTTACCTCTATTTTAATCCTTCACTAAAAATTTTGTTTCAACAACTTCTGATGTATAATGGGTGATGGCTTGAAATTTAGGGATCTATCAAGCAATACACTGAAGGGTGCGATTCCTTCTTCTATTAGCCGACTTCCACGATTGCCCTGTAAGTACAAAGGAGAATATGTTTTTTTCTGTTGGTCTTATCGAACAATATCCATCACAATGGAAGTTTGCTCTTCCTTGCAGGAATTTGTCAACCAACTTTTTATATGGTGAGATCCCTGATTTTGGAGTTCTTAGCAAGTTCGGCCCTGAATCGTGAGATATTATATCAGCAATAACATGAAGGATAACATCCTGAAATCTGTTTGTCTTTGTGGATAGATTCATTGGTAATTTGGGCCTTTGTGGCCGACAAGTACACAAGCCATGTAGAACATCAATGGGATTTCCAGTTGTTCTTCCTCACGCTGAAAGCGATGAAGCAGCAGGCAAGATCATACCCATTACGGCTTATGATTGCTTCTTTGGTTGCTTATAAAGATCCACGATTCTTAATCTGTCTTTGAGAATCAAATAGGTTTCCCAAAACGGCCATCACATTTGGTTAAAGGAGTATTGATTGGTGCAATGTCTACAATGGGCCTTGCTTTCATTATGATCTTGGCATTCTTTTGGATTGGGATTCTCTCAAAGAAGGAAAGAGCTGCAGAGCGATACACAGAAGTCAAGAAGCAAAAGGAGCCTACTGAAACAAGCAAGTCATACATGCACATATATATATATATATATGCATGTGTGAATCTGTATATATAACTAAATTGAACTTCCGTTGTTCTGACAGATACGAAGCTCATCACATTCCACGGAGATCTTCCATACTCCTCTGCTGAGCTCGTAGAGAAGCTGGAGTCTCTTAACGAGGAAGACATCGTTGGTTCAGGAGGATTCGGTACAGTGTATCGCATGGTAATGAACGATTGTGGAACCTTTGCAGTGAAGAAAATAGACCCAAGTCGTGAAGGATCTGAGCAAGTGTTCGAGGGAGAGGTGGAGATACTAGGTAGAGTCAAGCATATTAATTTAGTTAATCTTCGAGGGTATTGCCGCCTTCCTTCCTCAAGGCTTCTCATATATGACTATTGAAAGCTTGTAGAAGATGACTAATAAGCAAATGATCAATCGGACTAGAAAATATCAAACTGTATATGTTTATTTACTTGTCAGTCTTTAAGTACACTTGTTGTTTTCTACAATGTACTAAAGATTTCCACCCATTTAACTCCCTCTGAGTTAAACGTGTAAATACAACTCACAATTGTTTCCTTCAACCTAGTATCTATTTAAGTGCACCTAAAACTCTGAACTTTCCTGTTCTCTGTCTCCAGATACTTCTCAGACTCGTTGATCTTTGTTCTTTATTTCAGATCAATTTATCTGCCTTTCTCACAGCTCAGCAACCACCTCCTGGTCTTCAGCTGCGCCGTTGTGCTGAAAATCTTCAGCATTGAATCCGGTCGATTCAAATCGTTCCTTATTCTTCTCCTTGATCTTCTAGTTGACTCGTTCCAGCCTTCTTCAATTTAAATTCAAACTCCATCAAAGTTCTCAATCACCTGAAACGATATACATAAAACTCGATCCAATTTTTACTGCATTAACAATCTCCCCCTTTTTGAATTCTTATCACAAAAACACCTAATCGTTAGAAACACAAGAAATTCAAAATATTGCAGTAAAAACATCCACGCATATCATAGAACGAAGTTTAACACCCTAGCCCAAGTCATCAAGCATAGAAAAATAAAAGTCATTAAGTACACTTAAAAACAAATGTCTTTTAGATGCACTTAAAAGAAATCAATTTTGCTTTCTTTTTCTTTTGTTCCTTCGTGAAGAGGATTCCTCCTGAACCTCTTCAGATTCTGTTTCCTCTGCTTCTTCTTCTCCTCTTTGTATTTCTCCCCCTGTTTATGTGATAAGATTTAAAAAAAAATTAGTCACAACATAAACTAGAACGAGTGAAATATCAAAATAAGTTCACTGGATTACTCTGAGAACGCAAGATGAGATCATCAATCTTGCGAAGCATACAGCCCATGGTCTCCGTCACTGATTTGCGAAGTTCTGTAAGTTCTCGGACCAAAGTACTCTTCGAACTTTCAGCCGCTGACGCCGAGGGCATCTTTGCCATATAGCGTTTTTCCAATTTTATCCAAGGTGGGATGTTGTCCCGGGGCTCAGTTTGTCCAATTATATCGGGTACTTGTTGAACCAAAATATTCTGAATTAGGCAAGGGAACGGAAGAATGAACTTGGTCGAGTTGGATACTCCAAGTCCCACAATAACATCCAGAAACACTTTCCCAACGTTGATGGGAATGTCATTCTTCACACAGTAAAGAAATACTGCGGT